>JAOXNO010000011.1:6096249-6131585 GCA_028565335.1 Limnodromus scolopaceus
CTCCTTTTGTTGTTAATGAATTTATAGAAACATTTTTTATTATCCTTAACAGCTGCAGCTAGGTTGAGCTCTAGCTGTGCTTTGGCTCTCCTTATTTTCTCCCCGCAATCTTTAGCATTGTATGTTTCCTAACTATCTATATATGCATAAAACGAGCGGTATCCTAAGGAGGAGTGACAGTGTAAGAAATGGATGGTTCATCAAAAAATTAATCCTGAATATTCTTCTTTAGTACTGATGTAGAAGACAGTGCTGGACTTTCTTCTTTTGTTTCTTACTAGTTCATTATTTCTCCACAAGGAACCTGGCAGGATACCACTCCATTTGGTAAAGCTGGGCTGATGGCAGAACAGCAAGAAAGGGAGCTTAAAAAGTGCACAATTAATAACTGGAGAGGTAAGTCCTATCCATGCATCACTCCAGAGAGGATGGGGCTGCACTCATAACAAACCCAAATTACACTCTGACTGTTGTTCTGGATAACTGGGCGAGTGCAGCCTCTTGGGTGTCTCAGCATTTGTCCAACACTACTGTAGGCATGGAGATGCAGGTCCATTGCTCCAACCACTGACAGAAAACAGACCAGTTCCTGCTCTGAAAGGGCTCAGCAAGTCTCTTTTTTACATAACCCCTGGCAAATCAGCAATACCACAGAGACCCATATATCCCCCTTGCTGATAGATGGATCCGGTTAGATCAGCCCCGTTGCCAGGCCCAATATCCCAGTGGAGCATTAGCAATGCTGCTTTTGAAACCCACTGTCTTTCAGCAGCGCTCTTGGTATTAATGGTGTAGTAGCATGGTGTTTTGGATAAACAAGATATTCACAATTCATATTACTCTGCAGTAAACCTCCAGGGTTGCTTTTCTGCATGCCTTGAAGCCAGTCAGTGGAACACACTGAGCCTTTCTCCAACTGACCTCTAATTACAGTCTCATTATTAATGGCTGTTATTATTCAGCCTCTTCCTGTTATACTGCTCCTCAATTACAAAGGCTTCCTCTAAGTTTCTATGTCCCTTGCATTTGCTTACTGCCATTTACTAAGTATTTTCAGGTGTGAAAAATACACAAGGTCCCAGATGGGTATTTTCCCCCTAATTGAAGCCACGTGCAATTCCATTATTTTTCAGACCAAAATTGTGGGCAGGTCTGGAGAACAATGACTGTAAGAAAGGAGCACCAGGAGTCAATTAAAAAGCTTGGAAGACCATTTCTGTTAATAGCATGCCAACTCAGAAATCCCACTGCAGACAAGGTGGCAGGAGTTCACTCATGGGTTATAATGATGGAATTTTAGAGAATTCCCCACTAAATCAGAAAAAAAAAAAAAAAGTGGAATACATCAGGCTTACCATTCTATACACCTACATTATAAGTCAGGTGCTCTTGAAATCACTGCTAAAAAAATGTTATTTGTTATTGTATTAACATATTACAATTATGCTTAGCAGATCTGAGCTCTGGGAGAGACATCACTCTCTTTCATGGGCAAAATGCAAAGACAGTCCCAGCTCTGCAAAACTTAAAACCTATGTAGACAAGATAGAAGAAGAAAAATATCCATATTATAGAAAAACAGAATTGAGGCACAAATAGACAAAACATGAGCTGGCAACAGGTGAACTCCAGCAATTTAGAGAACACAGTGTGTTCCTTAATAAGGCTTTTGGAGCTAAATGGTTCCACCATTAAATGCACAGTTCTCTCTAGTAACTGTGAGTGAAAGCATATGGCAAGTCAGAATGGAGCGCCAACACACTCTTTGTTATAAAATTCATTTTTCTAACTATTAAAATAATAGGTATAATCAATCTACTCGTTGCTGAAGCACAAGGATCCCTGTAAAACCAATTCTCAAGAAGTAGGTGCAAAATAACTTTTGTCAATAGGATAGATATTGCTTTAAATGGCACAGAATGACAATGACTAATGACATTATATACCTATTAAAAGACTGTTAATGTTTACATCTGCCATGACAGTGAATTGTGCAAGCGTTTGAACCTTTATCAAACCAGACAAATGAGCTCTGGATACTGCTGAGAGTGCGGCGTGACTCACAATCTCTGGTAACACACCCATGGGCAGCTTTGCCACCACACAGAGATAAAGGCAAAAGGACTGGTCTCCTTTTTTGGTTTTGTTTTTGTTTTCTTCCCAAAATGGCAGGTTTCTAGCTATAGTTTAGAAACCGCTAGAAGAAAAAACATTTGTGTCTTCTCTTCTGTCCCTAGAATGCACGATCATTTCAAAGTGGACTCCTTGGTCTGTGGCTAGAACTGAAGATCAGGTGTATGTATTAAACATTAATATTCATACTATCCCAGCTATCCCAACAAATTCACTCTGCTTCTTCCAGCACAGAGCAATCGTGTGCAGTGCCCATGTGAGCAGATGTAGCTGAAAGGCCTGCTATGCAGACTACCTGCCAACGTGTTGGGTAACGTATCTCACTCAGCGGACATGGGATGCATGAGCACAGTGCACCTTGAGGATCACAATGGACATTGTTACGTTTCTCTGCTCCCTTGGTGAAGGAGTGCAGCTGACACAGTAGAGGTACCTTAGACAAGTTAACAGTCTTCCCTGCCTTGAGAGGAAATAGAACTCTTTACTCCTTGAAATTTGGCATGAACTGTGAAACACAACCAATCCTGAGCAACATTCAGTGAGGTCCTGACACCCTCTAATAGCCTTGCTACCTTGCTGGAGACTGTGCTCCTTTTAATGTCAAAGCACATGTTTTTTTTTAGGAAGTTTGCATCCTTTCTCCGCAAAGACTGCTATTGTAGGGGAAAAAATATATAAATATAAAAACTATTCTGTTGCTGTCACCTATATTAGCTTCAATGAGCTTGTAATCGGACACTGAGATGCTAATTGGGCTTTGAAATAGGTATTTCCTGATTATAATTTGCCTGATTCTCTCCACAGCTTTCTAGTCATGAGCGTAGTACTCACAAACTTGCATGTGTTTTAATTGCTATGTGTTCCTTCCGCAGCTAGGCATGTTATTGATGTGAATGATTCTTCTCCCCTATGTATTCAACCTTACTGTGGTAAACAGGAGACTGTCTTACAAAACCAATTCAGTATTGAACACATTTTAGCAATGCCAAACATATAAGCTTAAAACATTTTTTTATGCAGAATAAGGTAATAGGGTTGATGGGAATTCTTGGGAAGGAAATTTGGCCCAGAGGTTAGCAAATGAAATGAGGATTTTGAAAGGTGGGTTCCACTCCTAATTCTGCCACTGATCTAGAATATGAGTTCATCTCCAGCAAAACTTTCTGTGCCTCTCTCCTCCCTGACTCAATGTGTGATCCAGCTATTTAAATCACAGGCTCTTCAGGGAAGTTCCCTGGTGCGCTGCTGTTAGCAGCCTGCGTGAGACCAGAGGCTTTCACCTCTGGTATTTGTTAACCCACTAAGAGATAAGGGCTTGTCATAGCCATATGCTCATTACTCCACTGCCTCATTAATTACCACCAAAGCACCACATTGCAACTTCTTTAGCACAAATATCAGCTGTAGCCCCCTGTTTCACTGCTGCTCTATTTTGTGAAATTGGGCAAGCCATTTGACCTCTCTGTCTCACCCCGTGAAACTTGGCATAGCAATTCCACTGCAAAATTGGAAGCAATTTCTCAGCTTCATGAAAAATTTATTAGCTAATGTTTGTAAAGTGCATCAAACACGTAAGTATAACTTCATTCACACTAGTTCATCACATTGGCTTCTTTCATCAATACAATTAGTTCCTGGATGGTTAATGTCACATTCTCTGAATGAACTTTCAGAGTTTACTGATCTAGTCCATGAGCTTTCCCTTAATTAATTTCATATGCTTGCTTTGCAAATGTTTTGATTTTCTGACAGGTTCTCAGTTGATCCCATTAGAGTTTGAGTTACCTTCCAAAATGGGTTAGGGAGAAGATAGAGAAAGAACCCAGCAGTGGTTCAGAGGCTGGCTCTGAAATTCTCTCTCTTTGGCTCAATTTGTGCTGGTTTTGCTTTGATTTCTGGACTGTTCTGGCTGGGTGAGTTTTACTGCTGTGAACATGCCATTCATGTCAGGCTCACTTGTGCCTGCAGAAGTTAGAACCAAAAGATATAGGTTTGCATACAGAAACTCAAAGTTCAGTTATTGCTGGGAGTGAGCTGGCACTTCATTTTCTTCAGCCAGCTGGAACTCCTGCTAGGGCTGTGATTTTTTGCAGAGGCTCATTCCTTGTCTGAACTAATAGAATCAGGAGAGAGACAATCAATACTTTGGAAATAGCCTATCTTTTAATGAACTAGTGAGATTTAATGAATGAATCTCACTTGATGAATTAGTGAGATTTCTGAGCCTTCCTAATCTTGATTCAGAGTCTGTAACATAACATGTGTACACTCTGTACTGTGATGGTGGATATGAGCGATCACAGGTATAGGCTACCCCTTGTTTCTCACAGTCAAGTGTGTTTGCACTTGGCTCAGGCAAGGCTCGCTTGGTTAGTGGCATGATGCATCTCATTGGGAATGAGGTCTGGACTGTATTTCATAATAAAAGCTGTAATTACAATTGGCATTTCTGAGTCTCCTGCTGGCAGCAGCTGGCCGTCTCACCGAAAAAATGCTGTGATTTGTGACACCGGCTGTGTGTGGGATCCATGGAAGTGGTGCTTAACCAGGTGCACCTGTCTATGCAACATTCAACCAGCTGTTAGCAAGAATTCCTGCTCTCATTCCCTTGCCCTTCCAGCACAGTGAAGGAAGGAAAGAAGTAACCTCACACTTGCCCAGTTGCCCTCCTTTAAAGCCTGTGGTGTGGACCATGGCATCAGCAGACAGCGCTGGGGTGCTGCTGCAGGGGATGGGCTGGGTGCAGTGTGGCCTAGAGTAGGTCCCAGATGTAAGTTGAATTTTCCAGTGCTGAGAAATAGACCAAGATGCAAGCTTAAGTGAGGCCCAAGCTCCCCAAGCCTCTGGTGCTCAGAGGCACCTGGATGCATGATGCAACATACATTGCCGGCTTTATTAGGATGGGGATGGATCTGCTGTTTCGAGGCTCCAGAGACATGAAACTGCATATTAAAGCGTTCCTAGTTCTGGTAGCCACCTGTTCCCAAGGGCAGCCCTTTACCCCTGCCTCTATTGCACAGCTAGTTGCAGCAAGCTTTCCCGAAGGCAGGTGCTCTCACCCCTTGCTCAAACCAAGACGGTGATTGATGACTGTCACGCAAAGGGAAAGGCAGCAGAGGAAGTGCTCCAGTCAGTGAAGCCACAGGAAATGTGTAGACTAATCCTGGATTCCTCTGCTCTGCCTTGCTGATATCTGGCTGATATTCATGGCACACAGTGGAAGCGGACAGTTTACCCTTTAGTATCCTTTAAAGGCTTTATGTAAGCAATTGCCTTTGTGCTCACTCCTTTACTTTATCTGTCTGGGCTTGCTTTGTTGTGACAGTCAGATATTGGTACCATAGATGCCTATATGACAAAGATCAGGTCTGATGTTTCTCCTTGCTCTTCTCCCATAGAGGCCACCAACCCTTATTCCTGAGCACGTAACTGCGTCTCAAGCAGCTGCTGCTTATTCAAAGGTGACCATCATGTGCTGTGATTTGTCAGTCCAGGTCTAGAGGCAGATCAGAGCCATACTGTGGTGCAACAGCTCACAGAGCACTATATGTGTTATTGTGGTTGATTGTTATTTTCCCTCACCTTTGGAAAGCACATTTAAAACAGCTTCATAGCTATAAAAGCAACACCCAGTAGAACAAAAAACCCCATATTAGTAATTAGCGTTTGCATAGACCTTTCCAGCTGTGGAGATCATCCTGTTTTGCAGAGGTGGAGTCATTTTATCATTACATAAAAGAGAAGCTGAGGCAAATGGTCTCACACATTAACCCCTTGGTGAGAGGTAGGAAACAGAATTCACTTCCCTTGACTCCCATTCCCATGCATTATCATTTCCTCTCAGTCATAATCATACTCACTCAAGCTATGCTTCTTGCATGGCTAAAACATCCTACCTCTTTTATGCTGCAAACCTTTTTGCCTTCAGTGAGGGAAGGTGAGAAATTGTGTTGAACTATGAAAACACAGTCCATTTTGGGGAGCTTTGCATTTTATTGCAATTTTTGTTTGAGAGTCACCTTCATACTGCATAGCAACCTGTGTGAAGGAGAGGAACATCCATTTCCAAGAGGGGCTGTGACACAGAATTCTTGAGCTATTATCTCTGATTGTGTCCTAGTAACTAACCAACCCCTGGAAAAAACAATCTCCTGAGAAGCCTGGCTAAGGAGTTGGCTGGAGGTTTTCAGTCTGAATATCAGGAAAAAGGAGCATGAGACTGCATAAGTAGAAATACTCTCTCATAAATTGAGAGGTCACATTTGCAAGCTCTGTACCTGCCTGAGGCTGAGCTGTGTTTCAGAGGAGTGCCCTGCCTAGCCTTAGCCAAAGAAAACCCCTCAAATGGGTGAGGTTCAACTGCAAGGACGATAAACCTCGGATGTCTTGCTTTTCAAGGACGCTGTAGCAATGGGAGTTGCTGTATGTTTGTGGTCATGTAAAACAGATGGGAGTTTTGTGCTCTGAGGAAGCAGCGTGGCCATGGGGCAGATGGATCACTCTGATGTCCTGAAAAGGTGTGGATTCTGGTGGGATGGCATTTGGGGAATAGTTAATCAGATGGATTCCACAGCAGATTTTAAAAGAAACAATCTGATGAATAAATTAAATTAATCACTTGCTCAGCTCTGGTAAGAAGCAAATACATAAAATCTGTGAATGCTACAGGACAAATGGAAGGCAGGAGGGAGACATTTCAACATGGTGTGACACTGGGGCAGCTTTTGGGTTTGGGAGATTTAACAAACAAATCAGGATGGTTCCTTGGAGCACACGCTGTGGGTAACAGTTCTGCCTGGGTTCCTGCTCACAAATGGATCATTCCTTTCTGTCTCTGATGTTTCTTTTAATTGGTTGCCTCCAACTTCTTGCTGATGCTCCTCAGGCAAGGCAGTGATTTGGATGTGCACTATTTGAGGGCAGTCAGTTAGTCACTAGAGTGTATCCAGCTAGACATTGTGCAATTCCCAGTGAATTGCCAAACATCTTGCCTGGGTACAAAGACGGAAGAGAAAGGGGCAGCTGGGCTGAGAGGGAACAACTCCATACTGCACACACAGCAGTCCTTTCCAAAGCTCAGCTTCCCTGGCATCGTTGCAGACAGTGGGCTTCAGTTCCTCTCCATGGGCAGACCAAGTTTCTGGTAGAGACTAAACTTGTCAATCCTCCGTAGTATTGCACTCATTGTGAGCGTGCTTGGATTCCCATGGGGGACATCCCCACTGCAAGGACAGCAATCCTCAAGGGTGGTCCAAATGCCATTTGCAGTGGCAGAGGAAAAGCAGTAAATGCAGGCTCAGCAGGATCTCTTCAAATGGGCTTCCAGCTGACCTCCAGCATGGCTGTACTGCAAGGCCAGTGGCAGGAGGAGGCACACACACAGCAGCAGGCACAGTCCGTGCTTGGGGAAGTAGGTCTTCCAGCAGTGCTGCTCACAGGTGGAGGCAACAGGATAAGCCTGACTTGCCAGCTTGTTTACACTTAAAATTAGAAATGAAATGAGAAAATATTATGCTTACAATTTCCAGACAATTAAATTTAAATATAGTCATTTGATGTGGTGTTCTGCAAGGTGCAGTTCAGCAGAGCTCCGTTAAACAAGCAGGGGCATCCTTGTCCTGCTCCAGGGCAAGGTACCATATGTGACCAAGAAGCTGTCTGACCCTGGGGATTAATGACCCTATATAGTCTGAAAGCCAAATTGAGAGGAGAGAGAAAAAACACTGAATTTTTTTCCCTTTCTTTTATTAGACTCTAAATAATTAACAGGCGAATCCTGCTCTGTGGCTTAATGCTGTTTTGCAACCCAAGTGGGCCCTGAAGCAAATGAAATCCATGACTTGTCATTCTCAGTTCCCTAGCAACGAGCCAAAGCACGGAAATGTGCTTGGCCTTATCACAACAAGATGTTAAAGCAATTAATATTCATCACCAATGTCTTCCTGCATTGGAAGTGAAGCCCCCTGCTCAGAAAGAGCAGCGCTGGTGTAGGGACAGACTCGAAGAGAGACAAAATCGTGTTAGTCTGAAAACAAGGACGCACATGCCTGCATTAACAGGCATGTCTGAATGTGAGAGTAGTCACACACTTGCCTGTGTGCACATGTGGAGGCTGCACCCTTGAAAATAAGGGCTTTCTCTAGCACAACAAGCAGGTGAAAGGTGCTGTTGTGCATGAGAAAAGGCACATATGAGGATTAAATCTTGTGGTTCCATGTGATTCTGCCAAGCACAGCACCTGCTAAATTACTTTTTCAGTTTAAACCAAGCTCAGAGAACAGATGTCTTAAGCTTGCTAAAGAAATTGCTACTGTCTTAAAATCCCAGCAGCGGCAGATCTGCATAAGCCCTGGCCTGTTTATAGCCCTGTGCTTCAGCAGTGGTTCCAGTTGGATAACCACTCAAGACCTGGAGAAAAGAATGGGGAGAGTCAGAGAAAGGGAGACGTGTCCCTCTCTCACGTATCTTATTTGACAGTGAAACTCCTAGATTCATTTTCATCCAAGACTGTAGAAGCGCCTTGAGGCTCACTAACAAGTCCTTAGCTTTTCCATGTAGCTGGTGTGGGAATAGGCTCTGTCATCAACCTGAAGCCAAGCAAGACCTTTGTAACACAGCAGAGTGCTGCACATCCCTGCTAAACCTCAGCTGTCTGATTCTGCCACCCTTTCCAGCACCAGGAGCCATCAGCAATGGCACAGCAGCTGTGCTGACTCTTAAAACAGACTGGGAGACTGGGACACCCAAGAGTCCCTTCCTGTTACTGACTTGATGGCTTGATTACTGCAAACGCAGTGCATTTAGGTGTGTGCTACAGGTAATGCTGAACTAAGGGAAAGGATGGTCAGCTACTACTAGTCAAAAATGTGCTCATAGCACTTCTATTGCCTGTATCTTTTTGAGGACGAGAACCAACTTCAGATTTCCTTCTGATATAATAAAGGTCTCTGCCTTGTCATGCCAGCAGAGTAGGGTCCAGGTTAACACACATTTAATTGACCCCTGGCTCATTGGTTGCTTACAGAAATAGCAGCAGATTTTGAATATTTAATTATATGCTAAAATTTGGTAGCAAGTTAATTAAGATGTAACATTTCCTTCCCTAACAAACACTTCTTAAGACAGGGTATGCAAGGCAACGTTAATTGTAACAATTAATTAGGAATTAAACTGATAAAGGATAGAGCTGCTAACAATTAGCAGCTAATTATGTCAAGCACTTTAACCATTTCAGAAAAGAACTGAAAGCTGGTGGGAGGTGGAAAAGGTATAGCTAATTTGCTTTAGCCTTCCTGAGGCCTTTCTAAGGAACCACTCCCAAAGATGCTCCTTATGCTGCCGTGTTCTGTTTGTAAGCAGGCTGCCTGTTCGGGCCTAGATGTCTTCACTGCATCAAGGGAAGATCTGCACAAGGTAGGGCTGAAGTGCTTGTTTTATTTTTGTCTTACCTGTAAAGCATGTTGGTTGGCGCACAGCTGCGCTCTAAAATGTGAGAGCATGGGTATTAAAACTGAGGAAGTATTACGTATCTAAAGTATTGCAGACTGTGGGTAGTCGGATTGCGAAGCTCTTCGTATATTGTGTATGTGCTTGTGTGGTGTTTGGGCCTAGGGTGCCTGGAATATATCCCAGTGTTTTGTGCTATCATAAGTTGAGATCCTTAAGAGTTCTCCCCAATGAAAAGTGTTCTGCTGCTTGGAGAGGGACTCTTATGCACTTGTTTTAGTCTCCTGATATATTACTATAGCTTCCTTCAGTCTTAGAGTAGTGCTGTTGCTGTATTACAGGGATTTGCTAACTACTAAGCTGGGACTAAGAGTTATGTTACTGGTTTGTAAACAAACATTTTCTAAGCTGTAAAATTAAAGTTACTTGGCAGTGAAATTGCTCAATTCTAGTGGTTTTTTTTGACTGGCCTCAGTGTAGCCACAATTAGCTGAGAAAGACTGTAGCAGGGCAACCGAGTGTCTCACAATGAGTGTAGGCTATCATGAAGGAAAAGACTCTACATCTTGTGGCTCACTTTTCTTTATCCACATGAGCTTAACCACATGTGAATAGATATAAATTGTCCCAGGTGAAAAGAGAACTCTTATTAGAACTGACTTCAGAGAACTGAGTAGACAAATTTCCTCTGATCCTAACACCTCTACCTTGGCACCTGACTAGAACAGTCCTGCTCTCCCCACCTTGCTAAAGTCAATGCTGTAGCTAATGGTGGAAAAGCAGAAAGACTTGACACGTAAGGACAGTAAAAGATTCTGTTGCTACTGAGACTGTAATGTGCCCTCCATGAAGGGCCTGACTGCTGCCTGTGCTTTTAACTTCATTTATAAGGGCAAGAAATGAATCTACTTCTCTTCCTCTAGCCATGACAGATCAGGAAATCCTCCACTGCAAAGCAACAGTACTTTTTAATTGTCAGGAGAGTGGATAGTCGAGGCCAGATATATTGGGGTGCTCCAAAGCTGTGGCTAAATTTGCTACTTGTGCTGTTGAAAAGCACAATGGCAAAGAAAATAACAGCACAAGGTTTTAATGTATCATTAGGGCCTGGTATAAATTACAGAGTATCATTGAGACAAAATGTTAAATAATAGATATAATACAGCGGCAGTTCTAGGAAGACGGATTGTTGCAGAAGCTATAAATAAAAGGAGTATGCGAAGTACTGGCACTGTCCCAAAGAATGGCTCTGTTGCTCAGGCACAGAACAGCAATATTTATGTCTGTTAGTTCATAGATTGGCTGCATGTCTGCTCAAGGAAGCCTGCTCACTTCCAAACAGGCTGGTGGTATTGTGGGGAGAGAGGGAAGGAGAAAGAGGCAAATGGCAGCTCGTGGGTACTGGTACTTGGTAGTATACTGGAGATTGCCCTTGTTCCTGTGAGAGCAAGTGGGAAAGATGGAGGACCGAGGGAACCAGAAAGGATAAGAAAAGCTGCTTACAGGCTGTCTCTACACTGGCTGTCAAAACTTTGGTGTTCCATGATGTGGGAAACGTGCTAGGGTTGTCAGGACATAGGCCTCCCAGCTTGTACTGAAGATACTATAAGCCAGTTGCTTTTACATTGCTCTCAGCCCTTCTGTTTTAGTGGCCCCTTGTTAATTTTTACCTGAAAGTACCATAAAAATGAATCTGTTTGATATTGTGAGAGCTTTGAGTCCCTCCTGCTGATCTAGACAGCTTTTACCCAGGCTACCCTTGACAAGTGTTTCTCTAACTGCTTCTTGGAAGTCTCCCCAAGCAGCTAGTCCAGCACAGAAAATGGTAACTGCATTGGTTTCAACCTTACCCACCATGGTTCTCCTGTGCAGTTCAGGTGGCAGGAGCAAAAAGATGTAGCACACTTTGTCCTGAAGAACAAAGGGTGAATAAACAAGAACAAGGCTGGAGGCATATTATGAAATGTTCTGGAACTTGCTTTTCTGCCTTAATGAGGGGAGAGGGAATAAAATACAAAAGATGGGTTCCAGGTCCTCCAAACCCATGCATGTGTTACCAAAGCCAGGCCTCTGCTTTGTTTATAACTGTATGCTAACTAAAATGAGTTAATTACTGAGCTTCTTACTGTGTGAGAAAATGGTCACCAAGCTGATAGTGATAAGGATGGGATAACAAGAAGTAGTTAATCACCTCAAGGTTCTCTCATATATAAAAGTATGTACTCCTATACCAATTGGGACAGAGCTGTGGCTACTTCAAAGGATACCCTTATCATCCTCAAGAAATTGGCAAATTTACAGTAAACTTTTACTGTCCTGACATGACTCAATAGCTTAAAAGGACAATGTGAGGAAGGGCACCCCTACCCAAACAACCACTGCCTGTGCAGGAGTGTTTTGCAGACGCTGCAAAATTTAATACACATATGCAAAAGGACTCTTTGGTGACCCTAATGAATATGTAAGCCTAGGTGGAGTTATGTATTAGGCAGAATAATGAGAATCTTTTGTGTATAAATAATGGATGAATGTCCCCAGTAAGGTGTGCTAGACTTGTATGTTTCCACCTAGCACCCAATGTTGAATAAAGCAATCTATCCTCTCTAAACTGTTTCTGGTTTTGAGAGCTTTTGTTTCAGGGAATACATGGAAGCATTGAAAAGTACTAAGGTGCTAAAATGTGCAAGAGCTACCACCTGAAGTTGAAACTAAAGTGATACAATGCTTTCTTTTCAGAAATTTGATGGGTTTCTTCTAATTTTTTCCTGTGGGAAATGTTAAGCTTTTCATTGAAAGCATCTCTCATGGGCAAAATACAACGTTTTGACTAGTCTGGACCCCAGGCTGACCTTAGAGTATTGTCCTCTGGCTTGAACAGAATGCCCAACATTGTGGTTACCCACTTGCTTTTCTCTTGCAAAATAACAGCCCGTTGGCAACCCACGGTTGTTTTTGTGTCATAAAGAAGCGTGGACTTTGCCAGCACAAGACAATGAAATGCAGTAATTCAAGCTGTAAAATCCATCTGTTTGAGCACACTGAGTTTTTCCATGATGTGGAATTGCTTGTGCTTTCCATTTATATTTAAATTCATGCCTGTGGAGATACCTTCCTTTGCCAAAGCAGCAGAGCCCCTAGTTGCCGGAATGAGGAAATAGCTGCATACATGCACTTTTCAAAGCTGAGATCGGTGGTACAATCGGTGCATCAAGCTTGAGAAATGCAGATAATTTAGTTGCTGCTGTCACTTCCAGGCTTACGCATGGGTGGAGGAATAAAAAGGCAGGCATGACAGTGGCTTTGAAGCAAAACCTTCCTTTGGTAGGCAGTGGGGAGTCCGCTTGCCAGTGCAAGGTACATGGCTTCCACTCTGGCATGATGCAGCTGAACTCCTTGCAGCACTCTTTAAACTGACGCTTCTATGGCTGTCCCCTCTCCAATGATGTTGCAATAGAATGTCAAATCTACAGAGGCACCATCAGTGACCAGGAGAGTCTGTAGGGTGGCTAGTTGTGATACCAGGAGATCTGAGTTCTGGAGCATGAGAAAATAAATACATTCAACTGCTTTAATGCAGCAAAACACAAGTAGCTCTCACTGAAGGAGAAAGGTGGCATCATGTGGAGACCTCTCTCCTTAACAATTACTTGGTTTTGATCTGTTAAGGATACAAAGCAAAACCTTGAACACATCACTTTTTCCTCCCTGTAATACTCCTTGCTTGTAATTATCTCTTTTGCAAGCACTTGAATTGCTGGAGAAACGCTTAGAACAGAACAAGGAGAATAGCTTTCAGTCATGCTTTTGATGTTTTCATCAGAGATGGACTAGCTGCCAGGGAGGAAGGGGACAAAACCAGCTTGCAACTGTCTTTATTAAGTTGAGGATAGGCCTCAAAATAAAGATAAGCAGCTTCCATATTTCTCGATGTTGTGATCTATCAAGATCAGAAGAATAATAAAAACCAAGCTTAACACTCAATGTTGGATTAAAGGGAATGTAAGTTTTGTCTTCATTGTTCAAATGGAGGCACAGTCAAAGCAGTGAATAGAAATGGGCCAGAAGAATTATGAGGCTCATGAATCACAAGTTTGTCAGGGGTGTTTGGACTGAGAAATGAGACTGCTTCATATAATGTACTAGAAATGTTTCCTGGTCGTGGTCTGTCCCATCTGACACTCACAAACTATGTACATGGAGCAATTTACATGAGTGACTTGGTTTATCTGTCAGTGATATCAATAACCAACCACATTTAAGTGTCTGGGGCCACATTGTCTTGGTGCAGTGTGCTCTTGTGCCAGGTTGGGATAGTAGTCTCAAGCAGTGGTTCCTCAGACAATGCTAAGGCAGGAGACTCCTGTCTTCTCAGCTCCTCTCAAACTGAAGTAACCACAAAAATTAAAATAAAACCAGAAAAAAGTATTTCTAAACTCTACATTTTGCTAAGATAGCACAAGACAGATGTGTCTGGATGCATTATCGTTCCTGTTACTGTTTTCTATTTTAAATGGCTTGCAGTGAGGGTATTTAAAAGAAACCTATCCCCCTCATGCTCCCAGCAAAACAGACCTGCATTCCTAATGAATTTTCCTGCTGCTGGAACTGTGTTGCAGAGACTCATTACTGCATGAGCGATTTCTCCTCATACCAAGACTCTCCATTAAGATGCAGTTTACATAATAATTTTAGAGGCATTGTGAGGCACAGTGAATGTTATGTGCTAGCCCTCTTCAAAGCAAGGCAGACATCAGCTTCTCATTATGTCTCCTCAGATGATATGTATCTTCTGTGTGTGTGTGTATAAAGTTTCCTTTGTCATTCTCTGTTACCTCAGTTCTGTTGGTAAAGACAACATCTGTGCCTTAGACTGTTGGTTTGAGGCCTTTATATGTATATGGGTAGACAGGGACTTTCTCTGCAGTAAAAATCTTGAACAGAGCACTGAAATGAGTATGGTTTCTTGCCTCCAGCCATAGGAAATACTTCCATGGCTTGAACTGCACATGTTTAAAAAATAAAATATATAACTGAGGTGAACGTGCAGTGAAAAAACCAAACAAAACCAAAAAACAGTATGGGCTTGCTTAAGCTTGGGTTTTCTCTGCCTCTGAAGTTGTCACTGTATTTGAGGATGCTTTGTTGCCTTGTGCTTAATGTTGCCCTCCATTTCATCAATATAATTTAGAGCAGAGATTGGATTACTGTGGATATGTTAATGCAGAAGATGACAATATTTGCAGAACGTGAACTTAGTGGAGCCAGCACAGGTAACACTGGCAGTGCGAATGCAACAACACTGGACTAGGTGTGAGTGAGCAGTGTGACTGTGCCAAGGTGATCACTGTACAGGTTATACTTGGATTGCTAACACAGTGTGTGACACCCTGTCTTTGTTGCTGTTATTTGCATTGACTAGACTGAAAGTAGCATGGATATGCCGAATAATGTTACAGTTGCAATTTCTTTCTCTATTGCTGTATGGCAGCCAACATAATGTAGGTGCTGCTGCAATACTAATGGTCCCTTCCAACTCTAAAAATTCAGTGAAATACCATTAATAACATCCAGTTCACTCATCCCACTTAAATTTAGTCCTATTTCATTTAATGAGTTTGGCCTAATGGTGAATGTCATGTTTCCTTTTGTGGGTAACGTAGCATAGAGATTATTTGCTCTTTTAGCATCTACTCTTTGGGAGCCAGAGTGCAAAGTGATTCATGGCACCTGCTGAGTACAGAAATTGTGCAACTGGTTCATGAGACTAATCAGGTGCTTCACAAGAGCTGCTGGCAAAAGTTAATGTGGTTTTGGATACTTATGAATAAGTCGGCACTGATAACTGTTTTGAAACAGATGCAATCAGTAAAGGAGAATAAATTTACTTGCTGCTTAATTTAGTGTTCAAGGCTTAAAGTAGCATTTGCAGAAGAGCATGGAGGAGAACGCTGTCCTGTGGATTACAAAAGCAGCACCAAACAGGTGCCAGTGGCAGCAGTCAGATGCATAATAGCAGCATAGATATTTTGGATAGCTGGGGCTGCTTTCATTACACAAATGGCAGAAGTGTCTGGGACTACAACAGACATCAAACTTGTGCAAGGAGTGCCAGCAATAGTCAGTGAGCAGCGGCGGGACATGAGGGATGCACATGGACAAGCAGAGGCTTGTCTGAGCAGGGGGCGTTCCTCAAGCAGTGTGAGTGGGTGCATGGTGGTGGGCAGTGTCCTCTGCTTTTCCTGAGCTTTTAGTATCTGGTAGAACCAATGCAGCCACACAGAGAACTCGTGTTCAAGCACGCTACCACCCAGGTTTCTGGCTTTAGGATGTGTGATGGAGTATTCCTAGAGGCTGGAGGGCTACAGGCTGTTCAGGAGGGACAGGTGAGGTGGAGGTGTTGCTCTATGTAAGGGACAGGTTTGATTGTACAGCCCTTACAGTCAATGATGATGTGGTTGAGAGCCTCTGGGTGAGGATTAGGGGGATGAAAAACAAAGGAGATGTTGTAGTGGGTGTCTACCACTGATCGCCCAGCCAGGATGATTGCACTGAATTACTCTATGGGCATCTAGGAGAATCGTCTAGATTGGTAGCCCATGCCCGTACGGGAGATCTCAACTTCCCAGACGTCAACTGGGAATATCATACTGCTGTGATGAGCTAGTCTTGGGAAGTCTTGGAGTTTGTAGGAGACAACTTCCTGTTGGAAGTATTCAGTGAGCCAACCAGGAAAGATGCCCTCCTAGACTTGCTGATTGTGAATAGAGAAGGACTCATTGGGGATGTGATGGTAGGTGTCTAAGACAGTCATGACACTTGACAGTCAAGGCCACAGTGGTCACGAAATGGTTGAGTTTAAAATTTTCAGTGTAATGAGAAAAAAGAACAGCCAAATTGCTACCTTGGACTTCAGGAGAGCAAGCTTTAAGCTCTTTGGGAAGATATTTAGTCAGAGTGCCCTGGGAATCTGCTTTTGACAGCTAAGGAGTCTGTGAGTGCTGATCAGTCTTTAAGAACCACATTTTAGAAGCACAGCAGCAGGCAATTCCACTGTGTCATAAGTCAAACAAGTATCTACAGTTTACTGAGATGGGGAAGTGGAGACGGAGGTGCTAATCTCTTCTTCCTGGGATCCAATGATAGGACATGTGGGAATGGTTCAAAGCTGCACCAGAGAAGGTTCAGACTGGACATTAGGAAGCATTTCTTTATGGATAAATTGGTCAAACAGTCAAACCAACTTCCCAGAGAGGTGTTCACTGCCCCAAGCCTGTCAGCGTTTAAGAGGCATTTGGACAATGCCTATAACAACATGCTTTAAACATGCAGCCCTGAAGTGGTCAGGCAGTTGAACTAGATGACTTTTGTAGATCCCTTCCAACTGAAATATTCTATTCTATGCTTATTCTAATTAGGGGATATATGCTGGTGTTGAGATTCATCATCTGGCCAAGAAGCAAGTCTCAGATAGCAATTGTTCTAATTTCTGGCTCTGGTCTCTGGAGAACAACAACAGAAAAATGATCACCCTGGCAAAGCTGCAAATGCTCACGCAATGATGTAATTTCAATAAAGGCATCACAGAATTAATGAACTTGAGTGATAGCTGGGTTGCAAACACTGGTGCAATTGAAGAGATCTTTCCGTCTCTAAAAGTTCCTTGCAAAAGCTTCGCCATTATGTTAATCTGTCATGTGGCAACCTCTGCTACAGAGTTTCTTGAGGGTGTTGGCAAAACAGTGCAACTCATGCTTCCTTTGTGTATATCACATTCACCTAACTCACCAGATGACAACCTCCTGTTGTTACTTGCTGACATACTTTCTCGGAGTGCTGAAGATCCTAGAATCAGACCAAGCAGGGGATTTACAAAGAATTTTGGAAAGGGGGAGAGGGGAAATCTTGTTACAAACTCCATGTTCTGTTTATGTGTTGCCTCCTTCAGTCATCAGTGGCAAGTCAGCTTTCTGCAGGAGTTAATGATCAAAGGGGCATTCTGAGCTCTGAAGAAGGAATATCACATTCAGGTGACAGGTCACAGGGTAGTGCCTCTACATTGACTGTACTGCTTGCCACCCAGCTCTCTCTACATCTTATCTTCTATTTAATTTGCAGAAAAGAAATTTGGAATGTAAAGTCTGAGAAAGCAAAAGGAGTGGAACAAAACCTAAGGTGAAGTTACAACCTTGCTATGCTTACAGAGTACAAAGGCAGGTGATATTTAATCCCCACAGACTAAAAAGAAAAATGATTGTTTTGTTAAATCAGCTGCTTCTTGATGTGTCAGTTTCCCCTCAGTTTCTTTGCTGGCAGTTCTAGCAGGGATATACCCGAACTCTGGGTTCTCTGGAATACTGCTCAGCTGAGGGAATCGGTGACAACTCTTCCTATGAGATGCATAGTACTGAAATACTTCCAGACATAAAGTTCATATATATTTTTTAGTCAGAATTTGTGTGTATCCCTAAACAAAGCACAATGGTTATTTTCAATACTCTATTATTGAAATGTTTAACTTTCCATTTTCAAATTACTTTGTCTCAAAGTTCTGTGTAATTTTATTTCTGCAAGGTAATTAAAAGACTTATGATCAAAAGGAACATGCTTTACAAAAAGGACACAGTCAAGTGATTTTTCATTAACTTATGATTCTTTGGACATGTTTAAAAATGATCTTTTATTTACAGATTGGGAAACATTCAATTTTTCTTATTTCAAAATTGCTAACAAACTCCCAAACAATAATCTGTGCTTTTGGCCAACTAGTTCTTATATGTAGCACAGAGACCCTTTGCAAATGCCTGCAGAGTCCACAGAGGAAAACGGATGATGGCAGACAAGCAGGAAGAATTGGATATATGACTGATTGAAGAAGAGCAGTGCTGCAATGTTTTGAACATGTAGTGATTTCTTTCTCTTTAGAACTGACAGTTTAATAATTTCAGGCCTGATCTAACACTCCCTTTGTAGCAGCTGTAGAGGATTAACCATAGTTTCAGGTAAGCAGAATCTTGAAAAAGATTATGCGGTGCATGTGTTTCTAGGATGCGGGGATGAGTATGTACAGTTTTAAGACTCTCTAAGGGCTCAGTACAACCGGAGCTGAATGTGAGAGGGTGACATCCAAGGCACTGAACAATGTGTAGTGGTGCTTTTGCCAGGTGGTATCAAAGTAGGGGACAACATCTGCTGTAGCTTCCGCTTCAGAGTAGCGCCCATGCTTACAGGGAGCAATTTCTCCCTTTAAAAATATTTCTTCCCCCCCCAGCTCCATTTTGTGCTCAGTTTGGACCCCTCTTGCTGCCTTTAACAGCATCCTTGTAGGGTGGCTCAAACTGAATCCATGCCTGCAAGCGGCACCAGAGTTCATGCTGATGCAAGAGGGTTTATTTTTAAAGCCATGGATGTTAGCAATTATCTTAAGTGTGAACACATGCTTTCCCCTTGTGAAAAGAAAGCACTAGCCCTTAATGAGATTTATTCTTCCAAGTCTGAAATAAATTAAACAGGGCAGTGTGAGCTTTTTCTGCAGCAATGCAATGAAGCTGTAAATATTTCTGAAACGATCTAATTCTTTTATACTTTTCTCTAGGCTGTAGTGCTTCCAAGTGTGTTTCCCTTTTAAGGCTCCTTCTCCATCCAAATTCCTCTTCCATGCAGTCACTGGTGTGGTTTTGGTCCTCTCTGTTGGCAATACCCACGGTGTTTCCCCCTGCACTCAGCACTTTGACAAAAACAGGTTAAGAGGAAAGCTTGAGGCTGGAGCCAAGAAAGAAAGGAGTTTCACAATGGCTTTAGGGACATGTTTGTTGATTCCAGCCTGAAATTTCTCTCATACATGTAAGGTTCCTGGAAGCTGTAAGGATATTTTGGACAGGAGGCAGTGTTGCTGTGTTTTGCATGCTTTCCCTTTGTTCTCAACTGCTTCAGCTGCAGACAGGATTTAAGGTTGTGGAGGATCAAGTTCTTGGACAATGCTCTCCCCTAAGGCCACAGCTCCTGAAGGTGGCTGTGGTGCAAGGCTTAGCCTCTTGTGCTCAGGAGAGGAGGTGGTGAAGAAGCTATGGCAGAAAGCTGAGCACCAGCCCTGGCCTTATACATAGCCTGTATCGCTACCAGGGATGACTATTCAAGCCTGGGCAAATCACTTAAATCAATCTGTGCATCAGTTTCTGGTCAGTGAACTGTGGTCAAAAGCTTTCCTTTTGGTGCCGTTTCAGACGGCTCTAGCTGTAAACTCCTCAGGGAAGAAATTTGTACCACAAACAGTGACTTGTTGGGAAGGTGACAGTCAAGATGACTGTAAGCTGGCTGGGGAGCTTAGAAGTTTGGCTTGTATTTCTCCACCAAGTCAGGAACCCTCCCAGGTGTTTGTACACTTGGGGTTTGTGTATGTGGTTAGATATGATGTTCATCCTTATACCTGAGACAGTTGGTAAAAAAAATTGCTCTAGCGCTCTCTCCCTCCTGCTGAAAGGTCCAACATGCCAATTAACATTTCAAGTGTCAGATATTGTCAATAAAAGCTTAGGTTGTCTCAAGAGTAACCCTAGCACAGGGCTCAAGCTCACACTATGGTTCTGAGTAGCAGAGATGCTCCCTGTGAACAGTGAGAAACAACAGAAGTCTAAAGCAATAGGTAAAGATTTCTCATGAGGACGAAAATTAGTTAGGAACCATGTCTACAGGAATCTCACAGGTCTTAAGATCACTCTTAAAAGACAAATGGCTAATTCCGGGATGTCGCTTGCAATGAGTAACTTGATTAATGCTGGGGAAAGGTCCCACCTCGTGAAACGGACAAAACATGTTTTTTAGTGGGGCCTAACAAATGGATGGAACCCCAGACCCACTGCTTTCTTAACACATCTGGCTCACACTTGAGAAAAATGTTTTTTGAACTTATTAGCTATTAATTATGTGTCCTTAGGGTATCCTTTTTAATAAAAGCTTTTAATAGCTTGATATTTAGATGGCTTAAAAGTACACTGTCAAATTAAGTTTTTATACTATTCATTACAACAAGATTTGTGAGCTAGTGTCATAGAGATGGTTCTTGCAATCCCTGCACAATTACTTAAAAATTTTCCTCACTTCACTAAGTTTTAATGTGGGATAACAGTCCCTCCAGGTATACATGCTGAAGATTTTTAAAGGAGTTTTTAAAGACAGATGAAACATTACTATAATACATATTGAATTTTTTGTTTCCTCTCTGTAGAAGTAACTTGCCCTGTGTAAATGATTGCTAAATTTAAATTATCTGGGTTTTTAATGAATGGATTTTCCATTGGCTGTATCGTGTGAGAGACACTTGCATCCTATTGTTGATTTTGAATTTTTTTTGAATCATATTCAAAAATATGAATTCTAGATCGAAGCACAAAACCAAACCACCTATTTCTGCGCTATTTTGGTACAATGTATCAGTGTTATATGGGGTTATGATTCTTCCCACTTTCTAACCAGATTTATTTCAAAAGAATTTGAAGAAAAGATTTGGGTGAATAGTATGTTTGGTTATACTGTTTGCTGCAACACGGGAAACTGTCAGAGACCCACTGAATTTGACAGGCTGCAATCAGACCTTGCCAGCTGGGTTAATATGAGCAGTGCTGGCTGGATCCAGCCTGGGGACAGTCAGTGACTCTGACGCAGTTTTATGGCCAGCCAGAATACACCTCTCCTGCAATATTAGATGTATGACTCCATCAGAGGTAGCTGGACATTTAATCGATCTGTGTAAACCATCAATTTTGCATCTATCTCTTTTGCCTTAAGAACCTTTTTAGTGTAATAATCTTAACTCGGGCTTTTTTCCTTCTAGGCCCCACTAAACTGCTTTAAGAGTCTTCTCAGTTTGGCTTGTCCTTACTTGTGTATAACCCATTTCTCTTGGCTGACATATTGTCTACCCAGGTCTGGGGCTGTCCTCATCTCTCTGAATTGGCTGCTTCCTCCATGCTCAGGTGAAATCTCCTGGGGACAGTACTCATGCAGAGATGTTCAGCTTGTTGGAGAGCAGTCCTTCTGCTGGCTCAGGCTGACCTTCAGTCAGGTCTAGCCTGTTGAGATGCAATAACTAGGACACTTGCTGGGAACTGTACTGTACTGATTCTTTAGAATTTGTTGAGGCCTTTTTTGCAAAGAGGTGCTAATAATTTGGCACCCAATTTCCTTTTAAATGGAGGCATTAACCTCAGGAGTCCCATGGAGACCAGCTGGAGTGTGAAGTTAAATATAGCCCTTTTTGCTGCACTGTTTTATGCTGCTGGAGGTAAATAAATTCTGATACCTCTTAATGAGTCACTTTCCTTTGTGATACCTTTGTCCCTCTCCCACCTCACCCCTACCCCAAGCAGGAAGAAAGGGGCCTATGTGCACTTGCTGCCCTTATTTCCTTATAGTTTCTCTTCTCCCTGGGCCCAAACATTTCAACAAATGTCTCAAGATGACTGAATCTTGCAAAGAGGCCATCAGTGTCCAAGGTGGAAGACAAGATCAGTGACAGTTATGCACCATTCTCCGGTTGGATGCTACCAGGGCTCCTGGGAAACCCGTTGTCATTGCTAGCAGCAGAGAGGTTTTAACAGCAAAGATTTTGGAAAGGCCTGTCTCAAACTTCTGCGGGAAGTAAAGGTGGCAAGTGTGAGTTCCCTCTCTCCTGCATCACAGGATACTCAGTGCTCAGGCCCAGTCAAACAAAGGCAAGCACAGATGGTATCAAAAGGAACTGCAGGAACTACTAGTCCTTGTGCCTTTTTCCATTCCTATTGCAGATGTTCTTTCTCTTTAGTCTGGCAGTATGACAATGGTCTAGCTGACCTCGGTAATTCCTCCCAGCCCTGTCTCCTGGGGATCTGAAATCCTGCCAGCCCAGTACCCCTCTCCCATGAGAGGCTTGTCCCACAGAGGCAACTGATGCTCCTCTGTGCTTGCAGCATCTGCAAGGGGCAAACTGTACTCTGTATGTGCCAACACGTGGGCAAATATCACATCTCTAGATAAGGTGAACTAGTGTCTTCACTTGGGTTCATCTGTCCTCAAGGGAGCTTGCCATCCTCCTTTGAATCCCTTGGCAGACGCTTTCTAAAAATAAGGTCCTAACTGAAGCCAGCTGCTTGCTCTTTCCGTTGGTTTTCTCATTCCAATCAAATTTGTTTTGCTCTGGCACAAGTTCCCATCCCATAAATACTGGCTTCCCTGAGACAGATGCCATGTAAGGAATTAATATCCCTCTAAGGAAAAAAGAAAACTAATTCCAAACTTGATGGTTGCTTCAGACTGTAAAATTATCTGGGTGTGTTAGAGGTTTTGGTTAGAGGCATGAGTGCTTTTTGTTTGTTTGTTTTCTTGCACTAGAGATGTAACAGTATTTTACACAGCTGAGCGTGCTCAAGAGTTCAGTGGTGTAGGCTGTAAACGAGCGCCTCACACCTGCCTGAATAACCTGACCGAGAACCCCAACTCTTGCTTGTGCTTGATACAAAACCTGAGTTCAAGAGGGACTGCTGCCAACCAAGTTGGTTACAAATGGCTGTTATATGTGGAGAAGGAGGCTGTCAGTCCTCCTAGGTGCTGGCCTCATGGTTTACTTGACCCGAATAGGGTCAGACAGCAGTGTAGAGAGAGGGTAAGAGTAAGCATTGTTTCTGTAGGGAAGAGGCATTCAGTGATCAATCCCTGCTTTGGCCTAAATAAAAGCAGTATCTCAAGGGGAAAAACTGAGCCTTCAGGCTCTGAAGGTTGGAGTGTAAACCTTTCCATCCCTGTAGCCCTGATAGAAGCTGCATCCAGTCTGTTCCTTTAGGGGAATGAAGACACTCCACCAGTTTCACCATTTGCAAATTCTTGGCATGGCTTCCTGCAGAGGTTTGAGACAGGCCCTTCAGAAAACTTTGCTGTTAAAACCAAAAGACAGCTGGAGCCAGGGCCATGGGGCTGTGCCAGGCCTCTGTTGGATTTCCCTTCTGATTGCCTGCTTTATTCCTGGCTGTAGGCTGTCTGTAATGGATGGCATCTCAATGTGAACTCCAGGATGTTGGCAGGCAGGAAAAATGCACTCTTTCCTGGTACAGCGAAGGAAGGAATGTGGTTCTGAGTTTGCAGCATAGAAAGCAGTGCAGAGAAGCGTCTTTTGAGTTCCTGTGAGATCTGATATCTGTCCCTGAACAAAGGCTTTGAGAAGAAATCACAGGATGCTCTTGCTGTGAGGAGCTGTCCATCACTTTGATGCAAAGAGATTAGCGACTAGGTTAAAATGGAGTTAAGGGAGCCATTGCCATAATTGCTGTATTTCTTGAGTCATTAAGATGCAGTGATCTGCTTATGGAAAATGATGACGGGTATTACTTTTAGTGCAGGAGCATTCTAAGGCCCTGGTGCACCAAGTGTTATACTGAGCCAAAAAGACAGTCACAGTCTCCAAGAACTTATGGTCAATCCTTACAAATCTCTGTCAGATCCCCCTGCTTGCTGCAGGGGGGGATGTTAATTAATGCTAATTAATAGTTAATGCCTTAGCTATTGTCTGTTATGCCCTTGCTTCCTTGTTTGCATTTTCAAGACATAAGCTGCAAGCTGATTGTTTTCTAGGATTATGCTTCTCCTGCAAGCAGGCTGGCTCATAAAGGAGCACTGGCAACTGAACTCCGAGGAGCTTCATCTAGCCCTGCCTGGACAGCAGGGAATGGTGCAGCTCTTTGCTGCTACCTGTTCAGTTTTACATTTGAGGCCTCTCCGGGAACTGTGGTGGTCTTCCACGGGTTGCATGTGAACATGCTGAGGCTGGAACAGTTCTATGAACTACTTGCATTGTCAGGGATGGCTGATCTAACCCAGGGCACCATTGTTTCTATGGCATCTGAGCCTCCCATGGTTGGACTGGTAGCTTAATGCCGTTCCATTTTCAAGTCCAGAAGGGACCATAAGCTCAGGCTAACTGCAAAGTGTGGGCTGAAGTTTCATGTTGCTACCTGTATCTTGAGCTTGTGAAGACTGCAGAGAGTGAAAGTGTATATGTATGAACCCCCAAATGTTTTGAAACGTCAGTGTTAAAGGAAGCCCCAGGTTAGTTTTCATCTGTTCTTTGGGTGACTATTCAAGTTATATCATTGCACTCTCAACTGGCTCACAGACTTGCAAGCCAGGAAGGCTTTCTTGCTTCATTAGTACAAATGATCAGCTATTGGCACAGTACCTCTTATGGACTTTAATGTCAATTTTTATTGGTATTATTGATTAATTAGTCACTCATATTGTTACTAAGAGGAAAACCTTTTATTTGGCAGCAGTCTTTGTTGACTCAGCTTTTCTTTGAAATCTGTGTGAATCAGCTTAGCAGATGGGTTGTTATTTGATATTAACAGCACCCCCTTGTCAGCCTTTTTGCAGACTATGAGCAATGGGTTGTCCAAGGCTGAGCCTAGAGAGTATGTGGCCAGCTCTTGTGGACTTTGCATTCACATGGTATACTGCTGCACAGGTTTTACATAGCATAAGGGGGTAAATAAGAGTGGAACTGGGACTTCAGTCCTTTTTCTTGAAGGAAAATTTATCCCCAAATCAAATTCTTGATGCTTCAAGATGGCATCTGTTTGTAGCATATGGAAAACAATATCTATGACTAGATTGTGTTTAAAGAGCTAAGTTAGTGGGGAAGGTACAGAAGCTTTTTCACCCCTGGGTGATGCTGCTAAAAGGCATTTTACTAAGATAACTTGGGTATGAAAACTGACTTCTGGATGAAACTGAAATTTTTGGTAGGATATTTTTTTTTCATGTAACTTCTTAAAATTATTATCAGTGAACTGCAATCATGGAGAATGTCATTACAACTAAGTTTCTGATTTTAACTTCCCAGTTTTTGAAAGCGAAAACATTTCAGCTCCTTTTCTGCACGTGCTCAGCGCATATTCTGTACTGTATAAGCCTCCAGGTCTCCATCTTGGCAGCAGTTATCACCTGGGCAGAAGGTTTGGAAGGACTCATTTCATGTTTTTTCTCAGGAGTCAGAAATGGTTTCATCCTGTCTCCTGTCATCCATGGTCATTTCTATTCAGCACTACAAATATCAGTGAATGAGTAGATAGCTAGTAGAAGCCTCCCCCTGCCTCAAGAAAGTGCTGTTATTTAAATAGAAAAGGACCTTTTGGGCTACAAAGGATTGTGGAGGAAGTCAGAAGAGGGGAATTTCCTCCAGGAGACATGAGACAGCATTGTATGCTGACATCCACCAAATTGGTTTTTGTAAGTGGGGCACTTTAACATCTTCATTTTTAACCAAATGTGCAGTGGTTCACAGATAAAGCCTTGGGAGCTCAGTATGCAGCATCATCTGTGACATTGTAAAATCCATCAGGTAGAGGGATTTTGGCAGGAAACGTTAAAAAAAAACAACCAAACAAAACCAAACAAAAAACCAGCTCCTGAATTGAAATTCTCAGACATGGGATTTTTTTCTCCTCGCCAGAGTAAAAGGGAGCTTTGATGCTAGAGCTGAGGGCAAAACAGGCAGGAATGTGTGAAGAATTAAGCATCTTGACAGTACTCCTGTCTCTCCCAGCTGCAGAATTTAGTGCATTTCTCAGTCTTTTAAGCCTTTGCAGCCCCTGTGGGTGGGGACAAATGAAATTCACTTTGATCTGTAGGCCAATAGTGACAGGAACTGGACTGTACCACATGCTTGTCTCAGGAGATTCCTTCTTGCTGGTTCTTGGGCTGCCTATTTCAGAGGAAAAAAAAAAGAGACAACACACCCTCAGAAGGCACATGATGTTGGGACAGCTCCCACAGCTCTGGAGAGAGCTCAAGTCTCTGTATCTCTGCTTTCTACCCGATCCTCACTGCAAGTTTTCCTGCTGGTTGTACCTCTGAGCAAAGCTGCAGTCTGGGAGCCTTCCTGCAGTGCTTTTCACATGCTTGTCAGCACTAAGTGTGCCTACATACAAGGCTTAGCTCTGCTGGTGAGTTTTAACTAGTTTCCAAATGCCATGATAGCAGTAGATGGGAATTGGAGTCTGCAAATGGTTAAGCTTACTTTCAGTTCAAGATAAATCTTAGTTTCAGGGACCCTCATGTAAAGTGCTTCATTTGTGATTACCTCGTATTACAAATGTTTGCTCAGTGGCTGGTTCAAAAACAATGTTGTAGGAGCAAATCAAATGTTTTCCACTAAAAATCCCTGAGACAAACTACTTGTTATCAGCCCCAGGCCTACATGATGCAATTAAATGGGACCATGGCAGTCTCTATACCTTGTATATAACTCACAGTGGCCTTCTGTGAACAGCAAAACCTAATTTGATTAG
Source organism: Limnodromus scolopaceus (assembly GCA_028565335.1). NCBI lineage: Eukaryota > Metazoa > Chordata > Aves > Charadriiformes > Scolopacidae > Limnodromus > Limnodromus scolopaceus. Next base: position 6,123,138 of record JAOXNO010000011.1, read on the forward strand.
GTTTATTATCTTTTTCTCAAGAATTAATAGCTTCTGAGACTCTTGGTCTAATGTGGCTGACTTTATATTGTAATTCAACAGAATCGGGGAAAATTGCTGTCTTGATCAAAACGATCCACAAACCTACCTCACCTGTTAGTGAGGATGTTCTGTGTGTGCATGAGAATGAGTTAACTTTTTACCTGCTTTGGAGGGCTGCTGCTGGCCAGATTCAGCACAGAGCTCTCTATGGGGTAGGGCACTTAACTATTTCTTTCATTTTTAAAGCCTTATGGGACTATATGCTTTGCAACTAAAGAAACTTGGGCAGTTGAAATGGCTGTCTTACGCTTTGCATAGAGTAGAAGGAGCAGTCTTCCTATGAATTTCCAAGCTATTGCATGATAATAAGTTGTCTTTGGCTACTAAATGATGTCATGTTTGGCTACTGATAAGACCTGAATGGGTTTCACCATGTGCGGGAGCTTCTATTGGCTGAAGCTGCATGAGCTGGAAGCTCATTTTCCAGCTCTTCTGAAGCTAATTTTCACCTACTGAAATGCTGTACAGAAGGGCATGTGTTACCCAACTGTATATTTCAGGCAGGCATGTCCTTCTCCCATCCAGGGGAAGGATTCTCTGGCTCTATATGTTTGCAAATAGCAGCACTGAAACCTTCTTGCTTATGGCTGGGCTGAGTTCTTGGTCCAAGCTTGCAGAAAGGTAACTGATGTTCATCTGTTGTGCACTTGTCTCTTGCTGACTTCTGCTTTCCCTTCATTTCACAGACGCATTTTAAAAAATATAGCTCTCATGTAGTGATATGGATTTAAACTGAAAGACACTTTTCAAGGATGACTGCATGTCAGCCTAGATATTAAGAGAGCTGTCCACTAAGTGCACATCCTTGTTGCAGGAAGGAGGGAGAGAAATCTTCTCTATGGGGCAGTGTCAGCACCTGTGAGGAGCAGACTTCCTTGATGAAAGGAGACATCAAGGGTTTCAGTGTTAATCTGGACTGATTTTCAGCATGCTCTATCGCTATTTTAGAGCAGCAGCACCCGAGAGCCTGATGCTCGTGGACAAAGACCCTGTTTTTTCTAAGGACGAAGAGGCAGCTCTGCCCCATTGGATTCAGCATTCATGCTAGGGGATGACAAGTGACTCCATGCCAGAGATAGCAGTTAACAGCTGGATTTTAGCTAAATGGCCACAGCAGCACATCTGTGTTGTGTGGTATGGGCTTTGCAAAATACTCTTCCCTGTGTTTCCCTGTGTTCCTTTAATGCCTCCCTGCAGAAAAATGTGAGGGAAGGTCTTGCCTGTACAGCAAGCCTTTCCTTGAGCCTTGGGGCTTCACATACCAGGAACATGTGCATTGTCCTAAGGCAAAGAAATTTGTCAAGTCTGAGACAAGCCAAGAATCTGTTCTCAAGAGTTTCACCATGCGAAGCGTTATAAACTGCAATTGGATATCTGAAATCAGATTATGGTGAAGCCAGGCTTTGTACATCCCTTTGTACATCCTCTGAATTGTTTGTTAGTTCTAGCCCTTTTGAGAAGAACTACTTTGGAGTTTAGAGTCCCTCTGTGTAGGTTACATGGGGTTGAGATAAGTTGCTGTTGATGATCAAACTCTATAAAGAAGTTCCTGACTTTTGCAGCTCTGAGCCTTTGGGCCAAATTTAGCAGCATTCTGTCATAAAGGAATAAGCTGAGTCTGAAAAGTGTGTACTGGGACAGTATCTCATTGAGACTGACTTCTGAATTTTAAGGACTTTTCCCTGAACACCTGGATAGAAAAAGAACAGGAATGTTTATGGGAGTACCAGGAATGGAAGATTTCACTGACACTGGAAAAGCGAAGGTGCTAATGAGGGAGAAGAGCTGTGCCTGATGAGTCACAGGCCAGGGGAGCAAGGATTTAAAGGGGAATAATGGAACGAAATGATTAAAAGCAAACAGCAAAAATAACAACCTGCAAAAATTGATCAATTTTAATGTCTGAATGGACTGTTACATCATCTAGGCTGTTCTGTCTCACACAGGCTCTATAGTGTTAGATCTACTGAGCCCTGGTCTGATCTCAGTGCAGGTGTCTTCTAAGAAGGCACCTAGGATGCTGACTCTAGGATCTCAGCAGCAACAGAGCCCTCCAATTACTACTTTGGGCAGCCTGTTCTACTGGCTGACTGCCCTCATTGTAAAAATGGGTCTCTTGTTCTCTTCTGAACTTGTGTAATTCTGCTGTCCAGTACTGCTTCGTGTGCTGTCTGATCAGAGAGCAACCTGGTATCCTATGCTAAATAACAGGGACATCTGGTCTGATTTTCCCTAAACAGCTCTAAGGCATATACCATTGTTGCTTTTTAAGATCTGTTCTTCTGTGTGACCAACAACTCAGCTGAGTAACATAAAATTCCCATGTAATACCCTGGAGAGGATCTGGTTGATCCAGCATGAAATCATTTTATACCAGGTCTAAAGAAAGACTATGATGGCACTCTCTCCATTGAAACTATACATACTGCTGTGATTGCTCTCTAAAATATAACCAAAATTCTGGTTGGCCCTCTGTAAAAACTACTTGTACACTCAGCCTTGCAGCAGTGGACAACCATTGTGACTTCTACTCCATTCCTGACTTGGAGTAGATGGAAAACGCAACCAATCTGCCCTAGAGGTGCAAGGGGGTGGTGGGCCTCAGGCTCAGCGCTGGCAGCCACTGGGTGGCAATGTTGCCTTGCACAAATATCGAAGGAGTGGCATTGATCTGGGAGGTAAAAAGGGACTGCTTCCAGGGACAGAGGTTTTGAAATGGCACTTGTGCTGGCTTTCTGATATCACTTTGGCTGGTTCCTCCTGTCATTAATGAAGAGAGCCATTGCATGTAGCTGTGAGTTTTCTCCAGCAAGGAATGGCACATGAAGCCTTCAGCTTGGGCATACTTCTTATGAAACAGGAGACTGTGCCATTTCCCCTGCCCACAGTTGACAAAGATGTGATCCTCAAAGTTACAGAGGAAGATTCAAGAGCAGAAGGTAGATGCAGCCCAAACCTCCTTTGCATTCTTAGATGCAATGAGATGGCCTCAGACCCTGTTTTATGACCCATTTTGCATTGTGCTGGGCAGTCAGAGGATAGAGTTGCAAAGACTATCATCAAGGGCTGGGCTTTGCTCTCTGCTCCCTTTTCAAGTCTGAGCTGATTAATGTGAAAGGGAAAAGTTTGAGAAACACCAGGCAGAAGATAACGTGTGGAAAGAATGGGAAATGACACTTGCTTGGACTGTGCTCAGAGTTTGCAGGTCACCCTCCCTAAGATTCAGTTTTGGACCTCCTTCACAGCATAGATACAGCTCGGGGAGGTGTCTTCTGTTCTGTCTCCCAGGACTATGATGACAAGTCCAGAGAGATCACAAGAGGAGAGAAATGAATAGAAAAACTTTGTGAGATCAGCAAATGAAAAGTCAACCACTTGACCTTCTTTGAACTTATTTCAAATCTATCAGGCATGGAGAAAATTGAGACTATAACTCAGGTTGCTCCTATTGGTCACATTACCATTTCCATTACACTGGGCTGTTTGTCTTAATTCAGTTGGAGCCTGTCCTATGACTAATTGCCAGGTCACACTGGCCCTAAATTAAAAAACGGGGTGTTTGATTTTACTTTTTAATGACTTGAAACTCTAGTTATCTCTTTCAAAATTCTGTGTCTTTTTGTAGGAAGCTAACTAGTGTACCAATTTCAAACCAGCCCACATCTTTATTATTGGGATGTTTATTTATATTCCACTAGTTCCTACACGTAAAATGGCTCTGGAGGCCAGTCTGAGCCCTGTGAGGTCACAACATAGAGGGGAAAAAAAAATCAGAAAAGCTGCTTTCTGCTCAAACAAGCTCCTTGCAAGTTTTTAAAAGAGGAAGAAGAGATAAGTAAACACAGACTTAACAAGAGTGGATCACATCAAACCCACCTAGTCTCTTTCCTTGTGGAGTAGCAGGCCTTCTGCACTAGGGAAGACAGTCAAGTATTCATAGCTTTTTGAATTCAGTGTGCCTTATGTTCTGCATGACATTTTCATGAGCTGCTGTTAAAAATACAGTCCAAAGAAAACTGTGTGGAGGTAGGCAAAAACCAGCATAGTTGACAAGGCCCCTTGCAGCATCCCATGTAACCCCAAGCCTCACAACAATATCCTAGGGTGTTAGCATCCAGCAGAATCCATGGTGACAAAGACTGAACTAAAGTAAAATTTACAGCCAAGTTTTTAAGAAAATATACTCATGTTCCATGGCCCCACACTTCCAGTTTCCTCAGCTAGAAAGGGAGAGATAGATCTGAAATAAATTCCATTCATACAACTTTCATGATACAAGGCAGAGGAATGAGGCTGTTTTAGTGTAGGCTTTCCCTGCCACCCTAGAGCTCCAGGGAGATTTCATCACATGGGATGCTGCAAGGGGCCTTGTCAACTAGGCCCCTCTGAAACAGTACTTCCTTCCCTTCCTTCTCAACCCTTCTCTTGCTCCAGCGCTGACTGACGACTCCTTGCCATCAAATTCCATCTGAGCTGGAGCTGTAGGAAGCTTGAGTTTGCTGTGGCAGGGGCTCCCATGTGCTGGTGGTATCATCTCCCAGAGGTAATTCCTCATCAGGTGAGGCCCTAGGGTGGGAAACCCACAAACAGAGGTCTAAGAAATACTCTTTCTTGTTGGTGATACAGCCTTATGAAAGACATAAGCACAGTAGCTATACATTAACCACTTCAGCTGTGAAAAGGTGGCAGCAGGGAGCTAAGCAAGGGCTGGACTACAGGATTTAGAGACATTCTGCTGGTTTGTAACTGGCTTCATATGCTCCTGCACTGAGCAGTCTGCGGAGTGGTGACACAACACATTGCTGCGCTACAGGGAAGTCTACACAAACAGCTGGTTCTTGCTGCATCCCTGCTTACCAGTGTGAGTACTTAGTTGAGGTTATACTCTCAAAATAGCCCTGATATTAACCCTAGTCAGATCTGGATGCTACTGGCTTGACTCAGCTAGGCTTGTGAATGGAAAGGTTTATTTTTATTGTGGATTTGATTTGTAAGCAAATAGCATTATAGTTACATGTGCAAAAAGCCCCTGCCAGCCCTCCCTGTTACCACTGTGTTCACGTCCTTTCCAATAGAAGGGAAGCTGCATTTCTTCTATGGTCTTTGTTTCTGTTTGTTTTCTCTACTAGTACATTTACCCAGCTGTTCCCTCAATAGATTGAGATGAATAGTAACATCACACCCATTAAGATATGCTAAGTCCTTCAGATTGTGAGAGTTTGAGATCACTTTGTCAGGCACCAATAGGACAAGCTAGAAGGGGGGGAATAGCAGTAGCTGTAAAAGAAAGAGTAGAATTCCAGTCTCCAGCAGTAGGCAGGGAAGCAAGGTAGAAATGCAGCGTAAGCATGTGTGTAATATGTGCAGCAACACTAACTGCTCCTGTAAATCTGCTAGCTGGACTCTCATAGTAAGGACCTTTTAAAGGAAAAAACCAAGGAATCAAGTAGATGGTGGATTCTGTTCATAAATTAAGTCTGACCTGCAGAATGTCTTTAAAAACAGACCAGTGAATAAACTGCAGTCAGGCAAAGGGCAGTGGATGGGGGAAGCTGCTTAACATGAAAAGGGACTGTTTAATCCAGTGATATGGACTGTTCAGTTCATTAAACAAATACAAGGTCCCTCAGTTCCATTGGTGGCATCCTTACATCCCTATGGGGGTTTCCTGCACAGAACGGTTACTGGGATGTCTGTTGGAGAACAAAAGCAGGGCTAAGCAGTGGGTATTTGTTAGTGTAGAGGGGACTTGAGCTGGGCTGAGGTGGAAAAGAAAAGGTGCTTCCTTCCATTTTTTTTTTCCTATTGCATGTATGTGCTCTGGGGATAAAGCAATATTCTAGTACCTCTTCTGCAACTGAAAAAGCCTCGAGTCATTTAGTCTGTTGCTAAGGAATGTTCAGTCATTGCTTTCTGGTAGGGACATGGTGGTGAGGTGTGCAGACTCAGGAGCTGGAATAACAAGGGCCTAGGAGCAATTAGATCTGGACTCCTCCTTTTCTGAGCTGCTGGTTTATGCCCAGCCCTAGGTTTGTCTATGGCTTAAAGACACTACTCTAGACCTGGTCATATTAATCAGAGCGAGACAGTGCCTCAGCTTCTGTTCTGGCCAAAGGGCTATTCTTACCGCAAAATGAGTCTCCGCAATGGATGCAGCTTTATCTGCTACGTGAGGAAAACAGATGGCTGAGCTCTGTGACCCAGCGTTTTCTGCCCCATGTCCTTAGCTCAAAGATTTGTACTGCACCCAGGAAGAACTGACTAGTTGGTTGTGGACTGTGTAACTCTCACAGGAGCTGTCAGCATGTGCTTAGACCCTTGCACACACTGCCATTGGCTGTTACTAGCCCAGCAGCCAAATTTTGTCACCCTTAATAATTTTAGTTAGAAGCTCGAGCCTAAAAGCTGTTAAGGGTTCATTTTTTGACTTTTCTCCCTTGCGCTTATTCTAAGCTGATGGCACTGAAGTATGCTGGACTGCACCTTCAGCTGCCGCTGAAAAAGGTTATGGTACAATGTGGTTTGGTGTGCCAATGCACCCTGAGAAAACAGGACCCTGAGTGACAGGCTTGGATGCTTTGCTAAGGGGTGCCTTAGAAGTGACTGGTGGGGTAGGGAGGAGACAACTATAGTTCATCAAGACCTTGCAAAAGCACATCGAGAAAGTTGCCTATTCTGTTTGCAGGAAAAATTGTTGCCACAGCAGGAATAAATTAGATGAGTAGCTGTGCCCTCCTGTTCCTGACATAATACCCTTATGGTTCCCAACTTTCTTCCCTGACATCAGTTATCTGTACTACTAGCTACACATCCATATTTTAGCCAGCTTTGCTGCTGTATGAAGAAGTCATTACAATCTCTCCCAAGTACTGTATGCAAACTTTGATGAAGGTCTTGCTGACAAACTTCATGCCTTGGCAGTGAAATTAACAAATGATGCTGTCAGATCTGGGGTCTTAACTTGATGAAGAAACTAATATTGCAGTGCTGTCTTCAATAACAAAATTGCTCATGCTGAGCTATGAAGATATAACTATGCTCTGTTAAGTGGCTATGGGTATTTAGCTTGATGCATCATTATCGATACTTGTTGGCATGATGAAAACTAAAACACTGTCATTGCTCAACCGCTCTATTTTGTGAAGGGGCAGCATCAAAGAGCATCAGTGGAAATGGTTCTAATGTGAAGTTGCCTGTGACTGGGCTTGTTTTTTGTGAGTTCTGTGAGCTGTATGCAGAGGAGAAATAAACCACAATGGTTATAGCTATAATGTTTCATTAACTTGGAGTTCAAGTTTGTGGTCGAACTATATTGCTTAGAATCATAGAATTCATCTAGGTTGGAAGGGACCGTTAAGATCATCAGGTTCATTATCTATAATGGAGTGCAGTGAAACTGGTGGCTGCCAGTTGAGGAAAAGCAGGCAGTGATTGGCTTTCGTGTGAGTTCTGCTCCCAAGGCAGACACGCATAGCTCATGTCCCTGGGCCCTAAGACTTTGACTTCCAGTAGAGTTCGAAAGCAGCTTTTGGTAGCAGCCTGATCTCTTCAGGGGGATTTTCTGAAGCCTGCAAATCTCTGTGGTATGACATGCATATCTGTTACAAATTCTTCTTTCTTGTCAGCCTCCATCTCATGACTGCTGGGACAGGAGAAGAGCAGTTTTGTTTCCATGTTGACCATAGCTGTAAGACAAGCAGGAATTGGTTCTTACTTCATGGAGTCGCTGTTGCAGGAGATCTCTGATAGAACTTTGTGGTGTTATTACAACTCTGCTGAATTCTGTCCGACCTCTTCAGTTCCTAGGTGTCCTTGGGATGAGCTAATCACTGCTGCTTTGAGATTTAACAGACCTGTTCATTTTCTGGGAAAGCCTTGTGTTATGTTTGGTATCAGCCTTGCTGTCTTTAGTTCTCCATGGGGAGAAAAGAGAAAGAAATGTGCAACTGAAGATAGGGGTGAGAAAAGCCACCTTCCTGGCAGATTAGACACTGAAGATCTGTCTGAGATATCCAATTCTAGCTGGCATTTCCTCCTGGGACTTGCTGTGCTATAGAGCAGCAGCAGCAGCCTCCTTTTGCAACCTGGCAAAGCTGGGGTTCAGGTTGTTATTAATATGATTTCATAGAAGTCACTCTAAAGATGGAAGAAAAGTTAAGAGTGGTATTTTCCTCTTGCCAGTATTAGGATGAGTCTTGCAGACTGGATGCCACAATGAACAGCAACATGAGAGCTTCTGCGTGGGACAAAGAGCAGACCTTATAACAGCCTATCAATATCTGAAGGGAGCCTACAGAAGAGCCGGAGAGGGACTCTTTATGAGGAAGTGTAGTGACAGGACAAGGGGCAATGGTTTTAAATTGGAAG
>JAOXNO010000011.1:6131685-6171303 GCA_028565335.1 Limnodromus scolopaceus
GCTCTAGTGGGAGGTGTCCCTGCCCATGGCAGGGGGGTTGGAACTCGACGATCTTTAAGGTCCCTTCCAACTCAAACGATTCTATGATTCTAAGAGGTTCTGTGCTCCTTATTTCTCCTACTCCATTAGATTTCATTAGGTAGTCTCCCTCTGGGATACAGTCTGATATAAGAGCTGCTGCTGTACCTGGATAAATTACTCTGGAGGTAGTAGAAGCTATCAGGAGTGCAGGACAGACAGGCAAAGGAATTCCACATGGGAAAAGTTTGTAATCTTCTGCCTCTGAAGTACTCTAGTAAAAGATGCTAAAGTGAGCTATAAGCTACTGGACCCCTTGCTGCTTTCTCTTCTCCACATGCCATCATCTGTGAATGGGGTTTGGCTTCTCTTATTCTGGATATGCCCCACAGAGTTACCTATGAGACGTGGGCCATGTGGCTTAGGCATTGGAGCAGCAGTCTGCAGGCTGGGATTTCTATTCAGTGTTCAGCTTAGTGGCCTGCAAGGTGAAGTCCCTGCTTGATCTTGGAGGCCAGCCTCTGGGGACTTTGGATAAATGCCACATGCTGCTCAATTCACCATGCTAGATGAGGGCCTCACCTTGCTTCAGTGTTCAGAGCTCAGAAGCAGCTCTCTGTTAGAGCTGGCCTTGTCCTTGCAACTCCCCATTTGACAATCACGTTTGGCACCAGAGTACATATGAGGGCAAGAGCTAGTTATTCTTAGTAAGCCCATGGTCTGAGCAGGCAGCTATTTCCTACCTACGCACCCCTGAAGGCTTTGCAGTCAGTCCCATTGCATTTGTGTTCCTTACTGGAAAGCTTGTCATACCAAGAGAAAAATGCAGGCTTCCCCAAGGCAGGATTGAGCCTGCAGGAATGATCATTATCTGAGTGCATTCATAATGGTTAAAGGGCCTTGTCTCATAATTATTCTCTCTATAAACTACACATTCATTTAAAATTATTACTACAAGATGGCTGGCTAATGATTCTTCCCCTTTGATTATTTATAGGGCATTTACTTTACATTAGCTGTGGCCGCTAGGATGGGTTCCAGGCTTAGCAGCTTTGAAGCAAGGATTGACAAGCCCTTTTCTATTGCTTTCAATTAGGGAGGCATTACATTACTTCTGGTGGAAATTCTGAGGGGGGAGGGGATGGGCTGCTTCCTGGAACAGTGGGGAGCGACTGTACCGAATTCTTGCTTCTCTGCTAAGTACTCAAAGATGTCTACAGGCAAACAGTCGGCTTAAAGGACACTTATCAGAAACAAGAAGAATCTGATTCTTCTTGAAACAAGAAACTCTGATTCCTTTACTAAAGGCCAATGTGCCAGTTCCCTCCAGAAGATGATGCTGGTCTACAAAATGAAGATAAGACTCTGCCCTACTCTGCAGAAGTGTTGCAAGGAAAGTGTAATTATTACCTTGCCTTGTGTATATTATTTCAAGGGACGGGAGGGCTATAGATGACAGATGTTCATTAGAGAAGGCATCTTCAACTCTCAAAAGTTAATAGTAATATAAAAGTGTGAGATACTAATGTGTACCCAGATACTTAAGGAGCTATCTACCTACTCACACAAAACAAATTAGCACCTGCTGTGTGAAGTGTAGGGGTATTCATTTTGACAAACAGATATTTTTTTTTCCAGAAAGGATGTTGCTTAATAGATAGATGCAGTCATTTTCACAATTAGGCAATTAGCTATGCCATTAAGAGCAAGGCAAGCTCATTGAACCAAAATGAAGAGCGCCAAAAAATTTGAAATTAGATATCATAGACAGGCAGCCCAAGCCAAGGCAAGGGCTTTCATTCCTAATGTCTGTCTTGCTCTGGTATTTGTGACAAAGAACTGACTCTCCAAACTTCTTGGAATGGTATCAGCACTGACACCACTGCAGCTTTAGCTGCTGAGACATCTGCTGTTTTCTTGCACTTCATTCTCAGTGGCAAACACTTGGCATAAGAATCCTTGATTCAAAGGACAGAAAAAAAAATCTAGATACTGCACAATGCCTGCTTGAGCAACTGTCAATGTCAAGTATACTTCCTTGAAGTTTTGGACTATGATTAGGCAAAAAAGTCATCTAGCCTTCAACAGGCTGACACAGGCATCCTAGGTATGCTGTGCTCTAAATGGAGCTATAATAGAATCACGCAGTCTTTTATATCTGAAATGACCCACCTTCTAAAGGGCTTTGATCCCATCCTAACAAGATGAAATAGCTATGACCAAATGTTTTGGACTTGGACCTTATTCTCTTCTCTCAGGATGTTGCATCGAGAAAAAGTTTTGCAGTGCCTCCTCCCACTTCTTTCACTGCCCACTTCTGTTTGGAGTGAGGTTGCTCACAGGCTGGCTGCATTGCGTACAAGATAAATGGGATGCATTTTGTTGATGTCAATGTTAGTATCAACCTTGTCCCTCAGGATTGATGGCACAGAGCATGTTCTTCAGCCTTGTCTACCTCCTCCTAATGTATTGTCTGTGTCTCTAGTGGGTCCTTCTACTTTGGGATGTGGCTCCATCCATGCTGTCTCGACCTGCCCCCCCCCCTTCCTGCTCCTCCATCAAGGTGACATACCTCCCACTCCAGCCACTTGTCAAATCAGAGGAGGATTTCTGGAGAGCGCTCTGAATAAAAATGACATCAGATTTGGCTAGATCCCCCTCTGGAGCTGATCTTTTTCTAATTATAGCAGCCAGAATAACAATCTATATTGGAATAGGCTTTCTACAGACCTGTGCTGATTTATACTATTTGTGGATCTTGCTTTTGAAAACATCCTGAATATATATTGATTAATATAATTCCAGTTTACAAGCTCTTGAGTGTTCTTTTTTTCATATGATTTATTAACATTCACCTGAAGGAAGAATAAAAAAAGACTAGAACTCAGAAAAACAGCTCACCGCATAAGTCTTTCAGAGGCCACTTTACCCCTTACTGTTCCCCAGACTAGTGATTTCAGTTTGTTTTGGGTTTGTGTGGCAAGGTTTTAGTAGTCAGGTGGCTACAGAGATGGCTCCTGTGCTGTTGTGATGAACTGACCACAACCCCTATTGCCTGTTCCCCTGTGCCGCTCAAGGGAAGGGGTAGAGAATTTGGGAGTAAAGTTAAGTCTGGGAAGATGGGAGGGGTGAGGAGAAGGTGGTTTTTAAGATTTTTATTTTCTTTCCCAGTATCCTATTCTGATCTGACTTGTAATAAATTAAATTAATTTTCCCCAATGGAATCTGTTGTGCCAATGATGGTAACTGCTGAGTGATCTCCCTGTCCTTAACTCAACCCAGGGGCTTTTCATTCTGTTTTCTCTGCCCTGTCCAGCTGAGGAGGGGGAGTGATAGAGTGACTTTAGAGGGCACCTGATGTCCATCCAGGGTTAACCCACCAAACAGCTTCATAACAAAACTTTCTGGCCCCTGACTCTTTTTGTCCTTGCTGAAGCCATACAGGAGCTAAGTGAAATGCTTAGAAACAAGAGCATGGTCTGTTGAAAGTGAATGTGAGTGAGCAAAATCCTCTGCAAGAAAAGAGGTCAGGAAATTATCAATAGAAAAGTCTGTTAAGGTGGCAACTTCCTCAGGTTTGATTTCTATGAATATGTCTTATATGATTAGCTTTATATCCTCCATCTATTATAGAAGTGTATTGTGTTGGAAACCATTCTCCCGACTGATAAAATGCCTTATTACTACTTAGGCCCTTTGTGAGAGCCAGCGAATAGGAATGTTTTGTATCTGGGATGAACGATGGCCTCTACTCTCTTCCTGATGCTTAAGAGATTGTTCTTTGATTTGGACGCACTTCAATGGATGCTTTTAAATAATCTTTTTTTTTTCTTTTCTGTCCATAGGTCTTTTGTACATATTCTTTTTTCCTTTTCAAGCCTTAAAGATATTTTTGAAGATACAAGTTTGTCTCCTGCTTTTTGAAATATATATATAAATTTTAGTTCAATTTCCCTAGCCAGCCCAGGTTTAACCTGAGGTGAACTGGCCAGATGAGTAGGCCAGAGAGAGAGAGAGAATGATGGATCACTGAAGAGAAAGATGAGCTAGAAAGCAGATGAGACTCCCAGAAGATATAGTTTCAGCTTTTCCATCCTTTTGTATGTAGTATGAGCAAGTTATTCTGAGCATGTGCAAAAGACTGGTGCTGGCTTCACACAGTGCAGTCAGAGGCATAGCGAATGTGTTTTTAGCACTGGCAGGTACTTTTGATGCTATTTATACCTTTTATTGACTTCCCCCACCCACCCACCTAGTTCTGGGTTTGATGTTAAATTCATCTGAAGTATATTCCTTCTTCATTTCATGTATGTGTTGGAGGGGAGGGGGGCATTTTGAGGGCAGAAGCAAGGAAAGAGAAGAGTAGGTCATAAAACGATAATCAGGAGATACTGAATTCCTTTACTTCTGTGTGTCTGGGAGGGTTATGTTCTTGTCCAGGTACAGTGGTTCCAAGAGGATTAAGATAATGGGATTTTTTCCTATCAGATTTGCCATGATGAACTGTAATTGCTAGTTACTGTGTAGAACTTTTAGCTGTGTACAGTCCAGCTTATATGCTGGGATACCTGTTTCCTAGACAAGAAGTAATGCCTGGGTGAGCTTTTCTGCTTGGGAACTCTTCTGTCTGACAACAACACTAGTGTAATAAACTTATACTGGGGTAAAAGTGTTTTTCTGGTATGGAGCGTTTCACATGTAGGGATGTTACAGGCTGCACTGGCAAATGTTTTAAATTTGTGTATCTGTGCTAGCAGTGTTTATCGGTGTGTCTATGCTATCAAACACTTCTTCAGTGTGAACTTGTCTTAGGACAAATCTCCATCTCAGCCTTTTGGTCCCTTTGAGGATTTTCCAAAGAACTTTTTCTTTCTTCCTGAGAGATAGGGATGATTATCTGCACATCAGTTGAAAACATCCTCCTTTAGCAGAATTGTTGCTAACTTTAAGGTGAGAGGAGGTAAGCTGTCACAGCATACTAACATTGTCTTGGATATGACATTTTAACAAAGCTACTATAGGCTCTGTGTATGCATTTTTGTAACAAACTGATGAGCATGTTAATTAGATGCAAACTGTGTCTAAATATTTAAAATCAAAACAAACCACTTCCTCTGTTTCATACCAAGTATCCAGCTTAGCCATGGCATAGCAAACAAATCCAGGAGGTCTGAGGTGGGGTGATGTGTCAGAAGCAATGCGAAAGGGTGTAGGGAGCATTACATTCAACATCACCTCTAAAGATTAAAAGCATTTGTGCAGAACATCATTTGGATATACAAAGCAGGTTTCATAGCTCTATTATTGATTTTTTTTTTTGAAACTGCTATTCCATATTGACATATTGTAATGGCTGTATTTTGTGATGCCTTGTTTGTGTGCCCATTTATTCATATATTTGGAGCCTGTTGCTCAGAAGTGAGGTGGGAGGAAACGAAGAAGAGATCAGAGGGTAACTGTAGAGTGAATTTGCCAGACTCATGCTTGTTGGCACTGCTTGGTGTTGTGCATTTGGCAGAGATGCTAACTACCTGCCCATACAGGCAGAAACACATGCACACACAAATGATATCACAGACATTTCAGAAATGTGCTTCCTTCCAGAAAGGCTTTTACATTATCCCCAGGGAAGAAAGACCTTCTTAAACAAAAAACTGTAAACAGGTTATGTTGTAATAAGGTGCTTGTTCTCTCCATACCTAAATAAAGAAATATGGTGTGTAAGGAGCCACCTCAGTTCTGCATCACTGACAAAGAAAGGCATTTACCTCTTACATAATTTATGTAAAAGCTTTGATTTTATTTGAGGGGAAACATTTGTAGCACTTCAGTTTGCCAGCCATTGCAGCAGTCTAAGAGCTGAGCCTTGCTAGCAGCATCTGCCTCAAGTCAGTTTTGACTTCATAGTGGGTATGCTGAAAGCAAGTGCAGGAATAGGCTGTGTCCTAAAATCAGGGACTAAAATGTTTGGTGTGCTTCTCATAGCAAAAAGAAGACTGAGTTGGGATGTGATTCCATATTTACAAATATATCAATGAGGTGGTCATGACTGATTCTGTCCATTCTCTTACCCTTTCTTCTGCTGGCAAGAGTTGTTGAGAAAAGGAAAACTTCCTTCCCCCCCCTCCTTCTTTTTCTGTGAGACCAGAAGCACTGATGGCTAGGCATGGCTCTCCAGAGCCCAGATCTGTTGCTGCAGCTGTTATCGCACAACACAGATATTTGCTCCATCTATCCACTAGTTGTCTTTCCTCATAACTGTTCTCTCAGCTCCTTTCAGTAAAGCCCACCTGTCAGGACCACTTTCTAATCTGCTCTGCAGCTGGCTGGAGTTGCAGACAAACAATCAGTATGGTTTCAAACTTTCACTTGAAACATGGGCTAGTTTGTATACAAGCCTTGTTTATAACACCCTCTGCCCTCACCTGGTGAAATAAAAACACACACAGCAGACCTTGGGATAGCCCCAAATGAAGGCTTTTCTTGGCCAAAGGACAGACCTGCCCTGTACCTTCTAAACTCCTGTGAACCAGCTCTTGAGATGAGGTGATCAGGTGACAAAAATGCCCCTGGATGGGATTGCTGTGTGGCAAGGAAGGACACAGGGCCAAGAGACTTCTCTCTACTAAGCTGCTGGCTCCATGCAGTACTGCAGCAGCTTCTCTTCCCGGAGCATCTGCACTCCACGTGCTATGCACAGCACGGCAGGTTTTAGGGGTTCCTGTAGAAGGGGGATGTTAAATGCTCTGCACCCTCTCATCCACAGAAATGCAACAACAACAACTTTAGTTTATTCAGCCAGATGACTCAAATTTAATTAATCTTGAACTCCAGTTCCTGTGCAAATTCTATCAATTTATCTGCAATTAACTCATGACTCTTGCAGAATTAATGATGTTTCCTTAAGGAAACAAAATAAAGAAAGAAAAAAGGCAGCAGTTCGTGGAGTCCTGCTTTTTAATTCTACAGCTCAGCAAACTGCCAACTCCTGACTCTTTTTTCTCATGCCTACTAGCAATGACAAAATCTTTGTAATTGTTGAGCTTTATTGTTTATGCTGGATTGAACAGTAACAAAGATGTAGGAATTAAGGCTGCAGGTGCATGATCAAGTTATTGCCACTTAACGAGTAACTGTGTCAGATGAGATGCAGTGATTTTTATGGGTTGTAATCTTGGACAAACACAAACAAATCTTACTGAATTTCGTTTATGAGAAGAAAGATTTAAATTAAGCTCAGTTATCAATGGACTAGTGAGGGGCACATAGACAGGTACTGAGGTTTACTTAAGGTATTCTAATTTGTTTAGCCAGATGCATTCCTGACTCTCATGTGGGCTTTCAGATAATGCAGGGATTATTTCCTAGGTAGGATTTAGTCTCTGTATGTAATTGATGGAGAGACGAAAGCGCTTAACCTAACCTCTTTGGACAAGTTTGCATCTCTTACAGGCTGTATGAGGCACCAAGGTTCAGAATTTACACAACTGAGTTAAACGTAATGATGGAAAAAATAAAATGCCTTCTAATTAAATTTGGGTATTGCCTATTGTGTTTCTCCAACCTACCCCAGCAATGGACTTTTCTGAGCCTGCATATCACTGTTAGTAAGCTTGTTATCACAAGCACCCATTGGTAAAAAATTACGGTAAAATTAAAGGATTGGATTTCTTTGCTTATCTTCAAAAAATCATCTGCCAATCAAGGTCAGCTAGCTGGACACAATTCATGCAGCTGGAATAAGGGAATGATTAATGAACTAGGTCACTCAGTTTTAATTAATTATTCCTTGCAGAAAGAAGAAAAGAAACAATTCTTGCCCCAGACCAGCATGTTCAAAAATGGACGGCTCTGTACAATGTCTCCCACTTTCACTGACATGAAAGGGACAGTTGGGAGTTACCCCCAGAGGGGGAGAAGGAATTTATATACTGGATTTTCAAGGCACATGCTATATGCATGTTTTCCATGTAACTCAACAGTTAGTAAGCAGCACTCCCAATAAAAGCTGTCCTAACTCATGGTATTGGAAGTATTCATAAAGGTTCTATTTCAGTCTAAAAAGCTTCCTTTTGTTTCAAAGCTGTTTGCTTTGTAGTTAGTAACTTAAAATGATAGTGAGCTTTCTTTGTGCTTGTGACATATTCAACATGTGGCTGCAAAGAAATAGCAAAGAAGCTAGTGAATGTGATTTAGAACAGAAAGACTGTAGGTTGTGCAGAAAGAGCTAACAATAGTCTGAACCCTAGAATCTCTTTTCCTTCCCATTTAATCATCCTATCTCTGGTCAGAAGCTGAAAAATCAGGGTTTCAATGCAGTTTTTAGATTCTCGTGTCAGGTCATCTTTAACATTATTTATCCTTTAAAAGGTTTTTGTATTTAACTTTCCAATATTGAGTCAAAAAAAAAAAAAAAAGAAAGAGGATACTTTATCACGGTGTACATATCTTATGTGTGCCTGTTCTAATACCCCCTAGATTTAATTGTATTTAAAACTCTAAATAGTACTTAACTCCATCATGATCTCACTGTTGCTTCTATCTTTTCTTTGATGCAATGAAGATTCTCCACCAATTGTGAGGGTCATGAACAGAGTTAATCTTGTGAACTTGACAGAAATTAATCTTGCGTTTTCCTGCTAATGGGTGAAAGTGGAGATAATTCTAGGTACGAATGTGTGCAGGAAAGAAGCTTTTTCAAGGATAGTCATAGCCAGGTCCCCAGCATGACTCTAAAGGACACGCTGTTTGTGACTTTGTTTCTTGTAATGCGTTTTCTTGGTTGATTCAGTCTCTCAGTATCTGTTTTGGTTATCACCTGAGAGAAAATTTGTATTGGTGATTTGTTTTTAATGAAAGGAGTGAGCAGCCCAGATTGTACTAAAAAAAAAATATAAATAATACTAGCCACTCTATCCTGATGAGGACAGAGAGCTCATGCTGAAGGCATGTAAAAAAGAAGATTAATAAGTATGAGGTCTGTTCAAACTAATCAGCCTTGGTGACAGGAATGGTACACAGAGGATTCTGTGCTCTTTGGCTATGCATCTGAACCCCCATCAGCTCTGTTTCTGCCTCCATGTCATATTAGATGAATATCTCTGGTGGACCAATAACACAAGCAACTGCTAGTTCCAGGCATCTACTGAGAAAGGCTTTCAGATGAAAGTAGCTCTGAAATAGATTTTCAGCCACTTCAGAGTCCTAAAAAGGACAGGCCTATAATGACCTCTTACACACAGACTGATAAAGGCCTGTTAGTTGAAAAGTAGCTTCTCTCTTTGAGAAGCAAAGCATTTCAGTGGCTCTTTTAACTTCACATTTCTCAAAAGTATTTAGTTCTGTCCAGGGTTATTTTTAGCAGGTTGCTATTACTTATGCCTTTTGAATGAATTGGCTGCTGAATGCTGTCCTCTTCTATGACTATTATTTGGTAGGAAACAGCTAAAAAGCGTTAATGTCCCTTCAGATCATAGAGCAGGTTCTTGGAGTTAGATCAGAAACTAAGAAGGGAGGGAAGAGGTTAAGTAAATAACCTGCTAGGCAAAAAAAACCACCATAATGCCCCTCATCAAGGGAGCACTTCATGCAGTTAGTTTTCCCTTGCATACATCCTTCTGATTGTCTGATGACATTTGCTCTCTTCCTTGTGATGCTGAGCTATATGTCCTTTTCCATCGTGGCCATGTCCCCCATCCAACATAACTTGGTAGTACTGTCTCTGTACCTATAACTGCGTGTAAAAACTTCAGTTTCCTCAAACTCCTGTCTTAAGGAGGGTTTGGCTAGGGAACTTCCAGCACTTAAATCTTTAGTTTGTCTGTGAAATGAGAGACTGAGTTGGAAATGCTGGATGTTTTGATGTTATTAGCTGGTGAGAAAGGTCTGTATGTTACTCATTGGGGTATATACAAGCATCGTCCTATAGAAGATTTTAGGAGCACGCATTTCTGTAGGTGATCTCAGTCCCCAGACTCACAGAATTGAGTTAATTTGGCTGCAAGTACCACAAAGGAGGTCCCTGGTGCTGAGCCCTGCAGGACACTTTCCTCTGCTCACAATTGCACAGGAGGCTGACAGTGGAAAGGAAGGAGGTAGAGAGCAGAACAGCACGAGAAAGAGGGGATGCATGCGGCTCATAACTGAGGTGCTCATCTTCACTTGCTTCTCCTGGGTGTTTTCCTGCGTTACGCATCATAGTGCTAGCTTATCCTTTTTCAGTAATAATGGAAATAACAGTTCTAAAGTTGATGGTAATGGGTTGGAAGAAGCTTTTATCTCTTAGCTGTAGTACTGAAGTGCTTCCCTGTGGCAGGAGTCTTTGCAAATCATAAGGAAGGTTCTTTTATCCTTCATCCACCTTCATATCTTTGTCCAGCTTCTTTACTGTAGTGTATGAGGTAGCCCCTTTACGTTGTCTCTTTCTGATTTAGTCAAGCAAATGAGACTTTAGCAGATGTGTGAAACTGGAGTACTGGAATTCAGGAAGTCGTTTCTGTGTAATGTTTTTTTTCCCCGTTGCTGTCTACACAGGTCTCACCTGTCTGCTGTGGCTTGCCCCACATCTCCAGTTTCTTACTACAAACGAGCTGATCTTGGTGGCTATCGGTCTACCACAATAATCAAAGCACAGCATTGGAAGCAAATAGATACTGTCTGGAAAATAGAGGAAGTTTTTCTCAGTCATTACCCTCTATCCTCCTTGTCTCCAACTCTGTGCTGCTGCTTCAGCTTTGCTGTTCTGAATTCTGGCGCTATTCAGTGGCCAGGGATTGTTTGTTTATTTTTTTTTCACAATTAGTACTGATTAAATATTTATCGATGTTAAAAGAGACTTTACACTGTGAGAGGAAAAAAAATAATATGTTATTTTCCCTGTGACTCTTATAAAAAGTGCATTGAGAGGATAATGTACATAAATTGCAAGAGGTCCTGATGGGCTTTGCCTGCAAGAGTGTATGGTGGTCTGCTATGGACATGGGCTTTAGGATATGTCAGTTAAGCCATTTGTATAGCTGATGGGTTTGTGCCAACACATCTGGAAGAAAGGATGGAACACATGTGGTGCCAGCTGCACAAATCAGATCCTGTGCTTTTCAACAGCACTATTTATGTAATTAACCAGACAAGAAACCCAAAGAAAGATTTTGCTCCTAGCAAAGTAACTGTGGCTCCAACTTAAAAGTTTTCAAGTGTTGAATTTGATTAAAACATTGTATTTTGATTGGCCTGATACCATCTGTAGGTCTGTCAGTCTCTATAGGGAGATCTCTGCAGCTATCAGTTGAACTGTTGAGTGTATGTTGGTATTAAGTGCTTTGTGCCTTAGCAGGAACAAGTTGCCCTTTGGAGTCTCATGGTAAAAAAAACCCCAAGCCAACAAACAAACCAAAACCAAACAAAAACCCCACAACAATAACAAAAATAATAATAATAATTAAAAACAAAAAAAAAACCCCACCCCCCCCCCCACAAATAGCACTCTTAAGGAAAGAGGACACTGCTTATCAGAGGAGAAGCTTATTTAAGCAGTTTTTAAGCACATTTCTCTTCAACAAGGGTAGGGACAGTTTGCAGGCTGCTCCCCAAAACCTGTGCAAGGCTCTGGGGTTTACTGCTCCCAGCACAACAGCTACAGTGGAAGAGTATCTCTTTCTACAGAAAGTATACTCCGAGCACAGGGAAAAACAGCATTACGGGAGCTGGTTCTCTGCACAGTTAGGAGATTCTTGGCAGCCAATCTGCCCTGCCTCAGAAGCTGAAGGGGAGGGCTCTGGGCTGACAAATTCAGCCTGGCTGCAACTTTTATCTGCCTGCATTCATGGCTGGTAATGGTTTGAGTGCCTTTTTCTGTGGCTTGGGGATTGTTTTCTTTGCTCTGTTTTTTTGTGATTATTTTTTTTTCCCCCCTCTCTGGACTTGGCAGTTTGGTTTTACTTGAAATAGAAACATCTGTGGCAGCTGGCTTGCTCTCCAGACAATCAGGCCTGTTTATTCTCTATTTCTGAGCTAGATTGAGAAACTGCTGTTCAAGCCAGGACACAGAGTCCATGTAGCTCCTTAGGTGAAGTCCTGACTCTACAGAATCCAAATTTCTCAGTTATTTCAATGGTACAAATGTTTTATTGAGTGGGTTTGGTACCAAGCATGCAAAATCCTCCTTACCCTGTCTGTGTATCAATTTTACAGAAATGTAGCTTTTGGCTTGCCATTTTTTTTATTTTGGTTTTAAGAAAGGAGAGAAGTAAAAGAAATGGAAATGGGCTGAGCACTTTTTCTTCTTGGGGTTCATTGTTCCTGCTGCCTTGATAGGAAAAGTTTGCCCCTACAAGATTGTACTGTTCCTTCCTTGACAGTTCTCTTCCCTCCCCTCCACATCTCCACCCTTCCCCGCTGCATCATATCAAAACTGCCTGGGGACTTCAAGCCAAGCAAATATTGTTTCCAGAGGATTAGATTAGTTATGTCATTCTTGCTTGTCATGGGTTGATTCTTTCTGAAAGGTCAGCCCAGGAGTTGTTTGTGCAAGCCAGAGATAACGGAGAGCATCATGCTGTGAGTTTGCACAGGCTTCTGTGTGGTGACTGGGTCAAATAGCCTCATGCCACTGTGAGCCTCAGAAAAAATAAGAAGAAAGGAAATAAGCCCCTGATATCACAGTGCCTCAGATGCTTCCCAGGTGGGTGGTGACTGTCCATTCTGATGAAAGGTAACACAGGACCATAAGAAGGTAACCTTAACTATGATATTACACAGGACATCATAGGATGTCTTTAAGAGCTGTTTCTGCCTTGAAAAAAGTGGGAATTAATTGAAATTGAAGTATTGCCTATCCAATAAATTTACATATCTTTCTGCAAACATTTTTATGATGGTGAAATCAGTGTCCTTTGGTCTTTAGTGGACAAAGGATGTCCCGGTCATGTCTGGAATGCTGGTGCCAATAAACATTCATGAATCAGGAAGACCAAATTAGTTAAACCAAAGCTTAAACTCTAAGGGAAGATTTGTTGTATGTATACAGGAATATTAGGACTCTTATCACACTGATTTAGTGCGCAAATGGAAAATAATGGAATAAAGCTAGTCTTTTAGTTTGGATCACTTTCAGTGGAGGACTCCAAGGGAAACAAGGGGGAAAGCAGAGGTGCTTGCCTATACATTTGTGTGGATGCATGTTCTGAGTAGGTTTGCGTGACATTTATTAGATGTCTCTGAAATGTCTGGGTGACACTTAACTGAAAGGGAGAAAAACACACTTTTCAACAAGTCGGCCATGTAACGGTTCTAATTCTTGTAGCATTATTCATTGGAGTCTCAAGACTTCCAGAATTAACTGTTAGGGAAATGATGCTTCATTCCGGAATAAAAATACTTTCACTTCAAAATCAGTAATATCCTTCTTGCTGGTGTGGTGTTCAGCTGCGTCAGAGCAATCAGCTGTCTCAGTTCCCTGAGGTACACAAGGTATCTGCATCTGATTTGCAGACACTGAGCATCTGGGTCTACAGTGGACTCAGCAGGAGCTCTTGAAAGGAGACCGAGCATTCAAACTCTTTAAAGCATTACTTTCTTATTTAGATACTGAAAGTGAACAAAATCTGCATGGTGTGACAAGGGCAGTGCAATTCTTCCTACTTGGTAATTAGGAGCACTGGGTATTTAGGGTGTAAATAAGGGGTCTTGTGCTGACAGTCACTGATCTTAAAGCACCATGTTTTGCATGCAAATGCTGTTAATGCAGGGAGAAGGCATTCCTAATGTACCCAACTGCACTTTAATTGGGGATCACTTTGCACTGGCTTAAAGTCAAAGAATTGTATGCCAGTATTCAAGACTGTAATGGCTTTGCAGACCAGCTAATGGGAAATTAGAAATAAAAATGCAAGTATAACATTAGAAGAAACACAATATGTAAGGCTGAGAGGTGTTTGTTGTGCTTCCTTTCAGAAGAGATACATGTGAGAGAAAGCTGGAGTGTATGATTCACTGTCTCTCAGCCCACCCAGGCAGCTGTGTTACTTGACCCAATCATTACTTTATTGGTGCTCAAATGAAAGCTGTGTGTAAACAGCGAAAGCTCTTTAGATGAGGGGGAGAAAACCAGCACACCTAGGCAAATGAGATCAATAGGTTCACTGCATATGAAGAAGGTCCACAGTTGATCAAGATCAGCACAGATTCACAGACTTGGCCTAAAGTAGCATGGAGAGGCTGAAGCAGGGACCGTGGGTCTATGGTATTCTCTATGCAGCCTGGTTACAGAAGTAAGTTAGTTCAAAAGCTATGACTTGGATTCTTTTCTCTGGCATTCTCTCTCTTCTGCTCTTCGTAATGAAACATTTAAATTTCAGTTTTTCCTATCTGCCTCTACATACAGCATCAACTCTTACCTGTTAGTTATGTTTTGGTACCTATTCCTTAGCTGCAAGAACCTCCAATCATTGCATTTCTGTTTTCTCCTCTGATTCTAACAGTTCACTCCAAGTGAGCCATTTAGATTGAAATTCGAAGTCTCTCAAAGTTTGATGAGACTGGGAGGAATATTGGAAACTCATCACATTTGGAGAACAGAACCCAGGCCTTGGACTTCATAGCACAAGGCAAAACAGATGCTTGGCCCCTTAGTTACATGTGTTTCTTTGAAATGGGCATTTTGAGAAAGAAAAAGATAAACTAATATTCTCTAGTGATCAAAGCTATGAATAGAGATTTCTGAATAATCTTGAATCTTCTTCCTCTTTTTTTAATCAATTGATTTACTCAGATCTGCTGCCCTAAAGGCTAATGAGGCAGTAGAGAGATTTATGGATGATTTTCCTAGCTCTGATGGGACTTTTTTAATGCCTAATTAACTTTGTATCAAGGCATACCAATCCTCCTGAAATCCGAGCTATTGAGAATTCAGTTCTTATTAATTTATACTCAGGACCTATAAAAACTAAGTGTTTGCTTCCCAAAATTCTGCTTTCCCAATTATCTTGTCAGAGCTCAAGGAGACCACCAACATCACTGGTTCTAGGACTAAGACTTTTGTATTCAAAGATTTGGAGCTCTCCATATAAGATGTTATCTTATGATGAAGAGTTGGGGGAATGTGTGAAATGTGAAATTGGTTATGTGGCTGACGCTGAGAACAAACAAGTGGCTGCTTGGTAGAGTATGTGTCGTCTTTTAGATAGTGTAGGGGAAAGACTGAGCCAAATATAAACAACTTTGGGAAGCTAGAAATACTTTCAATCCCATGAAAAGAACAATATTTGTGGAAAAGTTGAGTAGCCTCACACTGTATATAAACTGTGCCCTACCATCTCCAGAAAAACAATATAAGCATCTCCACACAGTTTGTTTTTACACAAAAGCCACTCAGATATGAATTATGCTTTATGGCTTTGGCTTTTCTGATGGAATGTGTCTGTTTTGGAAGCAAGAAGTTTTCAAAGTATTCTCAGGAGATAGAGGCCTTTGGACTTTGAAGTTGATACTGCAGTTAAGGCCATATTTATATAAAGTAAACATTTGGAATGAGAACTCAGAGCTTCCTCCTTTCCTGCTGCTGGTGTATGAGACTGGTGTAGCAACAAGTATTTTGCTTTTTAGTTCTGAACTTGGCAATTGAGAGACTTCTCTTTAGTAGCATATGCTCAGGGTTAGTAGAGATCACTATCGTTCACAAAAAAAGTGGCTGCCAACGTGGTTGCTCGTGTGGATCTAGGCATCACTCTGGGCAGATTCCACAATCCTCTGAGGATGCTTGGGAGACAACTGCAAGAGTTCAAGCTCAGGGCGCCGCACTTAAATTTGTTATTTAGAGGCTGGATTATAGTAGCTGCTACAATCTGTCATGTAAAATACTACAGAAACAGAATAAGGTATATACTCTTCCCCAAACCGTTTGCACCTTATACTGTATTGGGAGGAAGGGATAAGAGGATTGAAGCTCTGAGGAAAGGGAGGTGGCAGGAGGGAACTGGGGTTTTGATTTTATGAATCTGAATCCTGTGTTCTAGCAACAGCTGTGCTACACTGTCCTTCTACGTCTACTTGAGTGTCATTGGAATGGGAAGATTACCCGGCCCTCAGTTTCTGTAAACCAGGCGGTCTCCACTTTTCTGGATCCCCTGGATATGCCCAATTGGAGTTCTGTTTGAACACATTCAGGCCATGCTTTCCGCTTCTCTTGAAGTGTTTGAAATGCATTGCCTCTTGTGATTGTCAGAAAGCGGTGTACCAAGCTAATAAGCTCTTTCTGCAAGCACCGTTTGCTTGCTTTCACTTTCAAGTGTTTACGTATTTTCCAGGTTGCAGATCAGCTCTGTGTTATACTGGAAAGTGAGAGGCAAACACTTAAAAGTAGCTTCGTTCTCCTCAGCAGAGAAAGAGAAGTAGAAAACCCCCAGCTCTCCCTAGAAAATGGTTTACCTGTAAGTGGCCCTCCACCTGAGGGGGCACTGCACCAGGCGAACCACAATGCAAAGTAAGCAAGCTGTCTCAAAGGGAAAGAAGGCTGCAAGGATGGGATAAGCACTGAGCCCCAGTAGTTCAGGCTGCGATGTTTTCTGAGTGTGTTGCTTTCCTGTGGGCAGGAATGGGAATCGCTTCCCATCCTGGACCTCAGGTGGTGTGATTTACTCTTCCTTGCAGTCCAGAGGGTGTCATCATAAAATATTCCACTGCCCTTTGCCTGCATCATCTGTCCATGCTGGAGAGGGGAGCTGTAAACACTGGGTTAGGAGAAATAGTTTATTCTCTTATGCTACAAAGAGGAAACCAAAGCAGACCATCAAGCAGCTGCTATTAATATGGCCTTGGAGAGGTAAAATGCTTAGTGCTTCAACTTACAGACTGTGGTGAAGATGTATATTTCTCTCTCTCTATATATATATATATTTCTCTAGCTTTCAAAGAATACTGAATTAATTCATTCCTTATTATAGCTCAATAGTCACAGGATACTTAACTCTCTCAGTTTGTGTAAACTCCAGCCTCTGAAACTTAAGCATTTTGTTAGTACAAGAAAGTGACCTATGGTGCCTCTTTCAACCTCAGAAGTAGAATTTTTCAATGGCTAAAAATTATACAGGGTTATAATTACAATACAAATTTCCAGGAGTTCTGTGAATCTACAGATGAGAACCAGCCAGTCGTGACTATATTCTCTCAGTGTTTGTGTGAGAACCTGCAAGGGGCTGCTTCTGGAAGCCCCTCCTTTCTTTATAGAGGTTGGTATGAGTGAGTTTGGGAGAAAGGTTGTTGCTTGTTGATGTGACCCTCAAAGAAAGAGAGGGAACTGAAGGCTTAAGTACAGGCTGAAATGGCTTATTTCATGAGACATACAAGAAAAGTTGAATTAATTGATGTATAATTCCCTAAGGGAATAGAATTTTATTAGAAGAAATGACTGCCAAAAAATTTAAAAACCTTAAAATAATGAATAGCAGCACTTCCAGTTTTTAAGTGATGTGAAAGATAGAAAAGGAGAACTTATAATACAGAGCACAGGAGTTAAATTCAGAGGGCTGTGTGTTTTATTCAAGGTATCGAACAAGCTGATTCTGAGAAGCAGATATTTTATAGTTTCAATTAGCACAGATTACTTTATTACTTTCTAGGCTACCAGGCAGTAATTACTTTTATGATGAGAAAGCTTTGCAGGTTTTCCAATTTGCATTGTACATATGGAATGAAAGACATCAATAAACTATAATGAAAGAAAGTCAAATCTTTTAAGAACGTAGTCTCTCAGAACAAATGGACAGTTCAAGAATACATTGTTGAAAACTAACAGCATGCAAATCTTGTAAACATATCACCAGGCAGACTAATCGTGTTTATAAGCAAATAGAAAGACAGCATTTTAAAATTCCTTTAATTAAGGGGTGCGGTAGGAGAGTAAGTGGAGCAGTGTGTGTATGATACCGCCCTTGTTGGAATGTATTTTGAAAAGGAACCAGCATGAGTTAGAGCAGTAATGAAAATGTTTTGGGCACTTACACCTGAACTCGCTCAACCTGCCTAATTTCAGACACTTAAATGAGGATTATAAACTGGGAGCATAGTGGTTTCAGGGATCTTTAATGGGCTTATATTTATCTTTTGATATGGGTCAATATGGTAGGGCAGGGGGGTTGGAACAAGACCATTTTTAAGGTCCCTTCCAACCTCAGCCATTCTACAATTCTATGTCCTGGGCCTAAGCATTGGCCCTGTGCTTTCCCTTACGTTGGAAGGTTTGGCTCTTGTGCTGGGAACTGCAAGGTTTATGCCACCAAATGTGCAGCTGCTAGCACAGGCACCTCAGAGAAGCTGCTGGGATGTGACCAGCTGAGCTCTGCCCTGCTAAATCTGAGAGGCAGAGAGGGCAGCTTGCAGAGCACAGATAGTGGATGCTTTTAAGGATTAATATAACCTAAAATCCATTTCCTCTGTCTTCTTGGACAGCCTTACCCTTTTTCCATATTTGCCCAGTTAAAATGAGAAGATGATCTATTTGGTTGCCACACGTGCTACATACTGCATGTCTAAGAAGGACAGAAAATAGTTTTAGTAATTATTAGGATGTTTCCTGTGCTGCCACAGCTGTATAGAAACTCTGAGACTAGCCTCCCACTGTGCTAGATGTTGTGTGTGTATATATACATGTGTGTATATAGCATCTATTGTATATACTTACATATATATATATTTAATGACAGACAGATTGGATGAAAACAGATAAGATAGAAGATCAGAGCACCAGATAACTGGTTCAAAGGCATCTCTGGTGATCTCTCATCTGCCACTCAGAGCTTAGAGGTGCCTTTGTCTATATGTTTCTTTCCTTGCTGAGCAAAAGAAGAAAAAGAGGCCCTTTCAGTTATAACTAGTCACAGGACAAGAGGCAGCGGCCACAAACTGAAACACAAGCAGTTACGTCTGAACATCAGGAAACACTTTTTACTGTGCGGGTGAGTGAGCACTGGAACAGGTTGCGTGGAGAGGTTGTGGAGCCTTCATCCTTGGAAATATTCGAAAGCTGTCTGGACGTGATCCTGGCCAACTGTCTCTAGGTGGCCTGGCTTGAGCAGATGGGCTGGACAAATAATCTCCAGAGGTACCTCTAGCCTCAGCTATTCTGTGATTCTGAACTCAGAAAACTAGCTGAGGGAATGAAAGCGTTCTGTTTTCTTGAGGAATAAAAGATCCAGCATTTTGAATGGAACCATCTGTCCATTCTGCAAGACACTACCTTTACAATAGAGAGGCAATTCCCAAAATGCATCTGTGACTATCTACTGTATCTTATCTACTGTAACTTAGCAGAGATGAGAGGGAAAAGTGTGCAATGAGGGAGTACTAGTCTTTTCTCATGACAAAACCTATCAGTTTGAGGATCGACTTTTGTGATTTGTACTGCAAGGCAAGATAAGGGAGGCTGACCAAGGTACTTCCCAGGTAGTAAAATTGTTATACTGGGACTTCCTAGTGCATGTGCTTCTAAGTATAGCTATGAGCTATGTATGCTGGTCCACCACTCTGACATTTAATGTAGTGACACAAGTCTGTCTGCTGCTTTGCCCTGTTATACTCTCCAGCTGTGGGAGTACAGAGTTGAAGGGTAAATTCAATTCCACAGCCTCACTACCAGAAAATGGCTACTAACACAAGCGTAATGGATAATGTCACTACTTCAAAAACTCTCAAGAGACAAGAAGTCAGTCGACATACACTTGGTAGGTGAAGTGGTTTTTGTCTCTAACTTCAGGGGACCAAGATGACTGATGGAACACTTCTTGCTGTGATGGTACACACAGCAGCATAGCCCTTTCTTGTGCACTCTGCTTTGCATTGTGCTGGGAAGACAATGAAACAGAGCTTAGCAGGGATCCCCTTGGACGACTTAGTCTAAACTGACACCTGTCTCCCATCCTGATGCCATGCGACGATCTAGCTTCCTTTCATGCTGGCTGACAAACATAGATGTACCAATAGGGCTGGCAGTGAACAAACAGATCCAGACGGTGACATTTTCCTGGAAGTTAGAGCAATTAGAATAGAAAATTCTTTAGTATTGTTCTCCCTCCGTCTCAGTTCTCTTTGAGAAGAGGCCACAAGTGTGAAGCTGTGACACTTTTTGATGCAGAGAAAGCAAACTAATTTAAAGGGAAAAAGATGAAAGGGAAAGCAGTTCTGTGTGGTGTTAACTATTTTGCATCCCCTTGGAAGCTTTTATCTTCGGAGCAATCACCCTTTCTCTTTACAATTGCATTATCAGGATTCAGTTGAGTTTAACAAGCTCATGCTGTGATATTGTTAGTGAATTCATAATATTACGTATTCCAGGGTGCTATCTTCAAGACTAATTGATAATAATAGCTTCATACGCATGAAGGATTCCAGCCTCCAGTGCCCATCAAACTCTGGCGTCTTTTCCACTGCAACCTCTTATTGTTGTCACCAACAGGAAGAGCTTGTATCTGCTGCCTAGGTGAGAAGGGGACTGCTGCTTCATATATTTATCTCTGCAAAAGACCATGAGTGAGCCCTTCAAAAGGAAGGAAGTATGAGAATATAAAATTTTATTATTTATTGTGTTATTAACACAATCAGCGAGGGTGGTAAATGATTTAAACAAAACTGCCAGAAGAAAGAGATCTCTTGAACTCATCATTCTGAGACTGAATGCCTTGCAGGAAGATCCGCTCTGGTCCAGCACAATTTGTCAGGTTCAATAAAGAAGTAACTGGAAGGAATTATTTCCCCTGTGTTAGGTGGGAGGTCAGCTTAAATGATCTGATAGTCCCTTTTCCCTCAAAATTGCTGACTTGTGTTCATAAAGCCCACAGCAGCAGAAAACACATACTCAAAACCAGATGCAATTAAAAAGCAGTATTCGGAAATGTTTTCAGCAGTTCTTCCCTTCCTTTTACTCTGCAATATGACCTTACTTTTTCGAAGTGGAGTTTGACTTGCTTTGTGCTGGTGTGGCCAGGACAAAGATCAGCTGTGTTTGTATCTAGGTTCACCAGCAAGAAAATGAAAGTGACTTATTTTGAGCTCTCTAAGGACCATTGACACTGCAGCCTCTTATGCACTGAGGTATGTCTTTCACTACCACTGTAACTCGCTGATTTGATTATAATGAGGAAAACGGAGGACTAGAGATGCAGAGTGTAAATTGTTTAAGCAGTAAAAGTGGCTCTTCTATCATATATCCTAGTCAGCTTTCAGAAATTACTCATATTGGAGAGCAGAGAAAATATGTGCAAATATATAGATATAAAAAAAACCTCTCTGCAACTAAAGAAAACACAGAAATGAGGGACCTGAGGACTCTCCATCACTTTGCTTCCAGTAGATAGTCAAATAAACAAAGTCCAGCGACATCTTTATAACCCTAGTGGAAAACAGTTTCATTTGGAGAGCTTATGTGTCTACAGAGCTCTCTTAATCTGATTATGTTTTTTAGGAACACAGAAAATGCCTTTTCACTTAGAACCCTAAGAAAGAATGAAGCATGAGTTCTCCTAATCTTATTGATTGTCCCGTGCAGCTGAAAGCCTCAAGCTGTAGCTTCTCATGTTCTATTAGGCAGTGTTGTGATAAGGTCTGTGCTTGCTGGAGTAAGAAACATGCCTGTTCCCTATCATAGCTATCTCTCATCTTTATTATTAATTTTGTGCAATGTTCCAAATGCTCTCCAGACTTTCTGATTATAATCTACTGTGCTAGCTTAGGCCAGTTCTTCAGCATTTAAATAAATGTAAGCAAACAAGCAGCGCCAAGACACTAGTCCAAGTCAGAGGCTGAGAATGCAGAGGATGGAGCCCGCCCTGGCCATGGTAGAAAAGGCTGAACAATTATAGTTTCTTGGGGAGGAGGAGGGGAAAAAAGGCACTTTTAATCCACTATGTTTGTGACTGGGAACAAACAGATTTTCTACCCGCCCCATTGAAGATGTCAAGGTGGCACTAAAAATGCCTTCTATTTCAGTCTGCTTTTGATTTTGATTTAGTTTTGGGGGATGTGAGCGGTCCCTGAGCTCAAGCTTCCACACTTCTTTGAATAGTTGAAATTTTTAGTTTTCATTAAAAAGCAGTAAATTACATTTTGAGTAGTTATTTCAGGGAAAATATTTCAAATACACGCTTAAGCAAGACTCCAAAGAATAAGAATCAAAAGTGTGATTCGGAAACTACAGAATTGGAGAACTGTTCACCTACTTACTGTTTTTTAAAAAAAAAACCCACCCTGATGAATGTTAAGTCAAATCTCCCTGTTTTCAAGGACTTTCTTCTAATGTTCTAGTACTTGATGTTTGCATAATCTAGGCCTTCAGAAACTAAGATGGCTACAGGTAAAGAAATGAAAGATGAGGCTGTAAAAGCCTCAGGTAAAGTCTGTTTTCTTTGGTGTTTGTACAGCATGTACGATGATGCAGTTGTGGTTCAGAGCTGTCTGTCTAGGTACCTCCAAAATACAAATAATAACATTCATCTGCCCTTACATCTGCTTTTACAGCACACCTGTTTTAGTACTTCCCTTCTGTGTTTCCCTGTGTAGGAATTTCCCTCTATTCACAAACGTACCACTTCAGAAAGAAATTAAAAACCCCCTTATTGTCGAGCTTTGAGTGGCATTTTATAAATCTCATGACCCTGCTGCTGTGCTGTCTGCTCTCCACTGTGTCCAGCTTGACAGTAATAAGCAATATCTCAAGCATTGTGGTTACACATCCCTCTGCAGCACTGACTTTCCAACTTCTCTGGGGGCACCAAGGTCGTACTGATGCACAAACCAGATGAATGTTTTCCGTGGGAAATAAAAGTTTAAAAATTTCTTTCTCTGTGGGCTCAGAATGAAAAAGAATCAAATTGTGCTGCAGTACTGAAGTCTGTGTTACTTCCTTTCTGAGACACCTCATTGAAATGTTGTTGAAGCACTATTTATTAAGGAGCAAACGCAGAGGTATTATTTAATGGCTATTAAATATACTTTGCAGACTTTTTAATTTAAAATATTTTAAAGCGGGAATTTTCATAGAAATTTGAAATGGGCCAAATATTTCTATTTCAACAACACCCTATTTTTTTCTTTCAAAGAGTTTGGTTGAGAAGAGATATTAGTTCGAAAAAGACAGGACTACATGTTATAATGGGCATTACAGCTGAAAAGAAACTGATCTGGCCCTGTGCTATTTTCTATGCTTAGGCAGAATTGAGGTTTTATTTTGCTCTAGTACCAACCCATGAAAGCGTGATTAGGAAGTCTGGCTTCAAAGCTGTTATTCAGCAGATGTTTCCATTGTAAAATTAGATCTCTCTTGTTTATTCCCTGTCTGTTGTTTCCTTTCAAGCATATCCATTACCCATCACCACAATTCAAACATGTGCATGGCACAGCAGACAGTGCTACAAACACCTAGGAAGAATTGATCAGTCCTTTCTTCTGGTAGAGAATGGAGCCAGAACAATTTTATCTGCTTTTCTGGTATCTTGTGGCTGCCCGGTGTTGTGCTTAGCTGCTATTCTTCTCCAAGTAAATATGATTACTGTAAGCAGAGCATTAGTAACAAAGGCCTTGGATTCTGCATGGCAGTTGCATACATCCTTATCAGCCCCTTTCCAGTGATTATTTTCCTGGCCCAGAATGTCATGACTTAGTCATCATGAAAAGCCTGTGTGGAAGGCATTCCTTTTCTTTGCCCTCTGGCTTGGTTGTGTTTTGCACAAATAGGAATAAGAAAACCAATTCAAACACTAAGGGCTGTGTCTTCCTGTAGTGAAAATCAATATGGGTCCGCTTATTTCACAAGCTGTGGTGATTTATGCTACATGTGTGTTCTGTGGTGCCTCTGATGTGGTTTTAATCCCTAAGCAAAATAAGGGGAAATAAAGCAGTTTTATCATTTATGGGACCGATATGCTAGTGGTGATCTGGTCAATGATGCCACTCTTTGTCATTTATTTGTGAAATAGAGCTGAATTTGAGAATAGCTTTGGTTCTCCTGAAATTCTCTCACTTGGCAGAAATACCACTTGTTAAAGGAAAAGGAGTCACCTAGAAATACATACCATGCAGGCCTGGACTACGGCTTGGACTGCAAAATGCTACTGTAGTGAAAAACCTAAAAATCACCAGTCAGTATTAAGTCCCCCTGCCAAGGCCGTACTCGTGAGCTGAGCTAATGAAGCTGTCTATGGAATGATAGCAGCAGGGAGAATATAATTTATCCTTATTATTGCTCTGCTCTGCTTCTGGCAGTATGTCAAAAAGGCTCTTCTGATGTTGGCTCAGGAATGTGGCTGCTGATGGTAGTAGGTTTTCAGGCCTTCTGGGACAAAGCCTGAACTGTGCACAGGGTTGAGAGTGGGCTCCCAGGTAGCTGTACGGAGCAAGCAATGTGCTGTGAGCAATGCTGTAAGCATGGGAAGTTGGACCACTCCAGTGGTAGCCACTACTGCTGGGCCACAAGGGGATGCACAGGAACTACAGATTGGAAACTTCAGGCTTAGCTATAATATCTGCCCTAAAAGACAAAGCTTTATCTCTTTCCTGACTATGGCAACAATCAAAGCAGGTTAATTAGTATACGAGGTCTATCAATATCAGTGGACACCAGGCTCTAAGCATGCCCTTTGCTATTTTCTCTCACCCCTAGTTTACGGGACAAAGTAACCAGGGGTGAGGCGAAAGCAGGCGATGTTTCATGGCTTTTTGGTGTGTAGAGCTATTCTGATTTTAGCCCTCTGAAAGTCATCTGCCTTATAATTAAGGCTTTGAGCTGGTTTTTCTTTGCCTTTCCTCTCTGAGGTCACGTTACCCAGGCAGAAAATAAATAAGAACACTCCCAAGATCGACTCTAAAATTGTATCCTTAAAAAATGCTATGTTTAAGATTACTGTGGTCCTGAAACTCTTCCCAAGACCCTGCCTTTATTTCAGTTAAGAGCTGCACTATAAATAAATACAAATAATGGTGAATCTCCAAGTAATATGGTTTTATCATATAGGATAAGCTCTGAAAAACAGATCCAGTCCTCTGGCTGACCCTGTGACCCTTGAGGATTTTTCAAGATAGCAGTGACACTACAGTGTTACATACCTCTTTCTGCCCAATGTTGTACTTGTTAAATGCCATCATTATTGATGTTTGTTTGTGCTTCCCTGTTACTATCAAACCTCCTGCCACCAACTGCAGACCACTTAGCTGTGAGGGTCAGGAATAGAGCTTTAGACCCTTCTATCTCAAAGGTCACTGGCACAAAACCCATAGAAACAATAGCGACTGTAAGCCATTTCAGCATTGCTGTGATCTGATAGTTTTTGTCACTGTGTTGCTCTACTTCAAGCCAAAGCAGGGATCCAGCAGCCAAAGAATCTCAATAAATACAAGTTCTGTTTTCTATGCGGCAGAGAGTACTGAAGCTATTTTCATGCAGGACCACTGATATTGGAATTGCTTAGTCTAGGGACTGGGCAGAAGATGATGGTATTCAGATAAATAAAAGGCAGTAGAAAAAGAGCAGTATATGTTGCTATTTGTGCTAGCTAGAGTACAGGAAGAGCCTTTGGCAGCAGCAGCTGAGACTTATGTCAGAGATTGGGAAACTCTTTGCGAATACTAGAGCTGAGCACTAGGATGAATTGCTTGACTATGGAACGGGAGTAAGTGGGTCAAGGATTATCTACTTTCAGTTAGCACAACATCTGGGCCATTAGAGAGGGAACTGAGGTGTCTGCTGCTGGGTTCCTCCTTTGCCTGTTGCCTTGGATGAGTAATGTTTCCTGCTGCCTCTGTTTCACTGGAGCATAGGTGCTTTGCAGGCTAGAAATTCAAAGAGTTGTATAAAACACTAAAGCATCTAGTAGGTAAAGCCAAGTATATCCTACAGCCTGAAGTTTAATCTACAGAAGCACATTATGTGCCATGAGTAATAATTTATTACTGTAAATTGCCAAAATAGATGATTAATTGCCTTGCATTAGCACTGCATTCTTCAGTGAAATTATCACTTCAGCAATGGCGTAAAAACATATTTCATCTGTTCTTCCAAAATGAAAACAGTAGCACCTTCTCATGTGTTAATCAAGCCCTCCATTAATCAGGATAACACACCATAATTGTGATTACAGTTAGAAATCAATTAATGCTCACCTTTAAATAAAGCGTGGAGAGGGAAGCAATTAATGTAACTGAGCCAGTACATTCAAAAGAGGCAAATATTTTTGACAATACCAAAAGTGTACTTTTCATTTTTGTGTATCGCTAAAATCACACAGAAGCTTCCAAGAACAGAAGCTGAGCTGGAACCTGTCTTTCCTTACAAAGCTAGATGTATCTAGGGATGTTTAGGACTAAGCAGCAGTGCCTTGGCAAAAGCCCAAGGATGATGCACGGCGTGCAGCACATAAGCAGTCCAAGGGGATGGCTGTTTCAAGCATTACTTTCTGCTCTAGACTTCCTCCCTTGCTCTATTCCTACCGTTTTTCTTAAGCATCTAACTCAGACATCTAATGTTGGAGCAAAGGTGTGTTGCAGGCCAGCAGGGAGAGGCAGATGTCATACTTAGGGTCAGAAATGAAAAGTCCAAATTTTGCAAACAGGAGTCCTCTCTAATAGCGCTGTTGGAAGTACTGTGCTATGCACAGTGCTCTGAATGAGGTGATGGCTTCAGCCTTTGGCAGTTGACCATTCATGTGGCTTTAAAGCCCTTTGGTCTCCACAGCATCTCAAGCCCTGTCTTGCTTTGTAATCAAATGGGCTTTTTTGTTGTTTTTTCATTTCATCACTTCAAAACGTTCTGGTGCTGCTTCTAGAACAAACAGTTCCATAACTTAGGGATATAAACATTCCTCAAAGGCAGAGAGACTAGTTTCTGCAGCTATTAGAGTAAAATGTGAAATGTGCATTTTGCTTCCCCTGATCCCTGGAACTAATTCTGGTTTTGGCATCCTGCTTCTCTGGTTTAGTTGTAGATTTCTGCAGCCTGAATAATGTTTTAGTTTTCCAGGCTCAAAATTTAGTTGAATTTTTCAGTTCAACGTAAACATTTGTAGTGCAAAGGAGAGGGACTGGCACCATCGGCAGCATGAGATTGGGGTGTCATAACAGGCTTGTGTAGATGTTGATGCACTTTATAGCCACCTCCTCTTGTCCAAACTGCTCAAAGATTCAGTGACCAAAACCATCCTTCCCTTGTGTGCTCACCTCTGTTCTGTCTCATGACAGGCATGACTTCAACACAGAGTGTGACCACCCAGAGAGTGTACCAGAGGAGTGTATTCCTCTCAGCCCCCTGCTGTGGATGAGCTCTGAGGTAGAACTTTCAGGATCTATCTCTAATTTTTGGGGAAAAGAAATCAGTAGCTGAAATGCTTAGAGGCCCCCATTGTC
This sequence comes from Limnodromus scolopaceus, assembly GCA_028565335.1. Lineage (NCBI taxonomy): Eukaryota > Metazoa > Chordata > Aves > Charadriiformes > Scolopacidae > Limnodromus > Limnodromus scolopaceus. The sequence goes on from JAOXNO010000011.1 coordinate 6,159,079, forward strand.
CTTCTTGTGCTTAGAAGAGAAGAGCAATTAATGGTCAGCAGCAAAACAATATGAACACACTTCTTTTGCTGGGAATAACTTTCTGGTCAGAAGTGGAGTGGTAGAGATAGCAACAGAAATCACTATTTTTGGATTTGCCAGCCTTGCCCACTAATAATTAAGATATAAGAGGTGATAGTAGTTTTCCTGAGCAAGGACTGTTCATCCTTTCTGTGCCTACTAGCAGCATCTTGCTGTCTTGTGCTAATGAGCTTGTAATAGACTCCACAGGCAATAAGCTGGCCAGAAAACATGGAGCCCAAGAGAAAAGATGAGCTGACAACAAGGCCGACACAGAGAGAAGACAAGAGTTTGGGACTCTTTTACAACATGAAGCTATTTTCTTGTGCTGCTTCTTTTCTTTTCAAGTAAGCTCCCAAAAGCAAATTCAGTGTAACTTTCAAACCAAGATGTGATGAGCAAACTCTGTGTTGTTTTCTCTAATATCTCTCCTTTTCAAATATGACTTGCTTCAGTTAGGACCACTGTTCCATGGATAATTTTCCCAAACTAAACTACACCTTTTGGCCTCTGGGAAGTGCTAACGAGTAAAGATTACCCTACGAGCAGAACCAACATCTTCTGCCCCCTGCCAAAGAGCCAGATGGAGGTAGGCTGTAATCGGGTCACGTAAGAAAAGGGTAACTGAAAGACTTGGAGGAGGCAAGAACTGGTAAAGGCTATCACAGCTATTTTTGATTCTTAAAGAGGAAATATTAATTTAGATCTTCTAGTGTACACAAGGAAAAAAAAACCTGAAAACAAAGAAGCCCAGTTCTGACTGTTCTTACAGTCTTTGTCATTAACTGCACTGATAAAAAGAGAATTCAAACAGCTCCTGCATCATTACTGAGCACCCATCTTTCAAACAAACAGTTCCAGGTAAATGGTTTTGTTCAAAGTAAAAAGGGAAGGAGCAAATTCCCTGGATGCAATAGAGGCAGATATCAACACAGTATCTAATGTGACTTATTAGGACAGACAAAAGTTATGTTGCCTTGAAAAATAATTTTGCTGACTCACTGTAAAAATCAATGATACGTTATTGCCTCAGCCTAGAATAAAAAATGTAATATTGCAAGGTTTAAGAATTGTGAGTCAAGCAAGATGCTTTCAGATTGAATGTTATCACTCTTAACCAGGGTATTTGTAAAGCACAGCTTATCAGCAACTCTCTCCTGAAGAACCAACCACCAAAATGTTGCAAAATCCACTTCAGATCGTGTAAATTGATGAACGGTGCCATGGATAGCAATATGATGGAAGACAAGACTGCAAATTAGGATTGTAGTGATAGGGTTCAATGAGGAAACGCTGGGTATTTGCAGAATGAAGCAAGACTAAAATACATTTATGTGACAGGAGAAAAGGTTGATGTTTGAGAGGAGGTATGTTTCTGGAGCTCTGTGTATGCGTGTTATATTCCCTTTGCTGATTTACAGATTGTCGTTTTAGGACTGCTGGATCTGTTTTCAGGAGTTGCTTGTGCGGTACTTTCTGTGTGACCACAGGGGACTCCATCCTATTTTCAGCTGGTTGGGGAAACATGAGCAGAGCATGGAATATTAAGTGCTTCCCCCCCCCCCCATTAAAACCCACCCAAGAGCAAACCCAAAATCTTATTTTTACATAAAAGAGGTTTTAGTGTGTAAAGCTGTGTGGGTGGTAAAAAATCAATGCTTTAAGAAAGCAATTAACATTTTACAAGATAGGATGGATGTGTGGTTTTTATGGCAATGATGGGAATTTGCAGGGGTTATCTGACAGCATCACCTTCTCTGGAGGCTTGTCCTACTTGCACAAACAGTGGAAGCCCAGTCAGTTTTCTAAGCTATTTTTCAGTGAAAAGGGTGAATACTATGGGGGCTGAGTCCTAAAAAGCTCTGCATTGAGGGCTCAGCAGTCTAGAAGCACGGAGTCTCTAGCTGGTGAGTTGTGTGATTCTTGCATGGACTGACCTCATACTAATGAATTTGCGCTGGATTTTAGCAGAGGATGCACAGACATGCCTTAGGAAGGGTTTGTGTAGAGTATATTATGCCTTGCCCTAATTGGACTTACAAAGTCCTTCCAAGTCCTATGGTTGTTACCTCCAAAGACAGTCTTGTTCACTGACTTGAGAAGGAGACCTGACAATAACAGTGTCAGTAATACTGTCTAAAAGCTAAGAGACTGAAAGGTTAAGACAAGGAAAATGGAAGCTGACATTGCTAAGAATAAACTGGAGAAACAGTAGAACAAAAAGTAGGAGAAGGACCACAAGGAGCAAATATGGAGTGAAGGCCAATAGACTGAACAGGGTCAGGGATGCTGAACTGTAAAATAGGTGAGGGGGAAAAATTCCTATTATTTCAGTGATCTGTTTTTTTCCCACTTGCAAATACTTGGATCTGGAAACATTGAGGTAAGACCAAAAGTAACCTAAGAAGAAGCTAGAAATGATTGTGCAATTCAAAGAATTACAACAATTCAGATATCATGTCTTAAAGCTCAAGTAAGTTTAGAGAAATTCTAGTTGATGGAGTTGCAGCATCAGGTGGCAACAGCACTGTGCAAGCCCTTGGATCTTCAGCTAATTTTCTTGTTCCTTTTGTCCCACATTAGCCAATTTTACTTTTCTGACCATAGTTAATTGAGCTGTGTGCTTAGTGAAATACTAAATGAATGGAAACTGCTAAAAATAGAAGCTGAAATCTTGTAAAAGTAGATATTAGTGAGGCTGGGCCTATTCAGAAGCCGATGTCAGGAGTTACTAGTCTACTCCTGCTCATCCATTCATCAAACAGAGGTCGGGTAATCCCCATATTGTCATGAGAAACATGTTCATTCTGGAACAAATATAGTAAATGAAGTGAAAACTGACTCAAACTTACTACGAATGGCAGTGTCTTGTAATGCAAATGAGTTGAGGAAGCACCTTTTCTCTCAGAGCAGTGAGAGAGAAGACATGCTAACAAAGAAAGGTATTGAACTAACCTTTCCCCTCTAGTATTTAAGTTTAGCTCACCCTCTGACCAAAAGGACTGCAAATCAATTAGAGCTGACAAGTCCAACTTTAAGTGCATCAGCAGGGCAAGTGGTAATGTCTCAGCATTAAGAAAAATTCTCCAGCATTTCTGATCTTGAATGAAGTAAATGGCCCTTTGCTTGTCAGCATTCAGGGTTCACCCTGTAACTGCAGAACTGCCTGTGTACCAATTATGTAGCGCAAGCAAAATACGGGGAAAATGTCTATTAGCGTGCATCAGAGTTGGAGAATACTCAGGCTTCCTAAAGCTTTTTGAAAGAGCTGCTGGATGCTTTGGCTGAGACATGTCCACTTATAAGCCATTTGGAGAAACTTAATTTACAGCATTGCTTATTTCCATCCTTCCTATAAGAGAGTATGTGGATTTTCTATGATACATCTAATCTTAGAGCTTGTTCTTCCCTAGGAAAATTATATTTGTCCTGATGTCAAATGTCAATGTGCTGAGGCATGCAAAGATTAAATGATCTGTGTCTCTCTGGAAAGCATTGACTGCGGTGCTAGGGAAACTCAATTCCAGTGTTCCTTCTTTTGTAGTTTTTTAACATGGAAGGTATTATGGCAGAGCAGGAAGAGGTCAGTAGGGGACTGAACATAGAAATGAGAGCTGAAAGGGTTGTTAGGCCCATTTATTTATATCTCTGAGGATGGAGTAAACTTTTCTTGGCATCTCAGGTAATAGCTGTTCTTCCTAACATTTCTTTTGAGGAAACAGATCAATTTTATTTTCTGAATACTTTTCTTCTACTCAGGCTGAGGTCCAGACTGTGTAATTCCTAATTTGACATCCACAGAAACCTTTTTGAAGTGCTTCTGTAAGCATGGTCCGTTTTGCATAATCCTTATCCAGCCTCATCCACTTGGCAGACATTTTAGACTTTAGACTAAAGGAACTTCAGTAGTTCTGTTGCTGAAACAACTTTTACATGGAGGAACCTGGCACTAAATAAAGTGCTCCAAGGTGCTCAGTTGAAAAGGTAGTTCATAGACACTAAAGAATAGACCACAGCTGTGACTTAAACCTGGATTAGCATCTCTGCTGGAGCTTGAAACCTAATGTGGTGCTCACACAACTGTGGGGGATAGAGCAACCCCAGTGCACCTGTACTGCTGCTGAGCAGCCTCCCTTGATCCAGCTCTGGGATGCTTTTGGTAGCCAAAGCCTGAGCACTGGCAAGAGACAGGCAGTTTTACAAGAAACTATTTTTTAAATGACCTAGGAAACCAGCTACTGAATGTTAAAAATAGCAGAGCTCAGGAAATCTCCCTGACCATCTGCTCTTGAGACCTGCTCTCAGCCAAGGCGATGCACTCCACATTATTTTGCAGAAACAGGTTTTACTTAAGACAGAAAGAAGAAAATGACTGAGGTTTGTCAGTTTGCAGAATTAAGACCCCTCAGAAGGTTATGAAGGTACTTCAAAGCAACAGGAAGGCTGCCAAACTCCAATATCCAAATTATTAGCTTGTGTCCCCAAAGAGGAGCTTAGAAGCAGCTCCTGAGGACATGGGGATTTTCTGGCAAGGTTTCTGCTAGAAGCTTATTCACATTAGTAGGCAGGCCTCTTCACCAAGGAGCCATATTTTAAAAACTCTTATGATCAACTCTCCCCTAAAAGCAGGTAACATTTTCATCCTTGAAACTGAAAAGCAGTTTCAAAAATTAAAAAGAAAATGTGTTTTAGATCCGCCTGAAACAGTATGTTTGATCACAAAATGATTGTTGTTTGTTTGTTTGTTAATTTGGGCATTCTTTAATACTTTCTGCTTGGACTCAGGCCAAGAAATACTTGAGATGTTAAAATATCCACTCCTTTGTCCACAGTTTTCTTACAAATCCTCAGAACTTTCAGAAATGTTTTGGATGCTGCTGATGGAAATGGACGAGAATGTAATTTCTCAGCATGGTGTTAGCTACTAGAAGTCCTAAAGCACCTAGGAAGTCTCACCAAAATGCTTGCAGAACCAACAAGCCATGCATGCTAACAAATGTAGGGGAAAACAATGTAAGTTGGGTTGTGGTTTTTTCCCCTACCTCCCAGTAAATTTAACTAGTCCTTAGATTTTTTTTTTTTCTTTTCTCTCTGTTTTGTTTGTTTAGTTGTTTTGGGTTTTTTTGGTAAAGAGTTTTGTGCCATTTTGATTAAAAGGAGAAGCAAGGAATTAGCTGACCTCCCAAGCTCTTTCCCAGCCCTCCTGGTGGTTTTAAATCTAATTTTAAGTATCTTCAGTCAGAATCACATATGCCCTTCATGTGTCCATGTGTGAAACTGCAAATTGCTTCCAAGGCTCTGTGGAGTAGCCAAAGGAACAAAAGTTGGGGGCGGGGGGAGGAGGTGTGTGTGTGTGAATGTGTATGCCCAAACACAACACGTTAATAACTAGTCTACAGGAAAAAAATCCTGTGTCCAAATGACAAAACCAGCATGGAAGCAGCTAGCAGTGAGTTGCTGATGATGGCAATACTCTTTCTAATGATGCTGGAGGCCCAAACTCAGAATTCATGTGGAGCACTCATGAAGGGCGCCCAAATGTCAATTAACATATGCAATGGCATCATTACCAGTTTAACCAAAGAGTCACACAAGTAATGGACCTTTATGGCTGCCTGTTAGGAGCAGTAATTGAGCAAATTAAATTATCATGAGGATAGTGTACCATCAAGTAATGCAGGATGCAAAATACAAGGCGTTAAACTGTGGTTAACTGTGTGGAGATAAAAAGCTAGGACAGAAAAGAGGATAGCACATGGGAAGGAGGAGAAGAGGCCATCATGATGGCTGTTTGTTCTGGTATATGCAGACCTGCTCAAATCTCATTCATACACTTACACGATGTCCTGTATACGTACTCACGCTCATCCCTAATGGTTGGCTTTTTTATTTTTGGCACTTAAAATTACCAAGAGGGTTTGGAATAAAGCAAGCAAGATGCTTTTCTGATCTAAAGGGTAGGAAAAATTATGGCCATATCAAGATGGGACCATCTAATAGGGAGCATCACAAAGTCTTAGATTCTATAGAAGACCCATTTAAACAGGAAGGTACTGAGATGGCTTCCTGCAGACACATCTAGTCCCTTATTCTGGACCTCCTCCAAAGCCTCTGTGTCTTGCAGCCTGCCTGAAGGCCTCCTAATTCTTCACTGTCTCGGGCGAGGCGGGGTTAGTTTTGTGGCATGAACTGATTGAGCATAGGAAAATGGATGCACAAGCACAGCAAAACCTAGCATGTTTCTGCTAACCTGATCAGTGGTGTCTGTAACAGAGAGAAGATGCAGCATCTTTTAACCATGAAACAGGTGGTACGCCTCTGGCTCTGCTGCTCTGGCTACCTACATTTGGTTGTGCAGACATGCAATAGGAAGCATGTGTGACAAAGACCAGACAAGAGTGATTCTGAAATGGAGATCCCTGCTGTTTCAGAGAAAAGAGATAAGCTGTGACAGGGATCTCAGATGGCCCTGCTAGGCCATCTGGGAGCCTAGCAGGGCGGTCAGAGAGAAATTGTTTCTACTTTTTTGAAGGTAAGCACTGTGTTTATATTGTAGCCTCCAGATACTGGGGCTTCTCAAAGCCTCCCGGAGACTCAACCACTCAATCCCTCATTCTCTGCCCTCCCAAAATGTCACATCTCACACAGGGGTCTCTATTCCTTTGTTCCATATCTCATCATCCATAACACTTGTTGGTCCAGAAGGAAAAGCAAACCTTCAGAATTTCCAAGCCTGCACTTCAAAGTGTCTCTCTGTGTATAGAATTGCTGTCTCTCTGTGTATAGAATTGCTATGCCCTGTAGACTGGTAGTCAGTAGCTTAGCATCCCCTGCTCTGATAATGATGTAAATCTACAAATTTTAACAACCAAATTATAGAAGCTCAGCATAAAAAAAAATTATGGCTGTTCTGAAGCCATCATGACCCTTGATGCATCAAGCTTTGGCAGGGGGCCAGCCTACCACTTAGTGTGATGTTTCTGGGAAAAAAAGGGGGCTAAATGACACTTTTAATGTTCCCCTTACTCTAGCATGTTAAATTCAACTCTGTTCTAGGCATGCCAATCCAGGCTTCTCTTTCAATATTCTAGCTGAGTTTTGGAATGGTATATTAATTCAGAAAAAATTAAATAAAGTCCCAGTGTTATCTGTTAATTATAAAGAATGGGGAGTTATTTCAGTGATTTTACTATTGTTGTGTTCTGGTTTTGTGACTTCTTTCAAACAAAGTTGGAGATGAAGAGGAGAAGAGAGGTGGATGTTGGTTATAACTTAGGAGTACTCAGGATGCTTAAATAAATGAGAGAGGACATAGCTTGATATGAGCGGGTGTAATGACTGACTGTCTAGAACTGAGCACAGTGTGATGCTGTGTGTGCAATGCCCTTAATTTCTTGTCAGTGAGCTGGTCCCCCTGCTTGTGCCTCTGTCTGTGTCAGTTCTACTGCAAGCCCCCTGGGTTGTGCAGTTGCTGAGCCAAGCACTGCTCCGATGGCCTGATTCCTCATGCGAGGTACCAGCTGTTCCTCCAGAGTTGGGCCATTTGTGAAACACAGACTGCAACAGGACTGAATGATGGGATATTTTATTTGTATGCACAAAAGCAGACTGGTGAGAATATCCCAAACTCAAAAGGTGGAAACAAGATTTCCTTTCCCATGTAACAAATTTGGAAAGCTTAGTGTTTGGCAGACGCCTTCCCTGGCAAAGCGAATAAAGGAGGATCCAAAGGAAGAATCCATAGCAAGAGCCCAGAGCTGGGCACTGCTTAAAACCCGTAGGGTATTCTGCTCATCGAAACAGCCTTTGCTTTGGTCTCTCACCAGACAGATGTTTGTCCTGTTATAGTATTAGTGCTCAGTAATAAATACCAATATAGATAAATGTTTTAATCAGATAGGAATAAGAAATTAAGATGTTTGGAAGAAATCACAGCAGCTAGGAAAAAAACCTCCAAACCTGTGGGCCTCTTTCCTTTAAGACTTAAACCTAAAAGCTGTATTTTAAAATTGCACTCACTATGTGGTACCTTTTTTGAGTTTCTGTTCCATTTGGTGAGTTTAGCAATCCACTAGGGTCTCTGACTTTTATTTTGACTTGCATGATGAACGCTGTAAAGAATTGTGAGTCTATATTGGTAACTAATAAAAATTACAGTGTAAAGGCCAGAGCAGATAAACCCTGGTGTTTGAATGGTGTGAGAATTATGCAACAAAATGTACCCTCAGGTGAGGATTTAGCTCCAAGCTCAATCGCGTAGTGCTCAGCTTTGCAAATTATGTTTTGTTACCAGACCAGTGTAACAAGAAATTAAATGGATCACATCAGATTTGTTCACTGATATTCAGTATATTTGGTGATCTTTCTGCAGCTGTGTTCTGAGGCTGAGGCACTGGGCAAAAGCACCCTCCCACTTATTCTCCCCGTGTATCCTGCTGTGCTGTCCTGCTTGTGAGCAGCAGGTGGGGTGAACTCTGTCCCAGACTAAGCAGATGGCATGGATATTCCTGTACTGTGAGTCTTTTACCTTGACTCAGTACTTATTTTCAGGGTGAATTAGGGACAAGGAAGAAAATCCCTCCTACGTTGGCTGTTCCTTTTGGTCTCCAGTCTCTCTGTAAAGCTACTGCAGTACTATACTACCTGTGCACTTCTCTAGCAACCTCTGCAGCTGGATTTCTCTTGTCTTATCTAAGCAGTTGTGGATTTCACTGTATTGCTATAGGAGAGGTTGCAAGCACGTATTTAAACTCTCTGATGTCACCTGCTCTCCCTACATGCCATTTAAGTGTGTGGCTTCTTTCCCTGCAGTCCCTGCATGTAAATATTTAATACCCACAATGAAGCAACGGTAAGAATCCATTTAATTAGTCCAATGTCATTATTTCTTCAGCACATCAGGTGGATTTGCAGGACTAAATGATGCTTTGTATGTTGTTAGCTGTGGTAAGTGGGACCCCTGATCATGTCAAAGCCTGGCTCTCTTGCTACGCAGGGAGAAGAACCCTCTGGTTTCGGTGGCTGCAGCACACGTTGTCACTCTGGTGTAGGGTGTCATTGCCCCAGAGCACTGTGCGATGTGAGATACTGCTCTTCCTTCTACCAAATTCATTAAGATAGTCTCAAAAATACAAAGTCTCCCAGGATGCTGTTCAGAGGGGCTCTGCAGAGTGATCTCAGTCAGACACTGAGTTTCAAAAGTGGGTAGGATCCTTCACCTTCAAATGAAGACAGATTTTTTTTTTTTTGTTTTTCTTAAATCTTAGATCCAAGCTGGTTCAAAGGAGACCACAAAGTTGCACAATAACCAATCTATGTGCATTTCTAAACACATTTTGCTTCATCAAGAGGTATTTCAAAAAGGAGAAATGATGCCTGCACTCCCTTGCAAAGCGCAAGCTATTGTGTTTTGCTGAGTTGCCCATTGCTATTTAAGCATCTGCTAGCTTTGATGCATATTTTAAAGCCCCATGGGAAGCAGTGGATGTTATTATAAAGGGCACAGAGTAGCTTCTGCAGGGTGGTGCTTCTCTTGTGAACTCCATTCTGTTATCAAAATGTGCTCTCACCCCTCAGGGAAGTGTTAGACCACCTGCAATGTGCTAGTTTGCTATACTTCGCTGTTCCTAATGTTTTAAGTCTAGTCTGGCTTCAGTGGGGTCTGGAATGCACTCTCATCATCCAGTTATATAAATATAGCTGCATGCAAGCAGGTTCCCCCTGCATCCATCAAACACAGCGATGATGGTGCTGGGCTTATCCAAAGGCAAAATGGACAAAATACTTGGAAATGTCTGGAAGAGATCCTCCAGGGATGCGGTAACACAGCTCTGTGACATACTGTAATACTCATGTGTGTTTGTTTTTGAGGCTTCTGCTAGCTTTGGCTCGCATTACTAAGGCTTTCATCTGCAGTTCCTTTGAAACACCAGTTGTTGTCATAATACAGAAGATGCTCTCTGAATCAGGCTGAGTAACCTGTAGTTCCTATGGTAACTGGATGCATTCTCTGTTATCATAGGGACTTGCTTCAGTTTTAACACCACAACAGAATCAGGTGTACTATTAAGGAGATGGGCTCATTTCAGTTAACTGCCTTGGAAACTGCGAGTCACATGGTCCTCATCACACAAGCCCACATAGATATTTGATGTTGCTGCCTCCCCAGTGAAAAGGCAGACCACGAACATCCAGTGATTGTAAGCAAAGGAATAAGGAAATCCCATTGACGTTACGTGTAAAGTTACGGTGAAAAGTGCCATGAAGGCAGAGGACCAGCTTCCAGTTAGAAGCACAGTGCTGCAATAGGAACAGACCACTTCTCTTTCGCAGTTGCATAATCTGTTGGTTAAGCGCATTCAGTATGTCCCTATCACAATGGTAAGTAAACTTGGTGTATGTCACAGAGCATCAACAGAATGGAGTTCTGGTGAATCGTTTCTATTTAGACAAGTGTCTGGGGCACCTGGGAAGGTGAATGTAGCCATGACACATTGCTAACAAGTCTGACAGCGGTACTGGTTAAATTGCATGTCATGGGTAGGACACAGACTACAATAACATGATATTTACTGAAAAGAAGGCCCATCTGCAAGACAGAATCCAGCAGCTTCCAAGAAAAGAACAACCTCCCATACGTTCCACCCCCCAAAAAAAGAGAGAATTCAAAGAACAGATATTAAAGCAGATGATGCCCAAGTGCTGGCATAGTTAAGAGGACTCAGGTTTGTACATCTCACCTCCACACTAAGCTGATAAATGAGAAGGCAAACCCATTTTCTGTTAGCCTGAGACACTTGCGGGATACAGTAGGACAGTCATATATCATTCAGGGTGCCAATGATACGTCACTAGCTTTAAAGCATAAAGCTGGGCTAAACAGAAATAATCTGTTTTCACCTGCATCCTCTCTTATTCACATTTTTTCTTGTAATAAAGTAGTCAACAAACACTGTCTGCTGAGGGAAAGCCCTGGAAGAAGAATAAGAAGAAACCTGCTGAGGAAAACTAGTAAAAAGGGTACTGGCTCTGAAGCTAACCAGATACTTAAAATTAATCAGCACGGACCAAGCTATGACAGTCTAGTAAAAAAAAAATCTTAATCATCTGAGCTCATAAAACAAATTATTTTCTGAGGCTAGGAAAGATAATGCTGTGGCTCTGGTGTGACTCCAGTAGAAGAGGTCTGAATGAGATTTGACTAAAGAAAGTAGAAATCTAGTCTGTTCCAGATATGCAGTCATGGGAATGATTGGTAGGTTCTCCCCACCAAAATCTTTTTGTTTTCTCTTTTCTGTATTTCAGTGAAAATAAGAATGGTAAGTAAGATGATTTCAAGGCATGGGGAGTTTTTCTTCTTATCTAGCACATAGCCTGTGTTTCTCAGAACAGAAGATCAACTGTCCAGAAGGGTTATCAGAACTTCCTGTATCTCACCTTGTTTTGAGGGGAAAATTTGATTTTATGGGAAAACTGTATAATAAGATCAGTTCATTCTCATGGAGATACTGAGTGGAATGTCAAAGTGCTTTAAATGAATATAATACTATGACCTTTAGTAGACCTAGGTCACTGTATGCCTCTTCAGGATCTGGCCCTTTAAATTCCATTATATGATACTTTCTAATCTCCCCCAAGTGTGTTGTCAAAGTAAACATCAGTACAGAGCTGTTCTGTTCACATGAGGATCCATAATCTCTAACTTTATAGTCCTGCAGACCAAACTGGATTTTATCTCCTGTTTTATTTATATTCAATCATTTTAAAATCATTAATACCCTGGGTTTTTAACTAATTGTGATTCCTCTAAAAAGCATTAAACAAACTCAACTGTGTAAATGTGCCCAGCTCCCTTGTTGTTCTGGGAAAATGTGTTTGAGCTGCAGCATAAATTTGGAGGTATTCCTGGGCTGTTTAACTCCTTACCCTCCCGATCGACATACTTCACCATTTGGATTGGTAATGTTCTGCTGTTGCCAGGAAAGGAAAGATAAAAGCAGAAAGATCCAGCAAAGATCCCCCGATGGAAGTCTTCTGGCTCCTAGTTAATGGTAATGCCGGAGCGGGTCCAGAGAAGGGCGACAAAGACGGTGAGGGGTCTGGAGAATAAGTCTTACGAGGAGAGGCTGAGGGAACTGGGGTTGTTCAGCCTGGAGAAGAGGAGGC
>JAOXNO010000011.1:6171403-6189394 GCA_028565335.1 Limnodromus scolopaceus
TGGACCCGCTCCAGCACCTCAATGTCTTTTTTATGGTAGGGGGCCCAAAACTGGACACAGTACTCGAGGTGAGGCCTAATACTTGTGTTATTTTCATAGTCAGACATAATTCATGCAGCTCAGTCTGCAATTCCTGGAGTGCATTTCTCTGATGCAATTGTGAGTGAGTCTGCAGAGAACTCTTTCTATGTGCATTAACTCACTGATTGCTGGCACTTAATACGGAACACATGGCTTTGAAAGTCCAGTTTCAAAGGAAACTGGAGTGTGCTAAACACAAAGGTAGCTCTAGATAATGCTTTCTTCTGTAGTATATTTACCAGACAAGACACAAATCACAAAGATTTGGCTAGCTGTGAGTTTTTCAGCAGTTTCAGTCATTTCATACGAAAAATCCCAGTTTTGAGGGGAAAAAGTGGTGAGGTGGAAGAAATAGGAGAGACCCTGGGACATCTAGTGCTGTGAAATTAAGGCACTCAGCTGAAATATGGGATGATTCAAGACCCTGTTCTGGATGACATAACATTGTGCCCAATTGTATAGTCTGGAAAAAATTGACCAAAATTGATGTTTCTCCATGGATTAGTTACTGTCACAATAGATAGGAGACTAAGCCAAAATCTGGTAGTAGAAGTATGCAAGAAGGATAAAAGTTGAGAGAAAGGAAGGATTCTATATCCTACCGTTATATATAGCAGCCTATTTTTCTATGTTTATGTGTGGTCTATGGCTGAAGTATTGTCATGGTTTAACCCTGGTAGAGAGCTAAGCCCTACACAACTGCTCTCTCACTTCACCCCCGGTGGGATGGAGGAGAGAATTGGAAAGGTGAAAGTGTGAAAACTCGTGATTGTGCTCATGTTTGAGTGCTACGGTGAGGCATCTGGCTGTCTGATGGCAGAAGGGAAAGGACACAAAGATGGTCTAGATGCCATTGCAGAGAGAGGTCCTTTTTTTGGAGGAGTTGTTCTTGCCCTTCAAACAAACATGGTGGACTGAACAACCAGAAGGCCTAGGTAGTTCAAAAACTATATACAATTATAATTCCCTTGGCTTTATGAGCCTTATTTACCCACCCTCAGTAGTCCTTACAGGCATACATCTGTCATGGTGTTCCTCTCTCTATCTTTGGCGCTGACCTTGATATAAGGCATCTGTTCAGTCTCCGGAACATGAAACACATTTGTGTGGTTTCTGCCAAGCTACAGTTTGAGCTGTATCTCCAAAGTCATCACTATCTCTGCACTGTTTCATGCTTCTGCTGTTTTTCTGTCGTTTGGTCCCCTTGCCCGTGTGATGTTCTGAACTGCATGTATTGCGGCATTCATTGCATTAGTACCAGTCCTATATTAGTAACTGATTTTCTGCTGCCGCTGGCTCTCCTTTACGAGATGATTTCTGAAGCAGATCTCCTAAAGGAGGACTCCTTTGTAGCACAGGTACACATCTGGACAGGCCCCAACACACTGTGACCCAGTGGCTGAAGCTCAGCCTCTTTTTGGGAGTGACTAGAGTAGGAAGTGGTCCATAAGAGTGCGTGGAAGATTTCTGATAGTAGATGGGTCTTTTATGTTCATAACGGCAAAAAGGGGTGAAAACTAGCAATGTAAGCTAGACAAGCTCCAAACACATCCTGTACAAGGATGATTTTCAACTATATGAAATCATTACATGGAAAACTAGTACCTGAAAAATGTGTTTTCCTTCCGTGAGGAGTTATGGTGTTGATGCTGGATTTGCAGGATAGATTTAAGCAGCTTGAATTATGCAGCAGATCAGAGCAAGTGGTCGGAATGATCCTTTCTGGCCTTAATAGTATATGAATTTACAGCAGCGCAGAAAAACAGAAGCCCTCAGGCTCACTCCTGCTTTTTCATAAGGGCTTTTTTTGTCTTGGCCACTTTTTTCCCAATGCTGTTTTCTGCTTTGCTCCGTCTACCTACCTGACTTTCCCTTTTGGAATTACATAAGAAACAGCAATGTTTTCTGGTATTGTTCAAAACATTGTTCAAAGCCAGGGCTTGTTCATTCCTTCCCAGGAGTTTCTATGACACTATCTTTACAGTGTCAGGGAGATATTTTTACAATGGCTGCACATTCTTCTCTCCCAACCAGCTGATCTAATCTATCAGAAGGTTTTTTTTAATCTTTTGCTGGAAAAAAAAATTAGTAATTTTCTCTGTATTTTCTGCCTTCTTTAAAGACAGGGAATGGACTACTGTCACAGAACTGTAATAACTAATCTCTTCTTGTTCCCTTTATGTTAGGTATTATTAATACTTATCACTATATTGTGCCTAGGAAATTAAAAGACCTGAAGTAGCCTGACAGGACTGAATGTTTTATGTATGTTAGAAATTTGTCTTAGGGAAATTTGTATCTCGGTCACAACCGGAAGAAACTGGAAGTGATTATGCGTAAGTTTGAGAACTATATTTCAAACTGATTTATTTTCTTTGAAATAAGCACTACAGAGATTAAAAAAAATGGAAAATGCAGTGCTCTCTTATTCCACAGAAAGGGCAGGAAGCCTCATACTCTAAGCAGTGATCATTTTCGTGTATGCCATAAGATAATTTCCTATGTAGGGAAAGAAACTACAGACTCAAGATAAAATTCAGCATGTTACCTGCAAGGATAACAGAGGGACTCTGCTGAGCCTTCCATAAGGGAGCAATGCATCATGTTTGTTCAATATTGAGCCCTTTCTGTTTGTCAGAAGCACTCACTATTTTGACAAGTTCTGAGCCTTTCTGTCTCACTAAAAGTTCTGACTTTTTTCCTTAGTTTGCTCTCCACAATAATTTATTTTAAGCTTTGCATTACTACTTGGTATAGAATCAAAATCGTAGAATCATAGAATGGTTTAGGATGGAAAGGACCTTGAAATTCATCTAGTTTCGCCCCCATTGCAATGGGCAGGGACACCTTTCACTAGATCAGTTTGCTAAAAGCCCCATCCAGCCTGGTCTTAGAGTCCCTCCCCATCTTTCCTGTAGGCCTCCTTTAGGCTCTGGAAGGCCACTATAAGGTCTGTCCAGACAGATAGGGCAATTCAATACAGAAGACATTAAATGTGTATTTAACTGGAGATCCTCTGTACAGAAAGAAGTTATTTGAAGCTACTGTGATTAAATAATGTGTTTCAGTCTTCAGGGGGAATCTGATATCTGGGCTGAGGAAACCATGGTTTACTTCCAGAAGTGAGTCTGGCTTCTCCCTCTTTCTGTCTTGCAAGCTGAGAGCCAGAGATGATGGCTGTAAGTCTACCATATGTTTCATACTTGCAATGAGACTTTTGCGCTGTGGGAAGAGAAATGTTGTCTCCAAAAGACCAAGTTTAAAAATGGGAAGGATGGTTGTAGTAGTAAGCCTCTCATGATGACTCCGTTCTCATTCCTGATGCTGATAGAAAGTCACTGGCTTATTGTAGGAAAGTCATTTAATCTCTGAACAACCTACTCTCTTAGTTAGGACTTCTGAATATTATTTGTATATTTGTATCTAAACAGCTGTCTTTGTCTGGAAAACAGGTAGTTAAAAAAAAAAAAAATCCTCTTCCACAAAAATGAGAGAAAAGCACCTCTTCTTTTTTTTTCCCTCATGAGGAAAGATAGCTTTTAGCTGTCCCGGACTAAATCAATGGCTTCCAGATATGGCTTGATTCCAGATACCAAACAGAAGTGAAAATTTTCCCACCCTTCCAAATAAGAGTCAGGTCAGTATAGATCTTAGCAGTCTGACGCAGAGCTGGGAGAGGATCTATTAACTTCTGTCTGCTGAAGATCTTGTCTCTTACTGTGCTACAGAAACACAGGACTGCAGCTTTTGGTGCTTAGCTAAAGGACCTCAGCTGAAAGGGGTTTATTTTTTCAGTGGTGAAACAAGTTGTCTCCCAGACATGCTGTCTGACATTGATTAGACAATAGTTGTGCTGAAGCCAGTACATTCTATCAAAGGTTTTGTGCCTTCCTATAGAGCAGGAAACGTAAAGCACTTTATGTGTAAAAAGAAATATTAATATTGAAGTTAAAAGTCACAGGAAAAAAAAATAGTAACCAGAAACAGCTTTAGGTGCATATTCTTTTTTCCTGAACTTGCAAAAAGTTTAGGGGCTCTATGTGTATCTTGCAGTTATTAAAAGAAAAACACTCTGTGCTACATTAGAGAGCTTTAACTCTGTTGTGTTTGGAAACAAATGTTTGATCACTGCTGTGGGAAAGTCTTTGTCTGGGCTGCCTTGTGCCAGTCTGGTATCAAAGCCGGACTTGATTGCTTTGCTTATACGCAGTGCTTGGGAATCTATTAGTGAATCAGTAAGAGATTCACCGAACAGCTACATTTTATGGCTTTGTTCAGTAGTAGATGCCTCATACAGCAGATTAATGACTCAGACAGCCACGTCTTGACTTCAGTGAGATCTTAATGGGATTTCTTTCTGGATGATTCATGTTTTTGAAAACCCCAGATCTGCCACAATAATGATAGTGTTTACCTCTAGTGTCTTCACCTTGAAAGCATCTCGAAGACCTTAGCAAAACTTTAGAATGCACCTGGGATTGAGAAAACTTTCTTGGATATGCTCCTTGTGTAATCATCAAAGGCTGAGTCTTGATCCTGCCTATGCCACCACATTTGGGCAAGAACTGCAGATTCATGTCTGTGTACACTGGACTCCTGATTGCACCCTGTTCTGTAATAGAGAAAAAAAAAGAGTCCTTGTGCAAGTCCTCTTTCCGTGGTCTACCAGAAGGGCTCTCTGGCAATCCACAAGGCAATTGCAGACTTGAAGTATCTCCAGACCAATTCTGGATGCACTCATGCTTTTCCTTCCCACATGCTGGAATCTTGCACAGATTCAGGGGTTGGAAATTTGCTCCCCTCTCCTCTCCCCTCACCCCCCGCACCCTCTGCCTTCAGCAAAAGCCACTTACAAACAGCTCTCTCTAGCAATCTTTGGAGACATCTCTTAACCCCTCCCTGAGCTTAGACCTGCTTTGTTGCTTCTAATCACACCTGTAAGACTGCTTCCTAGCCAAGCTTGAGGAGTTGAAGTCCAGGTTATTGATTCATTGATGCTTGTTTAGTTGGAACATATCCATAGAACAAGAATAACTGCAGACAATAAAGTCCCAGTGAATAGCTAGGCAGATGCATTTGTCATGGTGAGGAACACTCTTAGTTAATATGGAAATCTATAGGAGAAATCTGAAAAGGAAATCAAGGTTATTTAGAGACAAGCAACAGATTTATGCACACATGCAAGTAGATTTCCTCCCTGATAAGCACCTCCTTCTGTGTCTGTTATGTGATGTTCTTCTGTTACTCAGGCCCTGAAAACAGTTGTCTATAGAGTTGCACCTAAACATGCAGTGGCATATAATGGGTGATTGGTAAAGGATGGTCTATATTTCAAGAATGGAAACATACTCTATAAGGTGTGGCTTAGGGATTTCCCGAGATCTGGAGTTGAAATAGATTCTACAAAAATATAAAAAATAATTCCTCAGTACCTCTGTCTGCTGGGTGGTGTGGTGTGGTCCTCTGCCAGCTCCCTGCTAAGCTGTGGGAACAGTCCATCTCTTGTTCCAGCTTTCTGTAGATAACTTATTGGACCCCAAAATGTTCATCCCCAATCCTCCCTTCACTTTTGTATCTAGATGATGACATCTGACAGCAAATGAAAACACATTGCACATGGTGAACTGCTCCCTTTACAAAGGTTAAGCGGGCGTATTCCCCCCCACGCCTTGTGAATGTAACAGGCAGAGTTCACACACAGCTTATTTTACCATATCTTAGAGCAGCATCAGATTGAAATGTGCTTTCCAATGACAATCATGTTGTTCAGCTGACCACCCTGACGTTACTTCTGTTTTGAACATGTTAATAACAGGTCAGGTTTTTTAGTAAAACTATTCACCTTTCCTAGAAGCCCAGGAAGCAGATCAGTTAGGCTTTGAAAAAACAAAGGTGGGAAAATCCAGGAATGGTTGTCACTTGCCCATTGCTTTCTAACAGAGTAACCATTGTATCTGTCCAGCTGCATAAGTGTAGGAGTATTTCTTGTTCATCTAGTAGTATAAACTAAATCATATTCTCAGTGAATAAATGTGGATATTTTTTTTTCTGTATATCATTGCCTCTTCCTAGTTCCCATTCACTGAATGGATTAGACTTCAGCATTCAGTGGTAGAAGCTGCCAAAACCTCAAAGCATATGAAGGAGCTAATCAACGTGTCAGAATTAAAATCACTTGTCTTGGTCAGAGGCAGCATATCCTGTCCACATTTTAGCATGCCTATAGTAGAGAAGGTAGCTTTGCTGAGTCTCAGGGCTTCCTGCTTGATTCAAGAAGTTTCAGAGTGAAAACATAGTTTAGGTGACAAGCATAGAATCATAGCATCACCTAGGTTGGAAAGGACCTTTCACTCATCTAGTTCTAACCAGTATTCTGGAGTAGTAAAGACCACCTCAGAAGTACATCTCATTAATTTTTTTGAGGCTTTGGGAATTCTGGAACATCTGGCTTCTCAAGTTTAAAGGCACTAGACCAAATATATCGGCTGTTCAGGAAATGAGATTAAAACAAAATGAAACGCAATCCAGCAAGAATCCTGAGGGATTTTCCCTAACTTGCATTGCAGTTTTTCTCTGGCATTGATACCTGTGTGTTTTAGGGTGGAAAGGTGGCTGAGTGGTGTGCTGCTGGAGAGCAACAGCCTGCCTGCACAACACAGTAGGCAATGGCCCACCTCTGGGAAGGGGCTGAGATGACTCTAAGCAGAGAGGCCCAGCACAGCTTTTGCCTTCAGTCAGAAGGAGGGTCTCGATTCTTGCAATGTTTTCTTGTCAGCCGAGTGCCCAGGGGCTGACATGGCTAATGAGTTGAATCTTGATCAGCATTTTATAATTAAAAAAAAAGGAGAGGAAAGCATTCTTGTTCCCTATTAAAAAGGCAACATCAGCCTCTTTTATGAACTTTATCTCACTGCTGCTTTTAAAGTGCTAGTGTTGTTGGCATAGACATTGTGGTGCGAATTAGCAAACACCCTGGTGACAACAAGCCATGTCTAGGGCATCTTTTTAATGAGATTTAACAAAACTGTCAGCAAGTCAAAATTTATGCAAATGAGTGCAAATTCACGTATTCCAAAAGGATTAGAATATCATTAATATGGGCATTAAATATTTAAACAATATCTCTATGAAAGAATTATGAGCCTTCAAAGCTTGTCTGTGTTTTATGACCACATTAAAACAGTTGTAATGACATCTTCTATGCTGAGACTAGGAATTATCTTTTTTTAAATATCAGAGGATGACCATGCTCAAAGCCACCATTCTACCCACAGGTTATGGTCTCTCTGTCTGTTGTTAGCCAGATCTCAACTCAAGTGAATATTTCACATTAGATGAGGCAAGGGTGAACCATGCATCACTGTGAACGTGCCACACCTATTGAAAAGCCAAACAGAATAAGCAGCATGAGCTGTTGAGAGTCAATCTGCCACTGCCTTCTAGAGTCACAGATCATCCATGCATGTGCTTTGTGCATATTGTAGGATGCAACCTGCTGGAGAGCAGATAACTTTTTCCTGGCTATAGTAGATGCTATCCCTACAAAAAATTTGAAGACTTATCATGCCCAGTGCAAGCCTCCTCAAGCCTCAGCTTCAGCTGTCTTCCTCTGCTTTGCAAGCAGATGCTTGTCTTGTGCTTGTTCTCCAAAGGAGACCTTCAGCCAGAGTTTTGTACAGGTGGAGGTGAATTTAGTGCCAGGTGCTGGTGCAGCCAGGCAATGTGAATGCTTGTTCAGTCTGGGGGTTCCTTACATAATTAGTCTCATCCACGCTTTATTTATATATCCAATACTCAGTTTCAGTCATGTCTCATATTGTGCCTTTCTCTCTACACCAATAGCTGTCCAGATAGTCGTAGATATAGTCACGTTCTATAGCCAATTAAAGTTAAGTGAAAAGTTCTGATTTTTTAAAAATGCTTCAGAACAACTTGATGGAAACAATATCTTGCCCCTCTTAGCCCCTCTGAATGTCTGCCCATATTCCATGCTAGGAGCATGAGCATGAACAGAAGGATTTTGAGAACGTCTCAGCTGAAACAATAGTTTGCAGAGAAAAGCTGGCCATGATCAGTCCCCAAGACAGATGGAGATCAAGCTAGCTATTTGAATGGTATATGTAAAAATAACATGAACTTTAAAGGTATCTTTACGTTGAGAAGTTAATATTTAAAACTTTCCCTGCTTTGCATAAGCAGGGAAATAGTTCAGGAAAACGTATCTCTTGATTCTATATATTTCACTTTATTAAGTCTCAGTTATTTTGTTTGGTTGGAACATTTTTATTTTAAATTCTTAAGGCAAAACCTTTTTGATTGCTTTAAATCTGCTCCTGAGAATTCTGACAGCACAAGAAAGGGCTGAGCTACACCAGGGACTGTTGGTGTAAAACACCCTTGTTGCGATGACTGATGATGTCACAAAATGGATTTGAGTCTTACTGAAGGCTCAGCCTATCGTGACCATGTCAGACCTTTCTCTGGCTCTCTGCTAGAACACAGAGGTGCTCATCATGGTCTCAATTTTTATCCTCCAGGCATTGTGTGATCTAGAAGGATAGCGAACAGGTCATTTTAAATATCTGGGATCATCCTGTCACCTACTATGGCATTTCTAAACCCAAGAGGGCCGTGACACAGAAGTCTACACTGGGATCTCATCACAGCTTTCCACTTCTAGGGCAAAGCATGCTTCTTAACTGCATCATTGTTATTTCAAGCATAGCACCATGTGTCTAACAAAGGAAATAAAAAAAATAAATAAAGTGAAGGAAGACAGCAGTGAAAATAATAGACTGCATTATTGCTTTCAGGGAAAGAAGAGAGAAGGGAGGAATCTATTTGTGTAACTTAATGAGTTTTTTGAGGAGCTCTGATACTACAGTGGGTAGGATTGTGTGGAAGAGAGTCACTAGGAGACACAGATCCAAAGCCTGTTAAAGTCAGTGGTGAGAACTTTATTGGTGTGAGTGAATTGTTATTGAGGCCCTTGAATCTTCTCTGGCAAGCCACTCAAGTCGCAAAATGCTGAGAGCTCTGCAGTGAGAAGTGGAGAAAAACATGGTGGGCTGGGATTATTTAAAAAATAACTGAATACATTGTGCCTTCTGTACTTCAAACCATTGCTTCTCCTGACAGCATGTTTTAAGTGTTTAAAATAAACTGGTCCTGTAGCTGTGGTTTGATTCAGTCAATTGCCACTGAAATGATGCGGGTGAGTAGGTAGTTTGAGTTGCCTTGAGATCTGCTCAGCCCAGCTTTACAGGGAGCTAATGCAAGGAAGGTAGGTGAGGGTTTAGCAGGTTGTATTAGCCCATGATCGGTGCTTTTCAAGAACAGTGCCTTACTATGCTCAGCAGCTGCAGATAATAGGAAGTATTGTGACTGCAAAGTGCTGACGTTAATGCCAACTTCATTACCATGTGAGTCATTAGTGTTTCTTTAGTTGGGGCTAGTAGTTTTTGCTGTTTTTTTCTCCTGAGGACTTGGCAGTCAACCGTGTCACAATATGAATGCAACATGGTAGGAGGAATTGGCTGTGGAAGGTAAGAATAGAGAGAGAGCAGTAGGCATTTGGTCTGAATGCACAGGGCTGGGCTGTTAGCATTGTTGCAACATCTCTGTAAACCATCCTCTTCATAAGAAGATAGTTTCATTGTTTTATTTTAAAAGCCAGTGTGTGAATCCTGAAACCCCACACCTGAAAACAAGGGTAGACTGGACTGCTCAACCCTATGACTGTCAGAAAGAGATGAGCTGCAAGCCTGTGTTTCATGGGCCCTAAACAGTTTCCTTAGGGTAGACAAGGTTTCAGACATTGCAGCATTGCTTATTTTCATTTTCGACACCAGTACAAAACAGTGCAAGATGTAGAACAATACAACCTGTCCAAACACTTCAGGTGCTGAGGGTTTTTTACTTGCTTAAAGATGGTCAGATGCTATGAAAATCAATTATATGACTAATCTCATCGATTTCTTAACTTATTTCTTTTAATCAGTAATCTGTTTTCTGTAACTACAGGAACCATTAAGTGACCGGTACATGATGTAATGAAATACAACATATTAATGATCCCCTACGTCAATTTGTGATCCTTTAATGAATGATGGAACCGGACCACAACTCTGCTTGGTTTGGTTGTGGTTTGGATTTAAAATTTATTTTCTCTGTTTAATGGCCACATAATTAATGATGAATCAGTGCATGACATTCCTGTTAAATCCTTGATAAAAACTGCTATAATGCCTAGGAAGGACATGAAGCTCAGGGAAGATGCCAAAAATTGTAATTATTTCAGCTCTTGCATGAATAATAGTTGCTAGGAGGCTAAGCTATAGATCTCTATTCTCGCTTTGCCAGCTATAGGTTTCCTGTTCGTTAGCATACCCACAAGTACGGACAGCAACTGGGAGTTGGGGGATAAAGCCGCAATGACATCTGAAAGCTAGAGGCAGTTATTTACTGTAATGTCAGCTGTGAGACTTTATGTGATCTATTGAAAACCGTGTGGCAGATAAAGACAGAAAGCTGAAAGGCTATATACAAAGCTTGATGTAACTTGAAATTATTACATAAATATTTATTTATGCACATCTTCTTGTGAGTGGATTGCAGATATGTCCCTTAGCCATCCCTACACCAGTGACCATTCCTCTTCTCTTGCTGCTTAGTACAAGCCACAGAGCTTGCCAGTTTTTTGACCACTGCTTTTTTTAATAGCGCACTGTGCAAATTCAGAAGCATTTGGTTTCAAGTCAGACATTAGAAAAAGGTCTCTAGCTGTAGGATTGTTCAAGGAATAAATTGTTTGAGGAATGGGTAGGATCTTTATCACATGAGGTAACAGACTTTCTCAGAAATGGTTCAGGGAGGGTTGATCCTGCCTTGGGGCAGCAAAAAGACTAGATAAGCTCTTGCAGCTCCTTCTTGCCCTAGTTTCTACGAATTTGTTGAACGTTTGTTGAATTTTCTCAGTTGTGTATGTAAACTGAAAAATCTGGTTCTGAACCTTGATAAATACTGTTCCCTCACATGGAAGGCATTGGGTCACACTCAGGAAAAACAGCCCAGTTTTCTGTGGTGATAGCAATTTTAGGTGCCATAGAGGCAGGAGGCATATTTGGACAGTATATTTTTGCTTTGCCAAGTTTGGTAATTGGATTGGGTTGATCGTACTGCATAAAGTCTTGCTGCAAAATCCTTGATGCTTATTCTGTGTCTTCTGAAACTTGAATTCCAAAATGTGAGGTTAGCTGCATTTTGTTGGTTCCTGCGTGCCGGACAGGCAATGACTGCTAATGTGGCTTTGAAACAAACACAAGTGCAAGTCAGCAAAATGTCACCCCTTCATTTGAAGGAGGTGAAGTCGTTCAGATGACTCCTCTCAATGAATCTATCTCAAGTTGTTCTGCCTGTCCCGGAGGGGAATTGCTGGTAGCTCTGTTTTCAGGTTTTCCCAGCTGAGAGGAGGACAAGCACAGATAATTAGATCTGCACTATTCCTCTGCAGGCTGCACAACAAAAACTAGGTCTAAAGAGAGAATCTTTTCTGTGTTTCTTCCATCACCTTTGCAGAAGTAGTACCACTCTAATCTCTCTCACTCCCCTTGGGTTTTTTCCTGCTATTTCCTGGGTGATCTTTACTGCTGGAGCCGCTCCTGAGGAGCCTTTTTATGCAACTGGGAGCTGTGGGCCATTTCTAAGGTTTTCTCTGTGCATTTTGCAGTACTCGGAAGAGGAATACATCAAGGTTCTTCAGGTCTTCTAGTCTCCTGGTTACTTTTTTTCTCCTCTGATTGTTGTAGATCAGTCTGTTGATTTACAAGTAATTAAACATTTATTCCAGGAACTGTGTTGCTCTGGCAGATGCATTCAGCAAATTAAGTTTAGAAAACCTTTTCTGTGCTAGCCCAGCATAGCTGCTATAAGAAGGCTGAAAATTGGTAGGACTTTCAGGTACGATGTGAGTGGGGAGGACTTCTGAAGCAATTTCTCGATATACAGCCCATATTACTGTTCCCTATTTATAACTAAGGTAATTGGGTGCTTGTGCTCTGCCGTGACAAGAGAGTGTTCATTGCTGTTCTAACAAACTCTTCTAAGAGTAACTGATGTTACTGATGTTCTGTGGAAGAGCTGCCATGAGAGCTGTCTAGGGGAATTTTTGCTTGCTTGATCTGTTTTGTAAAGAAGAGAGTATTACTATTGCCGGATCTAAGGATCCGAAACCTAAGTCCACTGTGAAAATAGAATTGAGCCCTGATAACTGATTTCTACCTGAAAAAAGGAATCGAATCTAAGACCCACAAACATGCAAAGTCAGTTTACTTCCCTGTCCTCAGTAGATATGAGAAATGCTCAAACCTTTGTGATGAATGAAACTGGGTCCCTGCTGTGGTGCCAGAAGTGGGCAAAAATCAATGTTGGCAGCTGCTGCTTCCTAGAAGGGATATGCTCTCCCAGTAGCCCACCAGCTCTGGTTAGCCATGTCCAGTGAAAAACAGGACTGCTCACAGAGATAGTGGGAATTTTAGCAGGTTGTCAGCATTGACTACTGTGCTATTTTTCTTTCTTCTTTGCTTTCCTGCTGTTGATGCAAAGTTGTTTTGCTTTGTGCATACATATGTATAAAAAAAACCAACCCAAAATAAATTAGGACAGTACACACTGCCTTTCCTTTGCTTTGATCAGGTTGTAATTTCTCTAGGGCTGTCCTGATTAAATCAGAATGATAATAAATTGAAAGGGCTGGTGTATGATCTGTAAGACTTCTTCAGGTGTTAAAGGGAGAGGAGAGAGAAACATCCAAAGAACCAAGAAAAGATGGTTTACCGTTTCATTATCAAATAATACTGTCTCTAACTAAAACAGAGGAGGATATTGTCTTTGGGGATATGTGCTATAGGATTTTGTAACTAGGTGGGAAGTGCCAGTTCTCCATCCTTACTAATCTGTTTCCTGTGTCCAGTATTTCACAGTGAAACGCCGTTGCAGTGGAGAGCTCTGCAGGGAAATGCAGGGCCTGGGACTCCTTGCATCAGCATCTGGTGCCCCTTGACCTTCCTAGGAGAAGGGCATTTTGTTCCCATCATCCATTCAGCACTCTTGGTAAATGTAAGGTGACTGCAGAGAAGATAGCTGTGGCATAGGCATCTGGAAGAACTGGGCTCTGCAATGTTTGGGGTATTTTCTCTGCAGAAATGTTACTGTCTTTTGGACTATTCTCTGCCAAGGCCCCCCATGTGCTCAGGGTCCAGTGAGGACATAAGGCTGAGCTGGCACTGTGTCAGCTCAGGGAGGCAAACGAGTGGGAAGAACATGCCAGGAGAGAATCTGAGGTCTTAAGCAAGTACTAAAAATCAGCTAAAGTCAAAGGCATAATCTCCGTAAGAGCTGCTCCCAGAGTACCCTGACTGTGTTTCTATTAATAACCACTACATCTGCAGAGAAGGAAAATAAATCTGATCCCATTGAGGTTTTTGATACTGTAAACATCAGATTTTTGTTCTCTGTTATGTCTGTGTTCCAAACAGTAATCCTTGGGGGCCAAGCTGCAGGGTTTTCTGCTTTCATCCTGCAATGTGGTTCCCCCAGTTGCATGACCGTGTCTGCAGGCCCCTGGTGTACCCATACTCAAAAGGGATACAGTACAGACATGCCCTGCGGTTAGTGGACTCTAGCCCACCACTGACACTCATTTCCAATGGGAAATTCAGGAAGCCATTCGTATGCAAGCCCTTTCTAATTAAATTACCACAGTGCAGTACGGCATGAGTGCCCATGTGTGTATATGTATGTAGATATGTCACAAATATGTATCAAATCCAGTATGATAGACAAAGATATCAAAAATATAGTTCATTTTGTGCAGAATTTCACTTGTATTTCATGTGAACATTGCTAATTCAAGTGCCTAGGAGCTTTGAAAAGTGCTCTCTGTTCCCTCCAGAGTAAGTCTCTGAGAGCAGCTCTTTTTTTGGTGTGTGTCCCCCATTGCTTAGGAAATACCTCTGCATATTGAACCATCACAAGAGAATACTACTGAGGAGATTCAACAGCCTTTCTATCTATGACAGGCAGCTTCTGTAGCACAAAAACTTGCAGGACTTTGTTGCTGAGGTCCTCAGGCACTCTGCATGCAGACACGTAAGGACGAGTCAAGTCTGTCCCAAATCAATGCTTCCCCACCACTCCTCATGTGCATAGCCACATTCATAAAACCTGATAGGGAACATCTCAGGATAAGTGTAAGTCTCTGAAGTGCTTTCTTTCTTCCTCCAGTGGTGTTTTGTTGGCAGGCAAACTTTTTATGGGGAGAGCTTGTCCTTTCCTCAGTGGATAGGAGAGATCAGTAGCTCAGATCTCTGGGTTGGTGCAGAAGAATCTTTCCTTTCATTCCCACAGATACATTGCTTTAATTCTGGGGGAAAAAAACTTGTCACTTGTGGCTTTAATAGTATTACCTTTACTTGAGCAAGATCTGAAGACATCAAACTATAAATGTTTTTAGCAGTAGCCAGCAGCCTGCTGGCTGCATGACACAGGACAGGCAAGCTGTTATACTGCTACTCCCTGTCTGTATAGAAATGGAGGGAGGAGTTCTGATGACTAAGCACCCCCAAAACAGCTCTGTCCCCACAGGTTGTGAACTGACTCCTCTACTGCCATTTCCAGGTTTGCAGGTGTTTGTGCTTTAGCTTCTTGGCAAAAGGTTCCCAAGTCAGAGCTCAGGGTGAAAAGGATTTTTTTTTTTCCTTTAAAGCTCCTGAGTCTTTTTTGGTGCCCCTCCTCAAAGCAACCTGCCTCATTTGTACCTGTCTATTAGCCAATTAGAGAGATAGTAACTGGGATTGCTTGTTGAACAGAAATATTCAGCCCTTTTTGACACCACTGCCTAATAGCCTGCCTGCAGGCACCACTCCAGCCTGGAGATAGAGGCAGAGATGCTACAAATCCTAGTTACAACTCTTAGTCGCTAATCCTAAATCCTAATTAAAAAATGTTTCCTGAAAAGGTTTGAGTTGATCGGGAATGGACAGGCAAGAATGGTGCAGGAGAAAGTCTGAACTGAAAGGCTTTTTGGCTCTGTTTACATAAGGATGTTTGTTTTGTAGTGGAAGAACAAGTGCAACAAATGTATCAGCTTGAGCCAAAACAAAGGGATGTTTGTCAGCAAGTTTCGAAAGAGTGATTTAAACCTAAGATTTTTATCTCAACCTCACTGCATGCAGAGAAACAGTTTCTTAACAAGAGTCCATGTTTCCCTAGAATTAATTTTTTTTCAGGAGAAAACCTTTTTTTTTTTTTTTTTTTCCCCATAGAAGACTACTTGCACTAACATTTCAGGGATCTTCGGGAGTTTATGCTGCTGTTCTGCTGCAGGTGCAGCAGTACTTGAATCCCAATCTGCAGCTTTCCTGTGTACCCTGGCTTCAGCCTAAACGAAACTGTATTACTCAGCTCCTTCCAGTTAGTGCTCAGTGCACCCACTTGCTGTAATGAACTGTCACTTTTATCTGTTAATTGATTGCCTTACCATCTAGCCAGGTTATCTTGTTCTGGATGTAATGCCTTTTTTTCCTTTTTCAACCTCTTGTTAAGAGATCGTCCATTTTAATGCAGCACAGATGAGGAAAGGGGTAGTGTTAAGCTATTGTCAGAGTAGTGATGATCTTGGGTGGGTTTTTAGAGATGATTGTTGGAAGAATGCTTTTCTAAAGAAAATGGCAGGTCGAGGGGCCTTTGACTTTGCTCCGGGACATCTGCTGATTGCTGGAGTCTTCTCTGTGCTTGGTAATTTGACCTACTTTCCACTCAACTATCTTTGCTCCTTTCTCACTTTCTCCAGTTTTGCTTTGATGCATCTCTTCACAGACCCAGAGCCTTCCCCTTTTCCCACACACAGCCCTCAGCTCCTCCTGTCTGCACTACCTGGATCGGGTACGCTGTGCTCCCTTTGCAGTTTGTATCATGAGTAAAGCCCTTGCTTGATTTGTGTATGTGCAAGTACACAGGCCTATTAGCTGCTTTAGCTTTTATTTCCCCTCCCTCCCCTTTTATCTCCTCTCACCAACATGGATTCAGCTGAATTAGGTTCTTGCAGGAGTGACATTCCTCACTGATCACCATGCCCTCGTTATTTCTCTGATGGGGCATCTACATTATGCCTGTTCTCACCTCTCACCTTCCCCAGTGCACCCACACATAGTCGCTCTTGAACGTGCCGCTAAATATTTCAGCGAGCATTACAGCCAGTTGGTGGCAACCCTTAGAACCACAACGAGCCACACTTTGGCTCAGCCGCTCCCCAGCTTTCCTACAAAACTCCTGGGAGAGGAGAGTGGAGGGGGGCGGGGGGGATGCGAAACAAAGATTGGCTTCGCTTTCAGATCTCCACAGCAACCAGGAAGACAAAGGCAAAATACCTCCGGGATAAAGTGTAGGGAGTTTGTCCCCATTTCCCTTCAGCCCAAAATCGAATGCAGCCAGTCCTGCTCCCTTCCCAAGGCTCCAGCTAGCCTTAGGGGACTCGGAAGGGCATGCTGAACTGTGTATTTCTCCACCAGGAATGGAAAGAAAGCTGCTATTGGCATGTCTCAGAGCAAAGTGAGGGCAATTACTCAGTGACATTGTATCCCATACAAGCAGTTTATTTTACTGAGCTATTCTTTATTAGAATATGTTTGCACGAAGTTAAGGACTCATGAACTAAAACACCTGCCAGTGATTTCAAGCAGCC
This sequence comes from Limnodromus scolopaceus, assembly GCA_028565335.1. NCBI lineage: Eukaryota > Metazoa > Chordata > Aves > Charadriiformes > Scolopacidae > Limnodromus > Limnodromus scolopaceus. The sequence goes on from JAOXNO010000011.1 coordinate 6,188,226, forward strand.
AAGACAGATAGGAAGAAAATGCAATGTTGTATGACCTGGAGCTTAGGTGTCTAGTTGAACTAAAAGTAATACTGGCCCCTACGCTCTCTGTGTCCAAATCTGCTCTGCCCAAGCTTAGTCAACCAGTCAGCCCATTGGGAATCAGTCTTCCTCATGAGCCACAGTCTGCTCAAGTGAGGAGCTGCCTTGCAATTCACTTTGAATCCAGATGCTGTCAGCTCTGCTTGGAGGTGTGACCAAACTGGCCATGATCCAGGCAGTATATAGAGGGGGCCAGGTGGTCTCGGTGCATCTCACTTGATAACTTTGTAAAGCAGCTCTTGTAAATATGCTTAGGAAGACTGGGTTACATGGTTTGCTCAGGCAAGACCTCCAGGAGTTGAAGTGATGTGCAGGGCAGGCAGCTGTGAGGGTGCAGGAGGTGTCCTGCTGGCAGGCAGGTTGTCAGAACGCACCAGGGTCTGAGATTTTCTTTAGCTCCACTCATCTAGGCCTGACAACCTGTCAGTGCCAGCAAGCCTCCTCTCAGGGGTAAGGGTTTGCAGAGCTATCCTTGCACAGCAAGGTCTGCTCTTCCAAACACTGTCATAATCTTTAATAGCGGTCCCTTTTGGTAAATAGCTTCTCTGATCAAATAAATTATATGACTGTCAGCTTCCACAGCAGAGTCCTATCTAGGGCTCTTTCTGTTTCTCTATCTAAACACCCTCTGCTATTAATAGAGGAAAAAAAAAAGTGTAAATTTCTCCACAGTTCTGTTTATTTCTGTCCTTTAAATCCTAGGACTTTTACAAATTATAAGTAAAACCAAAACTTTGGCTGGTAGCCTTTTTAAAGTCCCCACTTCTTGTATCAAGCTCTGGACAGAGTTAAGTTCTTTGCCAGCTCTTTGAACAAACCCTGCTTCTTTTAGTCCGTATTTGTACAGTGCTTAACAGATGGGTTTCTAGGCCCATTGAGGACTTCCAGGTGCTGCCACTAGACACATGAACCATAGAATCATAGAATGGTTTGGGTTGGAAGGGACCTTAAAGATCATCTAGTTCCAACCCACCTGCCATGGGCAGGGACACCTCTCACTAGAGCAGGTTGTTCAAAGCCCCATCCAGCCTGGCCTTGAACACTTCCAGGGATGGGGCATCCATGACTTCCCTGGGCAACCTGTTCCA
>JAOXNO010000011.1:6189494-6249346 GCA_028565335.1 Limnodromus scolopaceus
ACTGCAGCCAAGGCTACCCTTGAACTTGACATTCCCCACCATCCCCTCCTTGTTAGTAAGGACAAGGTCCAGCATGGTTCCTTTCCTCGTTGGCTCCTCGATCATTTGAAGAAGAAAGTTACCATCAACGCATTCCAAGAACTTTCTGGATTTCTTGTACCCTGCTGCGTTGTCCTTCCAACAGATATCAGGGTGGTTGAAGTCCCTCATGAGGACCAGGGTGTGCGAGCGTGATGCTGCGTCTATCTGTTTATAGAGGGCCTCATCCTCCCTGTCACCCTGATCTGGTGGTCTGTAGCAGACCCCTACTGTAACATCAGTATGTTGATTAATGAATTAATTCTAGTGTTGAATTAATTAATTCTAGTGTTCACATAGTAAAGAGTTAATCTGCTGAGGAAAACATTACAGAATTATCAACAGGGAGCTAGAAGAAAGGTAGAAAAAAATACTGGCAGATGACTGAGTAGGAAGGACATAAATTAGAAAAGATGGGAGTGGAGCTCTATTCATTTATTGGTGCCTGGAGGGTTTGCAGCCTTGGCAGCAAAATTGCTAAAGCTAGAGAAATGCTCAGCTCTGCCCACGCTGACCATGACAGACAGAGATCTGGATAGGAATAGATGGGAAGGGTATGTGGGGAGGGACTGTTACTCCCAGAATACATGAGAAAAAAATCCTGCCTGAACTTACATGGGGCTTCTTGAAGTCATGTCCACTCGTGCTCCTCTGGCTCTCAGTACCTCAGAAAGGTGGTCTTCATGGGATTTCTTAAGCACAAGGAGAGGAAATATGAGTCTGTACCAACACCATCTCAGAGCTTTGCATGTAACTGCTTCATAGCCAGCCCCAGTCCCCATGGCTTCATGACACTTATCTATGTTTTTCTCTGTAGGGACTTGCCTGGTTTGCAAAGTGTGCTCTGCCTGCCACCTGACCTGTATTTTCCCACAGCGCGCTCTCCGCAAGGCCTGCAGGGTGGTATGCAGTGCATTTTGAGAGATTATGTAGTCATGAGTGTTGTCCTTGGAGCACTAAAAGCTTGAACTTTGAGGCATGGCTGAGAGATGGAGGCGAAGCCTGAGGTCAAAAAAGGAGGGCCAGGTCTTGAACAGGCAGACAGCGTGATGCTTCCAGAAACTAGACTGCAAAACCACAGCAGTATTCAAAAGCATTGCTGTGGACACTGGAACAGTAGAGTGATACGGAGTGAAATGGAGGGGACAAAAAAAGAGCCAAGCAATTGTACCCATCCCACATGATCGAGCTTACTCAGTGCAGGCTTCAAGGACCATAGGTGAAGTTAATTAGCAATGTTGCAGTGTGATACTGTAGGTCTTTTTATCAGTATTAGCACATCTACCCACAACATGAATATTGAAATCACTGGGGCCACTCAGAGTCATTAATCTGACTTCCCCATTGTGGACAAAAGATGTTCTATTCCCAGCCACAAAAAGTCTCTGCAGGGATGATTGAGTTACTAGAGTTGCTTAAAAGCTGCCTGCATCAGTGAAAGCTGGCTGACAGGCAGGGAGGGGAGGTCAGAGGTGGAGTTCATCACCTCTCTAACAAAATTAATCAAGGGGAGAAAATCAGGACATGTTTGCTATTGAATGCTGAGTCAATGCTCACCGTGTAAAGCATCTTGGTGTGGTCCCAATTTAGAATCAGATGGGAATGAGAAAGACTTGGGAAAAGTCCAAGGAAGGAGAAAAATCCCTTTGTTTCTAGGCAGGGAAGAGAACGAAAGAGGGAGGGAGAAGGTTTGATTCAGAAAAGCCATAGAGAGCAAAAATTATTGTCAGATCTCCCTGCTACTTTAACCTTTCATGAGGTCACTAGCAGATTTTAAATCTAGTGGAGAGAATTGGAAAAGGAGAGAAACAAATACCAAAAAAGCCACAAAATGTAAATCATACAGAAGCGTACTCACACTCCTTTTGATGACAGCTCAGCCAGGGTTCTTTGCCTGCACTTTTGGCAGCTGTTTTCCTGTGAATTCGTACAGGGATAAGCAGAAAGGCAGAAAGTTTCTTCCCTTCCTCCATTGTTCAGTAATGAGGAAGCCTGAGAGGGTAGATAGGAGACTTTTCTTTCAACGCCCTACTTTTCACATGGCCAGCTATGTCTCTCACTTAGATACATAGGTTTTTTAGGTTTCCTTCAGTAGCTAGCCAGCAATAAAATGGATTTGTTGAGAAAAGCAAAGGAAAAGTGAAGGCAGAACAACATGCCATTCCTCGCTCTTCCAGGAAAAGCTGTCTTTGAAATGAGGCCGCATCTGTTGATTGCACCCAATGGCTGAAGGGAAATCAATTTGGACAAAGACTCTATTTGGGAACTGTTCAAATTGGATTTTCAGGCAGACTGCATGTTGCTTGAATTTCTTCTTCATTCCCTTCTTGACCCCCCCCTCATGAAATCTGACAAGTGTGCTTAGGAGATTAGTGTGGAATGTAGCCTCTAGCTTGAAAAAACTTCTGACGTTGAATAAAAAACTTCTGAACAAAGCTTATTAGAGCAGAAATGAAATGACCAGGCCTTCAGTTCTTCAGAGGGTTTACACTCAAGTAACTTACCACACTGATAATAATGTTCAGTAGAACTGCTGTAGTACTGAGAATCCAGTGGAAGAGCAAGGCTTCACTGTTGGTCTTTAAGCAGATGATGCTGACATTTGATAGAGGTCACAGAGCAGGGGTTATCATAGGGACAAGGAGGACAGGGACCTGGACCGAACTAATGCCAAATTGGCTGGAGTTACTGAGCTGAGGGCTTCTGTCAGTCCAGCTCAGCTCAGCGTTGCTTCTGAGGTGGTCACATACAGCTCTGTGAAAAGGCAGGGTGAGATGAAGGAAGGATATGGCTGCTTCTGGCTCTGCATCAGGGACTGAGCCAGATGAACCTGCGTTGGTCACTCCTGTTGATGGGTGGCACTGGCATTAATTGTAGAAGGCTTCCATCAAGCAGACAGAAACTCAGACACTGCTGTCTGGTGAGACTGTCCACTCACATGAAGTCAAGTAGGATGGAGGCTGCATTGACTTACGCATTCCTTAGGAAGATACACACAGTGGGGCCATACAGGAAAAGGTTTCCTTTCATCTACTCGAGTACTTTCATCGCTGAGCAGTAGTTACCAGGATTTGACCTCCTGCCCCTGAACTGCCCAGTTGCACATTCATTCTACACAAGGCATCAGATTTACCACTTTTCTGTTTTTATCTTTGGCAATACAACCAGGGATGATGAGAGGTGTAAAGTAGTAAAATACTAAAATATATTTTTCAGCATTTATACCGAGAAAACATGTAGGGCACTATGTTATAACAGCTGGAGCCAATACTTCACAGAAGTGTGAACTCTCTTGTTTTTTCTGCTAATGGTTTGCTGCACATCTGGGCAGCAGGCAGGGAGGGGGCAGGGGCTTCTGTCCATGCGCAGATGAATAGCAGGGATCAAAATGATCTTCCAACTCAGAAGTCAGGCACTGGCTCTTACAAGTGCCCGGGAGAAAAGCTCAAACAAAACCCACCACAACTACATGTGGACAAGGACTAAACCTAAATCTTGCCTGTGAAGGGCCCTTCACCTTTCTTGCTGGAGCTAGAGGAGCAGCTCTGGCAACAACCCCAGTTGTCAGGACACTAGAGGGAGAACAGACCTCACCAAACAAACCTCCCAGGGAGACAGGAATATTTGTGGAAGCTGCTATGTTTGTTTTCCCACAAGGAGGCTTTGGACCACTGGTTATTATTTCTGTATTTAGGACCAGTAACTCTCCTGAATGCTCAACCAGTAGATTTGGCCCTCAGTGATAACAACGTAATAATATATTGTGCTAGGACTCGGAGCAAACATGTTATTTAATACTATAATAAATGGAAGTCTAGAGAATATGTTTACCAGATATACAATCTCTGAGATGTTGCTCCTCCTGTTGCCATGGTTACTATAGTTGTCTCACAATATTAAGAGGAAAATGTTCACATCATTTTTCTCTCCCCCTTGTTTTCCTTCTGAAATAAAATACGATAACCGGAGAATTAAATTAATCCCCAATATAACTGTGGTTCAGTTTCCAATATAGTACCCTGGATGCCTGTACACAGTGATGTATTTTCCCTTTTTGGACTTACCCAGCCTGAAGAGTTAACCCGGAATTCACTATTTACTACTGCTCCTCTCTCCTTAACCCTTTGCCTGCTGTGTGTTTCATAAGAAGGATCATGCCAGGAGTAGGGGAAGAAAGATTACCTGGGTGATTGATTTTTTGTAGATAAGAAGGTCAGCATGATTTATTTAAAAGTAAATTTTTAAAACAGTGTTGCTACATTGATGCTCAAAGGAGTGTGGGTTCTCTTGTTTCATTTTATACCTCCAATTCAAACTAAGTCAGCTGGGAATCAATTTAAGAAAAATGTTAAGCTGAGTTGCCCTGTTGTAAAGACAAGTGTGACCATAGTAAATGGAGCTTATCCTTTCTGATCTTGCTAATGTAACACGCCTCTTATGGACTAGACAAAGAGTATCCCATCTTTTCAGTCACTCTTCCATCCTGTGGATCCACCTGGTGTCTGTCACTGATGCAATCTGAATCAGCATGAATACTGATTTAAGCTAAACTGAAATTCAGTGTACTGTTATTTGTGTGTAGCAAGTGACACCATGTGTGTGCTCTTCACCCTCAGATCCCTCTTATCTCCTTTCCTACTGTGTTACGCATTTCTCTTGTGTTGCATGTCCTGGCTCCACTCTCCTATGCTGTCTCACCCCCTCACTTCTGTCTCTGTGGACTGAAATTTTCCAAAAGCCAGAACCTCACCTCCTGTGATAAGCTCTCCATTAGCTCTGTGTCTGGCGCAAAGCCCAAAGGCCCCGTCTGACTCTTAGTCTGAGATTCAGTCTCCTCATCAGACCTCACAAGTGGTACAGGAAGAAACATGGGAGAAGCCAAGTGCAGGGATGGAGGTGCACATGAACTGCAGGAGGGAAGGCTGATGCTGCCCTGAGCAGAGCTGTCACAGAGGAGATTTCCCTGTGCTCAGAGACTGGCGTCTCATGCCAGCAGAAAGAGCAGGCTTAGTTTCTCCACTTAGTAAGTAAAATCAGTCTTTTCTTTTCTTATTGGAATCTGCTAATCCCAAAAGCTTCAAGTACTGAACCCTGAAGTAGAAAACTTGCTGACTGCAAAAGGCTATTCCGATCCATCCCACCAGTTGCCACTTGTAACCCCCCTTTAAAAGCAGACAACAGACTACAAGAGTAACATTTGTGCTTCCTAGATTCTCTTCCTTAAATCAGGAGTTTCATTTTCACAGCTTACTTCTGAAATGGGGCTAAGTGATATTAACAAGCCACAAAGCTGAGGATGGGGTTGCTTAGCAATACAGCACAAAGATGTCTTTGAATCACTGCTAAGCTCCAACACTTAGCTCAGATGAACCTAATGTTCCTGTCACAAATTGGCACGTAACTCCTTCAAGCATCACTTTATTGTTAAATTTAAATGTTAAACATTTAGATACAAGCATCTTATACTTAAAATTCTCAGGCATTTCTTTTGCTTAATCTTTGTCCTTCAACACTGTAAGAGTCTGTTCCACAGTTTATTCCTTCCCCACACATTAAATAACTGAGGCAGCAACACAAGATTGCAAGTATATTGATGTCATTTTTACCTTTGCTGACTGCTGCAGCAAATGAAAATCACCTGCTAGTAATAATCCCCCTAAGTTGAGGCTTAATGATGCCATGAACTCTGCAACTGGAGTTTTTGGTGTTTCATCCAAATATTCACTGCTAAAGTTGATTCATGAAAGAAAGGGAAAGAAAAGCAATGTCACTGAAGGTAGAGAAAGACAGAAAACAACAATAAAAACTATTAAACACACCACACCTCTTCTTTGTTCCTTCTGATAATCTTTCAATTGCTATCTGCCTCTGCGGTCAAAATTACATTATTAAGGATGATGAGTGAAAAAAATCCTAAGTGGTTCACTTTTTTGTGGTAACGGGAAAAAGATCAGGACTGAGCAAGTCATAGTCAGATACACAACTTGCAAAGAGAGGACATCAACACAAGTCGAAAAGCAGCCACCTCAGAAACAAGGTGTTGCTGCTGTACAGTAGCATGCAGCTCTATCGGACATGATGTACATGGCATGCACAGAAGAGTATTTTCCAAATGGAGCCATTAGTGAGAGTTTTCAAAGAGCGGAACAGAGTCCTCTGACTTGTAATCTAACTGAAGTGCTGGGCAAAACAACTCATTGATAAGGAACAGCATATTGGCTCTTGAATTAATGCATACACCCAGAGCTGCCTGCACACAGAGAGTGTACCTGGCTTAATGTGACACCCAATAGCCAGGGTTGTATATGGATCGCACATGATCACATGTATATTGATTACATGATCACACATAAGATGAGACCGAAATGTGACGTGCCATAGACTTTTACTGCAACATATAATCTAGATAGACAAGACTAAAGGTCAGAGAGAGAATTTCTCATTCCCTCAACTTACCAATGAGAAAATAGGGTGCACTGATGCAAAAGGAGCTTCAAAAGCCAGTGCAATGACAAGCTCAGCTGGAGGATTCTGGGATAGCTGGTTTTAATCCTGCCTGCTGAGAGATGCTTTCTACTGTCTCAGTGGCTTCTGCTCTTTCTTTTTGCGTTTAATTTACATTGCACAAATTAACCATTATTATAGGCCCTTCAGGCTATTTATTCTTTGAGGATAAAAGATGAATGGAAGCAACGTGTGCTGGAGCTGTGGCAGCTCGTGAACACTTCCTACTGTTCTCACTGCTGTATAACAAAGTTAAAGACTGCTCTAGATTTTGAGACTACCAGTAGCGGATGGAGGGTAGTCCAGCAACTGGGTGTGAGAATGGACATTCAGACACCAGTCCATTCTGCTGCTGTCCTTTTATCCTACCTGTTCTTTATCCATCGTGTCAACTTAGCAACCTCATCTAACGCTCTGTCTGGTTCTGCTTTGAGCGGGGGCTTAGACTAAAGATCTCCAGAGATCGTGTCCAGCCTAAATTGTGCTATGATCCTAGGGATCATTAGCCTAGGGAACCGGACCAGAGAAAGCCTTCTCTTTTATCTCTGCACAGGCCCATATCATCAGTTGTCTCTAGGTGGTCTCAGATACAACCCCTCCATCCCACCACAAGCAGAGGAGGCCTTTCAGGTCCCTGCAGGTTTCTCTTTGCTGTCAGCTCACAAGAGATCCAGCCTCCAGGGACCCAGTCCTGTAGCTTTGCTTGGTTGGTACCCTCTTTGAAAAGAGCAAAGCTGTTCTTTGAAGGGAAAGAACACCAAACCAATGTCAAGACTGCTTCCTGCAACAGGTCTTCTTTCCCTACCTCAGTGCCAAGCCCTGCTTAGGATACAGGCTTTAAAAGGGAAAAGCTACTCTGATACAGAAAACCTGTGTGCAATTTCCCCTTCAAATGTATCTGAGAAGACTCAATATGAAAATCCATTGTATTTTCCTCCCCCCTTCCTGTGATATTTAAGCTAATAATATTTCTTGAAGCAAAGAGAAAGGTGTTTTAATGGTACATGCTCAGCAGATGGGATTTCAATGGCTCTAGCTGATCTAATTACTCTCCATCTCTGCCATACTTCTATGGCATACTTCATAACCTTACATACTTCTTGTAGATTTTGTGATTTTACAGCCCTAAGAAATGAAACAATAACATTAATTGATTTGGAAACTTGCCCACTGACTGCACTAATAAAGGTAGCAAGCAGCTAGTGGTGTCCGTAAATGAACGTGAAGAGGAATAGAGAAAATTAGAGTCCATAATTCCAATGATAGCCACTAATTTATGACATCAGCACCAGCCCCCCTGCATCTGGCCCAAAGGTATGTCCCCAGACACCAGAGATTCAAATCCTCTAGATGGTTAATTTCAGGAGGGGTTTCTAAACCATGAAATTTTTGTACAAGCATTTTTTCCTCTGAAAACAACAGATGCAAGAGAAGAATACAAAGGGGGAGAAAAAGCTGTTTTGATGAATAGGCCTCAGAGAATTAAGAGCAAATTTCTGAGTGGGATCACTTGGCCCATGTGCTCAGAACAGAGCATCACTCAGTGCCCGAGCTGATTATATATCCCACACAACCATTCCCCTTATGCTTTCTATCAGCTTTGTCTTTCTTCTTTGATTAAACAGGAACATATGCTGAATGTCCATACTGTAACAGCGAGAAACCAAGCGCTTGGCCTGGGTAGAAGCTGTCAACTTTGACAGTGGACAACCCCTAAGTTGCAGGCTTTGTTCAGCAATCCAGCTTAAATAATCTCCATCAGCAGCCAGTCTCAGCAGGGAGGGGGGCAGCTGGGGGACCGAGTGCCATTTGTAGTGGAATGACACCACCACATTGCTTAGCCATGCATCACTGGAGCTTTTTATTGCAAGGAAAGCTGTCAACACGGAGCCAGAGGTGTTAGTAAGGCCTTGTAATCACCAACATCACTCCACAAGACCTTTCCCTTGCCCTTTGCAGCTCTCCCAGCCCTGACCTGCAGCTCAGTGTATGGATAAGAGTCTGTCATCCATTTTGGGCAGCTGCTATGAAGCAGACCCCAGATGCTGGGCTCCATAATTGATTTATTTCTCCTCAGCATGTCTCACGGAGGCTCACAGTGAAGTCTTAGGTTGTGAGGGGAATCTGCTGGCCCTCTTGACAACTGACATGATGGGGAAAATTGCCATGTCACCACTTATTAGGGACAGCATATTTCCTAACTGCTAGTGAAGACTGAGACTAAGCCTGAGAAGGTCCTAGCCGATCATCAGAGAAGCTGGGATTCACCTGGACCTGGTCACCATGGGCTGAGTGGTGAATGTTTGAACAGTTATGCTCTGCACCCAGGGTAGTCTACTGGGGCATGTGGGGTATTATGGCATGTTTTCATGCTTGACCTATTCTTTACCTCTCTCTTTGCCAAGAGGCACAAGGAACAATGTGCTCCTTTCTAAGTGAGGATGCCTTGATATTTCTGGCTGCTTTGCAAGGGATGAGATCACAGAGGGAACTCATAGAAAACAATTCCTTTTCTTCCTAATTAGAAAGTGTCACCATCTCTCACCCCAACTAGACATTTCTCTAGGTCTGTTCAAAAACACTTGCTGGTTCTTGCAAAGCCCCTTACGAAAATCCTGTTTTTACAGACACAGGACTAGGGTAAGCTGGCTTCAGTTGCACTCTCTGCCACTCTCTTTGAGTGATTGTGAGGGCATTTTCTCTCTTTATGAGGTCCAGTGCACCTACCACTACCTCCTTCCATTACCTCAGACTTCTAGTGCCTCCATATGCTACCTCTTTTTTCTATTAGACATCAAGCACTTTGAAGATGCGGGAGGGCAGGGGGTGAATATAGCACATTGAAGTCTGCATCTCAATTAGGCCTAGGAAGCATTCCCATAACATTATATTAATGTTCCACCTGACTGGTACCATAGGCAGTTGCAAGAATGATTAGTCATAGAACAGAAATCTATTTTGACAGTTTTTGATTACGTTATTTACTTATATTAGTTGTTTTCCTGGGAGGGAGCCTGTGGCAAAGTTAGTATCTGTCCTAAAAAAAAGAAAGCTTCTGTCAAAACCGTCTGTAAACAGTCTTACTTCAGCTATGTGCTTGAACATCCAGATAACTCCTCCACAGCTCCTGTTGTTTAGGGAGGTAGAGGGAATATGCCTGCTGCTGAATTTTGTTGGAAATGTCCATTGTTCTTCAAAAGTAGTTTAGCTCTCTTACACAGGCTCTTAACAATGAGGCTTAATAAAGCTGATGAAGAATCTTGCTGGGGCAAAAGAGAGGGAAAGGAGCATTTTCCAAATTTTCTATTTATCCTAGTTTTCACGGCTCCCAGGGCCCACTCACTTCACTTGCAAATATATTTGTCAGAAATCAGGACTCAGCTTCTGTGACAGACGAAAACGTAATAATCTAATTGAGAACTCATCCTAATCCCCTCCTACATAATTAGTTTCCTTACTAAGGTGAAGATCCCTCTCGCATTACAAGCTGTGTGTGGTTGGGCTGGCTGTGGCCACTCTTCAGACTAAGGCTAGCCTCTCTCACCCTGGGTACGAGGCACCAGAACGCATGGCGGAACCCCAGAACCCCAGATGCTGAAGCACACCAGACACACTGGTCACCCCTAGCTGGGCTTGAAGGAAGGGCTATGTGCAAGGCTGGCAGTGGGAGGAGAGGGAGACTGGGCAGGGAGCATATGCTGCCTCTAGATGTCTAGGGAAGATCTTTTTCAGTACTAGAGACACGGTGCTGATGTGTTTGGGAGCGTTGTGACAGGAATTTCTTTGCCATCCTTATCCCATCAACAGGAATGTTTAATTGCAATTTTAACTTAAAAAACCCCAGAACTTCCATTAAGGGCAGTATGACAATAGCACACAGACAAGGGAGAAAAGTGAAGAGCTGGGATGATTACCAGGAAGGGACAAATGTGCAGGAGTCCTTACAAGCATCTGCTCCCCTCTGTTCTTAGCTGCTCACAGACTACAGAGACTACAATGATCAGCAGGACCAATGAAGGCTGCAGAGACCCTCAGCAAAGGGGCAGCTGGAAAATGTTTACACTATCAAAAGACATCTGTCACGGAGATACCTGGTTTTGTTTTCCCTTCCCTTTATAATCTTCTCTCTTTTAGCTTGTGACACAGAACCCTCCAGGACAATGTGGCCAGTTTTCTTGTTCTTACAGGCCCAGCCTGCAGAAAGGAATAACCACCATCAACAGACCAAACAGATTTAAAAGAATCTTTAGTGTCTGGAAGCGACACTAACAATCTTTACCATTAGCAAAGGATGACTCCTCTAGGAAGACCGGCAGCAGACTAAGTGCTGACAGTCAGACACTATAACTGCAGTGAAGAGAAAGCTTTAAAAATACACATTGCCCTGGGAAGAAACATTTGCATAAATATTTTACTTCTAGCTGATATCACATCTCCCCAAATCCAGCCCTGCCTGGGAAATGAAACAAGGTTTTTTGCATGCTATGCACAGCCAAGGTAATGGGAGATTTTCTGCTCTAAATAGAGATAGTAGAATCATATTCGGCAGGCGAAAAATTGCCTCTCACTCTCCTATAGCCAGTTTGACTATCACGATTCTTAAACAGGAAGGGTGTGTTTTTATAGAGAAATGATATCTCTCACCAGAGACGTGTGGCAGTGCCTTAAATATCAGGCCTAGAAACTCATTTGGAACAGGACTGCATTACAACATATTAAACTCAGATTAATATTAAGCAGAAGCAACTAATGCAACAAACTCTAGTACCGCTTTATTTTTTTTCCCTTTAGTTCAGTTTGAATCCTTTGAAAACAGCTTAGATGACTGCAGATGATTTTTTGCAGACGAAAGAAATTATAGACTTGTATTTTACATGTACAACTGACAGAGTATATTGCCCTGTTGATACAGGTATAGTTCTAAAAGTCTTCCAGATAATGGTGTTTTTTGAAAGCCATTATGAAATTTGTCATTCATATTACATATTTGTTGGAGTTTCAGGTCTTCTTTCTAAGGTTTTTTTTGATGGGATTTAAGCCATTTCAAAATTTCTGTTTTGAATTTTAATGTGGTTTTAATTAAAGTGAAAACGTTAATGGCATACAAATGTTCATACAGACAGCAGCAATAACTCTCCCGGTGACTCACCTAAAGAAATTGAGTGCATTAGGTTACAGGTTTTACACTAAAATATGCTGTATGTGGTGTTCTCCTGTTTTATTTCTTCAGTTCTGGCTGTCATTCACACCCTTGGAATAGACTGGACTGAATGTTATGCTCACAGAGAAACTTTGGTTGTCAAAGGCTGTTATCCGGGAGGAAAACAGGCCAATAAATGGGAGTTCTGCATCACCATGTTAAATTGCTCAGTGCTGTATATATATGACAAGGGAAATATAAGGAAATTGTAATCAATATGCTAACATACCTACTGTCATTTGAGGCTGCTCAGACTGGGTTTATGTCTTTTGCTAGAGTCGCTCTGAATTCTTCTCTCATTGCAAGAATATAATCACTTGGCATCAATAACGTATTAATATATTCCTGTGTACAAAGCAGCTCTTAATAATTACCCCAAACCTTAATTTGCAACAGCTCAATTACCCTAGCAGCTCATTGACATTGTTAAGGTTAATAACTCAGTGATTCACAAGACAGGACACGTTGCAATTCAAATTGATCATAGTAATTGTTGCATTGAACCATATGAACAACAGGCAATGTGTTATTTAACAACACTGAAGTAACAACTTTCATCAACACTCAAATCTCCTGGGAGAACTGCACGGATCTGTAGCATACTGCTATAAGTAGGTACTATTACACTGAAATTCAAGCAGATTTCAATGTGACAGCCTTTCCGACATCATGAGGAATTTCGCAGTCTAGCTCCTGTCTCTGTGCAGGAAGAACCAGATTCTGAATCTCGATTTTATTCTCTGAGGGAAGTAAAATCTAGACCCCTAAGTCTATGTATTTGAGACCCATTTCCTGTGCTGTAATTACAAATCTTAACACAGACAGATACTGATGGTGGGCTAGTAAGAAATGGCGACTTTTCTTACCCCAACCCTGGTTGTCTGTATTATGGCCCTTCTGAATGAATTCCTTGGTGGGAAACATCTCAGATTATCAGTGGAGTTACCTTAGCAGTGGCTTGACCCTTTGCTCTGAATGTGCCTTTAAACATTTACACTTTTCCTTTGCAGAGCTGGAGTGAGATAGGACTGCTCTTTTTTACCATCATCATCATCACCGAGTAAAGGAGTGATGGTTTTATGTATGTATTGAAGTGACTTCTCAAATGAATCTTAATCGCATGGGCTAATTAGAGCCTGTGTTTGTTAATCAGATGTGAATAACAGTCTGATTTCTCTATTTAGATAAATGTCGGCTGGAAAACCTCTTGGCAGATGGGCAAATGTTTGCTACCCACCAGTCTAAGTGGGCATTTTAATATGTTGCAAACATAATTTCATAGCTAATTAGGGAAAAATGAAAACAGCAATTCTAGTGCCCGCCATAGGATCCCAGATATTTTCCTAAGCATGACGGGAGGCAGTGAAGTGTTATATATTAGTGTCTGCATTTGGTATTCCTGGTTCCTCCTTAAACTAGTTGTCATGAATTGTGCTAAGCTGATGCACGTGACTGCCCAGCTCCCTCTCTCCCACAAAATAAATGAGTGAGATTTCCTTGTCCCAGTGCAACCCAGCCTCGTGCTCTCTCAGGCTGATAAGAACCAAGTTAAATAAACCTAAAGCTTTGAGAGGGTGGTTGCAAATGGGAGGCTGCAGCTGATCTTGCGTGTATGCATACTTTTATGCAGGTTTATAATGACCTCAAGCTCTTAAAAGATGAAGACAGGTGCATTTAGCCTTAAAAGGTCCTCAAGGCTCTGTTCCTAGGGGAGAAGACAAATGATAGTCCTTTCTCTTCTTCCAAGCTTTCCATTCCTCATGGATCTTATCTGGTGTGGTGGGTTTACTCTGGCTGGATGACTTCTCACTGGGTCCTATGATCAACAGCATTGGCAGCTGAAACTAGAATGAGCTTTTCAGTATGTTTGGGTTCCCTTGCCACTATCAAGAATTACCCTGAAGAGTACTTAAATATTTCTCTTAATAATTGCACTAAGTTGCCTGCTACTGATATTCCTAGCAGTTCCTTTGCCAACAGAAGTGCCAAGTATCCCAATTTTATCATGCATACGTCTAGATTACAAATAGGTCTTATTAACTGCTCAGAACTGACACATCTATTAGAATAAAGGGGCTCATTTCTTTGCAGGCAGTAGAACAGTCTTCCTGTTACACTAATAAATACAGGCATTTGCATAAATGTAATCAGATGTTGGGTCTTACTGCATATGTAGTCTGGCATTATATACTTCGCTCTTGGCGGCTTGAAAGACCTGCTACTGCAGTGAGGCTGCAAGGGCAATTTAGAAAATAGTTACCAAATGGTTGACCTGGAACAGGGGCCGTGAAAGAAAAAGGTGAGAGACCATCCTTGCAGCAATCAATCTCAGCTTCTGCAGGGGAATGGCTTGTAGAGACACCATATCATACCTTTGTATTCTATTGCATTATACGTTGTATACATTACATATTGTATTACACATAAGAAAAGGTAATTTTCTCAGTTTTATCTGAAAGAGTTCTGGTTGGACTGGCTGGACTATTCCTTTTGATAAATAATGTACTGTTTAGTATTACAGCTTTGCACATTTGTAAAATATGCAAATGCAGCACCCCAAAAACCATGTGGCATCTGTCATGCACTGTTGCTGTATGTGCAGGAGAAAATAGGAGGGGAAAGTTCAAGCTTTACATAACCATTTTTGCTGTCATGGCCACTAACCACTTCCCCTTCAACTTTAGCTAATAAAGAAACCAAGAGAACATTCTGCAAATTTGAGGAGAGAAGCCGCTTAAATGCTTGAAGGACTTGTGATGACCATGGTCTTCTGTATAACACGGAAGGATTTGTCTTGGAGAGCTCTGCATGAGGCAGAACTGAAGCAGGTTTTTTTACAGGGCAGAAAGGGATGGAGTTTCTGCAGTCTCCCTTAAGCTGATTTATAGCTGTCAGTGCTAGAAAGCTGCGGCTTCTTTCCTAGCTGCAGCAGTATTCACGGCAAACATATATCCCTGCCCAGTGTTGCTGCTTCCCTCTTATTTCACTGTGTGCTTTACCCTTCAACAGTACTGAATTTGCTTTTGGAGGGCAGAAAAGTGCTGCCTTCCCTTTTTAACACATGTGCAAATGCTCAGCAGATGTCTGCTTCCCTGTGTGAAGCCTTACTTGGACCGAAAACTGGGATACATTGCACTTTAATAAGGGGAAGCTCATTTAGTTTGAGACGCATATAGTTGGCAGGTGAAGTCAAGGTATACTTTCAAGACAAAAACAGATGCACCCTTCATGCAGACTGAACCTTAAGCCACATCTCCCACATTGCTTAGCTTCAGATCCCATCTGGACTTCTGGCTCGAAGCATTGCTAATGAGTCCAGCCCTTTCCTTCCTGCTCTTCCCTCCCTTGCTTGCCGAGGAGGGGCTTTGGAACACAGAGCTGTGAATGCAAGGACTTATGCAAAGTGTCTGCAGTTCTTCAGGCAAAACAGTCTGAAAGCTATTATTTATTCATTTGAATAACACTTTTCATACATTTCTAAATGCTTTAGAGGCAAATGCTACGGGTTCACTAGCTAGAGACTCTTCATGCATTTTCAAACCACTTATTCCTAACTACAGTTTATAAAACTCTCTTAAAAAAAGAGATCTGGTTCCTCCTTGCTTCCTCTTACCCTTCACCGTGCAAGCAGCTGACCTGGTATTGCTGGTTTGCTACTGTAGGGTTGCACACAAAGTCTGAGGTACTGGGATTGATTACATTACTGTGGAAGAGGGAATATTGGTACGGTAATATTTTCTTACTCTTGTTTACAAGGTAAGGAAACTCACAGGACAGAGTCTGATAACACTGTGTATGGCACATAAGTGCCAGAAATCCCAACTGAGATCAGGCAGACAAGGCCACATGAGTATTCATGCAGGACTGCAGCCAAGGTGAAGAGAAGCTTCTTTATCAGCTTCATTGTGTGGTACAGCCTCCCTTTACATCCCAGCTTGTCATGTTCCAGCTACAGCTCTTTCTGGTACTTTAGACAGAGATACCTTCCTGGTATGAATGTGTACTGCGCTAACCATCCTGACCAACCACCAGAGACTTAAGTCTCTTGGAGGGGAAATGGTGCTTACAAGAACCAAGCACTGAGAAATATCATTAGTAGTACAAAGACAGTATGAACAATGAGAACAAATTATACCTCTTTCTGGAGCTGGAGAACCACATTTCTGTCATATTCTCTTTCTAGGCTCAGTGCTGCTCATGCCTAATATTTCCACCTGCCTCCCCAAAAGTAGCATGGCTACAGACCTCTTGCTTCCCTTCAACTCACTGGGAGGTTTTCTAATTAACGCATTTCTTTCCACATTGGTGCCTTTCCCTGGTATTGTTAATTTTCCATAGATATTAAATTCCCACCTTTATCCTCTTGGGGAGTGTTTAACCAACATGCTCTGATAACAGCAGTCTGACCTGCTTACCTACAGGGGTTTTTTTCTCTGCAGCTCTGTCTTTTAGATTCTAGGAACTTCCCTTCCTCTTTGCCTTGTGGCTAAAAATAGCTAAATATAGCTCACAGAGTAGAAACAGACTCTGCCAGTTGCTACCAGAAACTCTCTGGCATCCAAAAGGGCAGCCAGTGGCTTCATCGAGGGTATTGGCTCACAATCATGCCTCTGAAGGTGCCCCTGCCTGCCTGATGGATTACCTTCAATTCATGGTTGTGTTTGAGCGTTAGAATCCTCTGCCTCTGCTCCCAAAGCAAAGCTAAGAGGGTGAATGTGTCAACACCGTGCTTCCATATGTTGGAAAATAGTGTAAGAAAACTCAGTTCAAGATGGAAGAGGAAGGTGATTTAATTTTTATACAAAATCTCTAAGCACATTGATCTACTCACTTGTACAACTCCATACTTGTAAAGCAAAATATATGTGTCCAAGCGGTCTGGGAAGGATCGCTTGTGTGTAACATAGAGGTTGGGAGGCAGGCTGCTAAATCCCTGCTGTGTCTCCTGTGTTTCTCTTGACTGGTGACGGCAGACTAATTTTTGGATGAGTTTTACAGCCTTTTGCAATAGTCTGTCTTCACATTGGGCTAATGTGAAAAAGTGGCAGCATTTGTGGTATGTTGCAGCCTTTTTTGCCCTCTTTCTGTGGTCCAAGTGCAGGGTCTGCTGCTGGCAGTCATCTGTGCTGTGGCCTTAGAAGGGTAAAGATTTTTGGGGCTTTTTGTTTGAATGGAAACAGCATCCTTGGTTATTAATACACGCCATTCTTTAGACCCTCATGCATAGACCTCAACTCGGACTTAGTTCATACCCATCTTAGTACTTCCGCTACACTCCCTACACATACACCACACCAAATCCTTAAGCCCAAACTGACACCTGCCAGGAAAGTGACTCAGAGGGAAGAGGGCCTGCAGAAAACCGGCTGTTGCCACTTCCAATTTTTCCATGAAGTTAGCATGACAGAAACTGCTGCTCCAGGAGATGACGTAGCTATCTGCTTGTGCAGAGAAGGCAGAGCTTGTAGACCTTGCTGTCTCCCTGGGATGTGAAAGAAGCTGGTAACCCAGTTTGTCCAGTGTGCCAAAGGCTTCTCCCAACAACATACACTCCTACCGATTAGAGATACTGTTAAGGCCTGCTGCTGCTTTCATTACTTGCCATTACGCTTCCAACACATGTAAGCCAGCTTCAATGCTAGCAGTGCTCCCAATTACCCTATCATACCCCCCGCCCATGTTCTGCTAACTAGTCTTATTATCAAGTATTTCCCTAATGAAGGTTTTCTGCCAGCATACCCTTCTGCAGCCAACCCCTTATAATGACCACAAAGGAGGTCTTAGGGGCCTTAGGGGCTCTATTTCAGAAATAGCTTGCTGCGATGCTCTCTTTCTGCTATTTTGTTTTCTTTTTCTATGTGAAACTTTCTGTTCTGCATTTGTACAGCGGTCAGGACAATCAAGCAGTGGCCTGTAATGGAGGTTTTATCATAGTCCAGGTGTTAAACAGTAGTTAGCTCTCCTTTCTTCTTTCCTAGTGATAGCCTGTTTTCGCAGAGGCAAGCAAAAGCCTTCTTTCTATATCCTGCTTAGTGCTAGTCTTCAGCAGCCTACAAATGCCTTTGAGTTGCTTTTCATAGCTGTGGGGATGGCCTCAGGAGAGAACCGTTTGCTTTTAGGTGCTCGAGATCACTAGCCTTGGGAATGTACATCACTACTTATTTTTGACTTTGTAAATGCTTGCTCTGGTTAGCTGACAATGTGTCTGCAGCCTTCTCTGCAGGTCGCTGCTGGGAAGGGCAAGCTGTGCTGCTGTCTCTGTCCTCTCACCAGGACAGCACCTGTTTTCTCTTGCTCTGGTGAGAACTGTGGGGTTTAACCATACCTTGTCTCCGAGATGTTGAGGAGTTTTATTTATCAGCTCTGTCCTGTGTTGCTTTTTATGTCCTAGGGAACTCATGAGAATTTTTCACAAAAGAATTTGAGAGGTTGCTTTCTCAGCCAATGTGTTTTCATACTGCATGCTTCAATTTAACTTTTCCCCAGATGTAACTTTTCCTCTTTTTGCAATCTTCAGTGAAAGCTGATGTCACAGACTACATCTCTCATATGTGTCACAGATTTCAATGCACTTTGTGAAAAAGATGAGTAGCTCTTTTCCAATGGTGCAATTAGGCCCAGAGCAGCAAGGTGATTAACTCCTCATTTCCCTTCCCTCCACCCCTTGTAGCGAATCCAGGTCTTCAGTGTTCCTATTCAAGCTCCGTCTAGGATGCCTGGAGCAAGTTAGGAAAGATGCATTGTTGAAGAGCTTTTACCTCCAAATTACACATTGTCCTTTCCTTACCGTCAAAAAACCAAAAAGAGTAGCAGAGTCAGAAATATCCTTGTACCTGAAACTTACAGCCTCATTGGAAAGTCTCCATGAATTTTTATTTAAAAGTGATGACAGCCTGGGGACTTTTTATTTGTTGGGAACTTTTCTTTTTCTGCTAAGTAGCAGCTGGGTGCGTGTGCACGTGTGGTATGAAGAAGGGAGGAGGACTGTAGTTCCTATTCGGCACATGATTATTACTGGGGGATGGGACAGGACTTACAGAAAACAGAAAAGGAATTGCTAAAAGGAAAGGAATCCTCGTCTATGACTGGAAGGCTTCTTGCCCTCAAGCAGACTTGGGATCTTCCAGCTGCTGGCCTCCAGGGATGGCTCTGCCAGCAGGAGATGAAAAGTGTTGCTGGAGAGATGCCAAAGAGGTGGTGCTTTGGCCAGTGGGTAAATAGAGGCTGTCAGCTCCCAAATCCCCTATCAGTCTCCACTGCTAAGTGGATTGCCAGAGAAATAAATCAGAGGAAGGGAAGGAAATTCTTTGAGAAAGAAAAAGGAGGATTTAATGTACTTGAACTATCACAGAAAAATAGTGCAAAAGCAGTGCTGTGAGGAAGGGTTGCTGGAGGAAAGTCTACTCATAGTCTGCTCTTTAAATGTTGTCAATTACTGCAGTACCTTATAGGTGAGAATGTGATGTCAACCCAAGCTGCGACTCTCAGTGTGTGTATATTTGTTTTAGGGGAGAGAGGAGAGGAAACTTTCTCCAAAGACCTCCTACAGGGAAGTCTATTTACTGTATGTCAAACCTATACTCGGTAGGACCCTAGGCAGCTTACAGGATGAAAACCGGAGCACTCATAGTATTGAGTCCAGGGCAGATTTTGGCATCAACAGATACTATTTGTTGTCGTTTGATGGCTGAAGTTTGGATCTTAAAAGCATTTATATCCCCATCGTTCCTTCACCACAACAACTCTTCCTGTAGCAGTTACAGGTCAAACAATAAGTGCATTATTAATGTAGGTGAAATAAAAGCAGTCCTGGTCCCTATGTCCCTACAGAATTCATTTCATACACAGCCTGATGGAGAGGTAATTTATCCTAGAAATGATGACTTAAAGTTTGGCCATTTGATATAGTTCCAAGAGGCACACACTACATTTGGCTTGGAATTAATGCAGGAAAGGACTTTCAGACATTTTAACAGGGCAGAACACTTGAAGGAACTGGAAAGTATTCTTGAGAACGTTCAATGTCGCCCTAAATTAGACCATAAAAAGTAAGTGCTTTTTAAAAGCAGTTTTGCACAGTAGGGTCTGCATTGTCAGAGCTTCCTAGTGATTTAAAGGTTCTCCTTCCTTGCGGTTCCTGCAAAAATTCAAGAAATGGGAGTCTGGCTGCTGTGAAAAATACCCTTGTCTTTAAATATAGAGGAAAAGCTATATATATAAATGTGATAAACGTCGCTAAACCAGAGCCCATAAAACTGGGAGTCTGACAGCAGAGGTGTGAAGCACTGTCATGCAAAGAGCAAACCTGGTGTCTAACCCTTTTGGTTTCACATGATACTGAGTGTAAAAGTCGCTAGTGCTCTGATACTTGTCTTAGGCCTGTCTTTTCTGTGACCCTTTCCTTGGGAAGGGCAGCTGGGAATCTTGCATTCTTCAAAGCTGGGAAAAACAGAAAAGCTGGGAAAAACTTCCTGTTATCGCCAAGTGTTGTGCAGGCAAAAGTGCACGCCATGCGACAGGGAGCAATTCCATGAATGGCTTCTGAGCTTGACTTCTGTGAGAGCAGCCAGGATCAGCAGTGGTTATATTCTGACACTGATGGATGAGGGGTCCCATTTAAGTACTCTGGTCATGGTGAGGCACAGGGACCAGCATTCTTAGAATGCCCAGTACAAGCAGAAATAAAACAGGATGGCTAAGTGGATTTGATGAAACTGCATAAAACCCAATGAAGTGACAGGCATCCCACTGCAATTGGTTTAACTCCATGTAAGCTGATAATGCTTATGAATGGAATGAATGATCTCCTATGTGTCTGGTCTAAAAGACCTGAAGAGTGTAACAGACTTGTCCCCCACTAAGTGCATTTTGTGCCAGAATATTGCGACACTAAATGCTACGTATGATGCTTTTCATCTGCAAAGAACTGCAGTCTTACTACCACTTTGCTTGCTGCTTAGTCAGGAAACAGAAGGGAATGGGCAGGAGTCGTATTTTTCTTGAATGGGTGTAAATTGTCTGCATGACTGTTTTCTCTATGGTCTTCATGACATATTATGTTCCATATAGGAGTTGAGACACATACGGAAGACATCTCAGTGAGTACCTTTTCTGTTGTTGGCCCTTAGCTTTCCCCTTTTTACACAAGTTGGAACAAAGCCTAATCCCTTTTGAACCCCTCTTACTAGGAATTGGGGAAAAGGAAAAGCAAGTTTGTTGTCTAGGAGCTGGAATAAGTATACATGCATAGCTTACAGTAAGACCCTGCAGTGTCTTTTCCATCAGGCTAAAGCCACTCCTTTGACTGTTCTGGTACTATTTATCTATTCAGACTAATCAGACTAAACTCTTTGGAGGAGGTTTTTGTGTTTTTGGTAGCATTGAAGATACTTTTCCTTGATAAACAAATAAATGACCCTGTAGATGTACCCCGAAAGTATACATCCCTATCTTACAATGTGCAGTCTTCCCTGGTGAATCCCTGAATGACTCTGTTGCTCCTTGCTGAGAAGTGGTAGTGCCTTTGCTGCTGATCCACATGCCCGCATGTGCCTCCTTGCTATTGCTTGCGTTCGCCTCCTCTCTCAAGGGTTCCTGAAGGAAGGGCTAGGAGTTGTCTGGTTCATTTGGTACCCTACCAGAGCCTACTTCATAGTAAACTGCTATAACCATGAAGCCCCTGCCTTGCCATCTTCATTTATATAGCTGTACATACAGCCTGCATCAATCACATTCCTGCTGACTGGCTGCGGGACCCTGGCAACATCCAAGAGTCTGCTCTCTGCTGCATCCCAAGTATTCAACCTAGGAGCTCTGGTCCTCCTTTACTTTCCCTCTGTTACTATCTTAGCCCTCCCTAGAATCAAAGGAAAACATAGGTAACAACTCATTTTTATGTGGCTCAATAACTTCTGTTAAAGTGTTTTGTTTTTCTGGAAAAAACACACAAATAAAGACCATCAAAACCCCATGTCCTTACACTTTGTTGTTAAACAGAAGAGTTTGTCTCCTTTGGTGACAGGGCTTTATTCAAATATATTATTATAAGCATGTAACTTGCCCCATCGGATCTAGTCACAGCTGCCTAAACCGCCCTCTATGGCCAATATCTCTCCCACCACTTTTTACACAGTTTTCTTATTTCCTTCACTCCTCTGTCGTTAAGCCTGTGCCTGGCCATCAAGTTTAATCTGCTTTTGCCTTCCTCGTCTTTGGGTCAGCTCTTATTAGCTACAGTGCCACCTCCCTTGCCATTCCTGGGCTAGTAATATGGATGGGAACTGGCTCATATACGGGGCAACGCTGTAGCTAAGCTCAGCAGAGGCTTCAGTGGGTTAAGAAAACAATGTGGAGAGGAATTAGTGCAGGGCAGCAAGACGCTGGCCTTTCCCAGAGTCTCAATGAAAAGCCCTTTCAGACCCATTTAATTTCCTCTGTCAGTGGACAGACTGGTTGACCCAGGGGACAAGAGACTTCTTAGTGTTAGTATATACCTTGTTGATCTGGGTCAGCTTACAGGGTTTAAACTTCTCTGAAAATGCACACACAGACAAAAAAAATGGGGGGGGAGGAATTATCCTGGTAAATAAAATTCCCTTCCCCATCAAGTGCTTAACAGGGAAGGACAAGACACAAGCACAGCTCAAAAAGCCTTATTCTAATCTCTAATGATATATCAAGCTATCAACAGGTAGGAGGAGCCCTTAAGCACAACAGTCAAGAGGGAAAGAGAGTAATTTTTTATATCTCTAGTACTTTTGACATGTCTACTAAAGTAGCTCTTAATTGTTACAGTCGTAGCTGTGCCTTGCAGCTCTGCCACTGAATCAGGATCTTTTCTGACTCAGTCTCTGAGTCCCATCTACAGTCTTCGTGTGGGCTTTGTAGCAAGACAGCTAAATTAGTGCAAACTGGAACTGTACATTCATGCTTTACCTGACTGTAGTCAGGGACATAGGTAACCAAGCAATCTGCAGACAACTGTGGCAATTAAATGTTTTCCAAAGCACTAGCTTGTTGCTTATCTTACCTCCTGTTCCTCTGTCAAAGGACCAGCAGTGTGAGTGCTCCCCAACCTGTGACGGTCAAAATGGGCTGAGTTGGCCAAACCCTGGTAGTAAGTGCTTTAAATGCATCTGCAGAGGGAGAGTGCCCTGGGTACAGCCTTGCTGTTACCAGGGGTTGTTCTATGATGCAATTCTTCAGGCTGTTCTATGATGCAAGGTGCCCTTGGTACATGCTTAAACTCTTGCACTTCCAAAAAAAAAATACTCTGACATAACAAATCTTTGCAAGAGAAAGACAGCAGGATTGGGGGAAGGTACTGCACACCTCTGGGTTAGAAGGAGTCCCTGATGAGGAGCAACTTCTTAACTTCAGTTAAGGACATGTTGCTGAACTTCATCTGGCAAAATCATTGGGTAAAATTTTCTGGCCTGAGCCACTGCAGGTCAAGAGATCAGAATAAAATGATTACAGTTGCCCTGTCTAGCTGAAGTCTCTTAGAGAAAACTATGAAGCAAGACAGCATGCAATCTCTGCTTTGTGAGTAAGCCAGAGAGCTGTAAACAGATGTGGGGATCTGACTGCAGTTAACATCCTGCTCTGCTCCCACCAGGCATACAGGAAAACCATACAATTGACAAGTTATTTTAACAAGGTGGTGAAGGGTAGGCAGAAACTCAACAATTTGCATACAAAGTATTGAGATCATGAAAAAGTCAAATTAAAAGCATAAATCAGGTACCTCATGGTTTAATCATGAGGGCTGGCAGAACTACAATATCCTTTACAACAGCAGATGTCTCTCTGCAATGGCAGTGCCTTGAAGGATCTTTTCGCTGGAGGAATAGAGATGAATTCTGACACCCCAGACAAATCTACACAGGGATTTTCCTTTTCCTTCTCCTATTGGCTTTTGTGAACATCTTAAATTAGAATCAGCACTTGTTTCCCTACCAGGAATGAGTCCAAGGGTGGCGTCGGTGGTTTGTGTTTTGTGCCAGCTTTGCAATGTCTTGATTGCAAAAGCTGCTCTTTTCCCAGCTTCCTAGATCTTTGGTTCTGGAGCTTTTTCTTGGAGGTGAGCAAAGTAATCTTCTGTCAGCCATGCAACCCTTTCTCTATTCATCTTGCTAAAAAGCTTTAAAAAAAAATAAAGGAAAATACAAAGCATATACAGGAGAAATGAATAAGATCAAACCTGACAGCAGCAGCTTACCTTGCCTATCCTGACAAGAATTTAGCATGTTTCATTTCTGTCCCCGAGGCTTTCATAGAATGCCAGCTTACAAGATCCACCCTGTTTTGGTGTGCTCATGAGAGGTCTCTTATGAGAGTAAATGGACTCAGCAACAGAGCAGCTGCTTTCTGTGTGTCCTTCTTATGGTGTGGCAGAGTGTCCTGCAGTCAAGCGCTGAAGGCTAAATATTTCCAGTAAGGTCAGGTTTTTTGAAGCTGTCATCAAAAACCAATCCACAGAACTCTGCAAACAAATCCCTCTGTTGAAAGGTGGTGATTAGGAGTAAGCACGCCGTTTGTGCATGAGAGAAAGGACTTCAGAACATGTCTGAAAGGAGGGGGGAAAAAAAAAGAGAGTGCTATTTGAAGCTGGATTAGAACATGAGTTCAGGTCCCACTGAGGCACCTGTAAAGAGTGACCAGGTCTTTAGAAACAAAATTAATGTATATATTGATAAGAGCTTTAAATATTCTGAGAGCCTTACAAAATGGGTCCTCTGTTCTGATGGTAGGGAATACAAATTTGATCAAAAATTGACCACTTGGATGTGGTGCAGCACCAATTTATGGCTTTTTTTTCCTGTACTGTCATTTTTATTATAATGAAATAAACTGCACAACTGTCAAGAAGGCTTGGTGGGCTGAGGCACTAGACATATACCTATTAGTTTTGCTCCCCAAAGAAAGATGTGGGTTCAAATCTTACCTCTGCTGCAGTAAAAACATTACCAAGAAGGTAATATTCTTTGGCCTGTGCTGTTCATTGCTACCGCCCCTTCTGGCAGCAGAATCCATTAAACAACTGTGGCTGTAAGGTAAGGACTCCTAAAGCTTCTCCATTGAGATTTCTTGGCTAAGTGAAGGACTTAAACCTAAGGACTGAAAGGCTTCTTCAGTACACACACAGATCCATGATGAGGGAAGGATCTTGTAATTTTATAAAATACAAGTTTAAAACATGATGGTATCCAGGTGTTATAAAACCTTTTTGTCACTCAAAGGAAGTTACAATCTCTGATGTTAGAGGGATCATCTCTAATTAGTTATTTTCCTGTTTTTTCAAAACACTGAACTCTTACCTGTTGCAGACTTGGGCTTAATAGAAGTTTCACAGTCTCAATTGTTTTCAGTTTAATTTTGATCTGTCCTTGATATTCTCAGGGTGTCATGTCTCAGCTGCAGTTCAAACCAGTACTATGAGCAGACCTACAAAAACACCTTCCTTCTTAACACAGTAACACTTTTGGCCACCTGCAGCTCAGTTTACATTCCTCCTTCTCTTCATTTTTTAATGCTGAGCAGGATCTAAGCTGGCTCCATACTTACATTAATCTCCATTGTAATCAGCTGTTGGGTCTGCAGAGGTTGTGAGCAGAAAATAGCTGGAGGAGCTGTAATCCAAAGGTCGCATGCCTGCAGTTTGTTCACTGGCACCCTGTTGCCATCAGTTTTGAGCAGTCTGGTTGCTGGGCTA
Source organism: Limnodromus scolopaceus (assembly GCA_028565335.1). Taxonomy (NCBI): domain Eukaryota; kingdom Metazoa; phylum Chordata; class Aves; order Charadriiformes; family Scolopacidae; genus Limnodromus; species Limnodromus scolopaceus. The sequence continues at coordinate 6,214,991 of JAOXNO010000011.1, forward strand.
ACACGAGGCCCAGGCAACTCTTGGTTTGGGGACAGTGTCAGTATCTTTCAAATAAGCTCTGGTCAGATATGGCTCCTACAATACAACACAAGCCACCATGTTTCAGTCACATTACCATGGTTAAGCACTCAGTGACAAACACATTGGATAAGGTCCCTCCTTCCTCATCAGAGCCTCATAAAACAACCCAGAATGATACTTATTCATTGCATCACATGCTGCAGTGCAAGGTACATTTAAGAGCTGTTTATGATGAATTCCTATCCCTCATATTTATTACACTGACTGCAGAGGGACCAGGTAGCCCTATGCAATGGGCATTGGTGAACTGTATGTCACTATACAGCATAGGAGGGGCTTCAATACCTGGCAAGCCCTGAACTGCAGGTTCAGACACAGCTGACATCAGAGCAAGGAAGAGAGGTAAATGCTGAAGTGTCAGGCTACGCTATCTGTAGGGTGGCCCTTCTGACATCCACCACCTCTTTCTCCTCACACTGAATGTCTATTTGCACCAAAGGTGCAGCAGGGAACTCCACTCTGAGGGAGAAAGAGCAATGTTTTAAGCCAGGCAGGAGTGCTCTCTTACAGCTGCTCTTTTAGAAGATCTTTTATCTATATTATTTATTATCATATTATTTAATGTGAAAGGCCACTTCAGCCCCAGGCTCTAGCAATTAGCACTAATAGATGATTACACAGCAGAGACAGTACATAAAGACAGTGTTCATTATGCGCAGGCACGTGTACCACGGATTTATCTGCTGTCTGCCAACCTGCCACTGTCAACGAACAGCCACTGCCGTGTTGCAGGGCCATTAGACACCTCAGAGACTCCTGCTCAGCACATCGTATGCAGTCATCAGAACAGTCAGCTCTCTTGAAATACAGCTGTATATTTTGCCTTTTGCACACACAGAGTAATAGGAAGCCCTCTGCCAGGCATAGTTGGATTCCACATAGCATTTATTTATTTTATGTATTGAATAAGGCTACCAAGACATGGCAAGTCTTGCTTCTTGTGCTTCTCTGCCTGGCAGCTCAGACAGTGACCATGTTGAGCACCACCAGGGGGCTCAGAAAAATATTTCAAGTGCTAATACTTCCTCGTTCTAGGCAGAACAGGCTGTGAAACACATGGAAAAGGAAAGAGCGCTCACAACTGTAAATACCTAGAGTGCCTACCAAAGTCTTCTCTTCTCTAGAATTTAATATCAGCATTATTCTTACCTGGAAAAAAAGAAACTGGCATTTCATTCCCTAAGATCTCCCTTCTAGCCTTCATGTCTCCTTGATGCTTTCTGCTGTGCATAGCTTGGTCGCCTGGTACTAGCAACCAGACACCTTCAGCAAGCACCCAGTTAAGGTCTGAAGCAGTAGTCAATGCTGGGTGCAGAGGGCAGCAAGGGATGAGTCCTTAGCTTTGTATTGGAAACACGGTTGCTTGAATTTCCAAAAGCTTTTGTATCTGAGAAAAGCACTGCAAAATGTGCCAAAGCCACCTTCCCCTCAGCAGCTGAATTCTTTTAGGGAAATGTCTCCAGAGCTTCAGAATGCTCAGGGTGGAAAATGAATAGCAGCCAACTTGAATTGTTTACTATGCTGGCTGGCACAAAAAAGCTCTTTCTCAGCTCCTCTTTGACCTGTTTGTTGGTTTCTGTTGAGTGAGAAATCCATGCATGGGAACACTAAACGGAGTGTAAAACAAATGCAATACTAGAGATCCTTCCGGCCCCAAAGAAATATGGCACCAAGAAGGGAAGCAGCTTGCAATGTGCTCTCAGGATGAAAAACATCTTTCTGCTCGCGATATTCATCAGTCGCACATTCTTTGGCAAGCCAGAATTAAGTCATAAACAAATGAAACAATGTTGTTTGCTACATTGGGTAACTTGGGAAGTACTGAGGCGACTTTCCTCTGAAAAATTCACTGGGGAACGGAATTCCTTTCATTCCTGCTTTTCAGGCAAACCTCTTCATTTTTGGATCCAGCAGGATCTGAAATGATTCTCATTGTGCATTGCTGGAGATCACAGGTTCATGCAATGTGGTTTTGAACATGAGAGACGCAGCACCTTTCTGCTTTGGATGTCAGTCAGTTAGGGTCTGCTGTAGCAATTGGAGAGGTGTCCTGGAGCTACTGGGGAGTTAGAAGTCCAAGGGTAGAGTCTAGAATAGAAATTTGCAGCCATTCTTTTCCCCGTTTTCAAAATGAAGCAAGTTGCTTGATGTTTTTTGCCTTATGGGGCTCACAAAAGAGTGACACATTGCATTTGTAGACCATCCTTTATAATATTTAATTTGTACGAAGGTAACCACAAGAAGCATTAGGGGTTTTTATTCTCGTTTGGCCATAATCTCTCTCCATTCCCATTTCTTCCTACAGTGGAAGGTTTCTGGCAAAGCTGTTGTTCGTAAAGCAGCATAGCAGCTCAGACTGCAGTGGTGACACACGTAAGCAAAGGTGGCAGCCTAAATGTGATTAATAGACCTTGTAACAGCCTTTGAAACAGGGAAATATTTCATGCAAAGCACTCTGTCCTTAGACTATGCAAAGAGAAATCTACTTGCTCCAGCTCAGCCAGTGCATGGAACCTAAAATATCTGGAATTTTGGAACCTAAAATATCGGGAATAAGATTGCCACTGTGCCTGCTTTCATGCCCCAATGAGGTCTTTTTGCTTTTGGAGTCTATCTGTCACATGGTTCAGAGAGCGTCAACAGGAGCAGATACTGCATTTCATCCCGTTTAGCCAGGTTCAAATCCTGATATGAATATTTCTTGTTTTAACACAATTTCTATCCAGTATTTCTCCCCTCTTATCAGCTGGCTTTGTAACTGTCAGGATAACCCTAGTTCCAATGTCTGCCAAATCAAAATCCCACACTCCAGCTTATATGACCATTTGAGAATGGTGATGTCCTCTTCCTAAAGAACAGAGATAAGCAAGTGTGTCTCATCTTTACAGCCATTCAAGTAGGGCTGGGTGAGGACATGGAGGCAATGCCTCTCCTGGTTTTCTGAAGATACCACGGTTTCTTTCTTATAGGAAGGAATTTGGGAATTACACAGATTGTCTAATTTTCTTCTACTTGATGTTTTGTCCAGGATCTGCTCTCCTCTTCACTCTTCCACATATACTCTCTATGGAGAACACATAATAGAAAGCAGCCTAGGAGAAAAAGCAGAATATTAAGTGATATGGGATTCCTCAGGGAATAGCTCTGCTTTAACTGCAGAGTCATCACCAGAAAAAAACGTAAATCATTCATTCTTTGGCTCTCTCTCAGTATCTTTCTATTTAGAAATGTAATTAGATCAGCATGTTCCTTCTTTTTGATTTTAATTATGTGTCTGGAACTGCATTGTTAAGGTTGTTCAATGTCAGTTTCTACATCAAAATAACTTTTCTATACTGAATATCACTGCACTTTTTTCCATTTTAGATCAGGGAAATGTATTGTTTTAAAAGTCATTTTTTTTCTGATAGACTTTTTCCTAGGGATTTCTACTAAGACTAAAGAGGTTCATATTATTTACAGAGAATTTGATAACAGACAGACATTGCAATCCTCAAAATTTCCTGTGTTTATAAAGAATGGAAGACACCAAAGTCAAGCAAAGCATTTTATTTGCTAATTTAGTTATTTATGCAGTATGACCTCACTCCAACAACTCTGACCAGAGAGTATGAGAAGCTGCATAAACACAGAAGGAAAATACATACAGTTCCTGCCTGCATATAGAGACTAAAATGTCATAGGTATATCCAAAGATACTTCCATAACAACTGTTTTGCAGGCTTCTTGTCTGTTTGTTTAGATATGTTGATAGAGGCCTCCAAAGTTATTGACAGAAGAAAGGTGCTTTGTAAGTAATCTGAATCTGTAAGTGTATTAGACATTAGCCGACCTGTGATTCTAAAAAAGCAAGAATCAAGGAAGGAAGGCAGGCTGCCACAGTGTCTTGCAGATGTCATGCCAGAGACAGCTTTTAAGGAGGAGCAAAGAGTCTCTTCCCTCTTTTTTTATTTGTTTTGACCATAGTGATTTGGACTGAGCTAGACTGCTGAGCTAGGATCCATTGCTCTGGGTGTGGAAGCAAGCAGACGAGATAGGTGATACGGCTGATGGCCAAGGAAGATCTACCATCTTCTTACCATGCTTTTCTCCAGCTCTTAAATCCCTTGCCTGTCTTCAGTCTTGGCCTTATTGATCTCCCCACCAGTGTTTGTTTAAACAAATAACATAAGGTACCAGGCTTGCCTGTCTGCTGTCTGAGTCACTCCATGATTCAGTGGGCCTAACTCTCCAAGTTCTGTGCTATACCTCATTTGTTTTATACTCCCTAATGGAGTTCAAGCCAGGTCAACAGCTACACCCAGAATTAAATGTGACACACTTCATGTCACCATGGGGAGTTCTAATTCTTTATGTAATACCACTCTGTACAGGGCCCCTTTGTAAGTGGCATACACTCAGCTTCCTGGCCATCTGGCCACTGCTGTCTGTGGATGTTGAATAATAAATATAATCTGCACATTTATTTTAAAAACTGCAGGCACACGTGACCATATATATAACTGCAGTTCCCTGAGGGCCAGAGACATAGTCTCAGACAGTGCTGGTGACTCTGTAGCCTCCAGACACCATTGCCATATAACGAGCAAGACCCAAATCTTATCAGGTTGCTGCACTGGATATAGATAAACCATCAGCCTTTGCATCCCTGTGGATAAAACACATTACAGAAATGCTAGATGCCTCTAACTTCTAAGAGCCGGTTCTTCTCATTTTGCATGCACAAGAAATACAGAGCTACTCTGTTCCCTAAAAAGCATGGTTGTGGTACAGCTACAACAGGGGGAAAACTCCAAAGGCCTTTTTTGATGCATGAAGTATAAGCATATACCAAAATTCTGTGCTGTTTTGGCTGGAACATCTGAGTATCTTTAAGGAGTTACAAAATCCATTAGTATTGCAAGCAAACAGAATAAGGAACTCTGCTTATGTCTTGGGCTCTTTGGAAAGACACAGTTTCAGTATATTAATCTCAGAATGCAGTGCCAGTGGAATCACAATGAACGCCAAGTGCAGTGAGAGGGGTAAAGGGTAATCACTTTGAAAATAGACTGATTAATAAAACCTGCAGACCTGCCAGGTGAGTACTCTATCCATGTACCAGAGTCCTGCCCTCTCCAGTTCCATTCCAACCAGTCACTTCAGAAGCCCCCATGCTCATCTTACCCTCTTAGTTATGCAACTGGCACACCTAGCCTATTAAGCAGAGAAGTACTTTATTCCTGTGAATTAGGGTTGTTCCAGCTGCTCATCTAGAGTTTCCCCTCTGAAGCACATCCATGATTTGCAGGGAGATAGATGGCACTTTGTAACTATTAATTTAAGGAGCTTATTCCAGCATCACCTAAGCAAGGTAAAATTTACATCACTTATCTTGTGAGAACGCAAGGAACCTGAGGTGATTAGGGCCTCAGCTCAACAAAGGTGTTTTAACTTGGGTCTGACTTCAAGAGATTTGAAGAGACTGCTTTAAAACAAGGTGTGTAATAAAGGAGCTGTAAATGAACTGCGCTGCATACTCAAAGATCTTTTATTCATAGCTGCTGGCGATGGTGCAGTTCTTTTAAAAGTTTTTTAAAAAAAAAACCCAAACAACAAACAAACCCAAACCCCAACAAACAGTGAAAGAGGCAAATGGATATATGCCATTAACTGGAAATGTTGTCACAGCCTTTGTTTGAATGACACAGCTCTTTGATCCCCAAGGGGCCTATTCTACTCCTTTTGTTCTCTAGTGTAAGAAGTAGAAATGCTGGTCATGTACTGACAGATTTTAGTTCCAAAACAAACCCATTGATAACCTGTTTTTCAGCCCTGTAGGAAAAAGAACGCAGGATCCCGGTGTGATCTTTCTGCACAGTTTCAAATTTGGGACCATTTTCATGTTAAGCAACCACAATAGCTTCTAAGTTACAGGGCCTAAGTTACAGGGCTTCTAAGTTACAACGCTGGGCTTTGGAAAGGCCAAAGATAAGCTCATTTCTCACCTACATAGTTTCAACCTCTTTCCTTTGTATTATTCTTTCATTCCTCCCTGGCATTTTTTGATTCCTCCTGTACATCTGTCTGCCAGAATCTCTGTAATAGCTATCGAACCTGTAGAGATTTATAAACAAGAAGATAAGAGGGAGAGGAGAAAAAGAAAAAATATTTATCTTGATATCTTTTTATCATATGTACAAAACAGGGCTCTGTTTTAAAGCCAGGTTCAGGTGTCAGACATTCTTATTAAATGTGAAATTTTACTAAGTCAGCATAAGCAAACGTGAGGCATTTGCAGGGCTACTTTACTTCTAGAAAGTATGAAATTTTCCTAATTGACAGGTTACGTAAATTATCTGATAGTTTTCTCTGCAGAATGACATATATGAAGTTTTCAATCACAGTTAGGTGAGGAACCTTCCACTTTCCCCTCTGGTCATGTCACAGCAGCTGAATGATTTGGTGTGCCTTTTGTAACAATTCTTTCCCCAGTTTGTTTTTCCTCCTCTCTTAGCGCCCTAGTAATGAAGACAGTATTTTTTCCTTTTTGTGATGAAAATAGTTGGGAACAGAGTTAAAACAAGAAAAAATCTCAGTTTTTCCAAGGAAGGCCAAAGCAAGAAAGTGAATTTTGCTCTTGTAAAATATTTTTGTAAAGCAATAAATATTGGTTACCCAAGGAACAATTCTTCAAGAACCAGGGACCTCTACCTTCATAAATTTCTGGGTCAGCAAAGCAATGACACGTGAAAGATTGAGTCCATACAGGACACAGTAGTCAGAGACATGTAAATGCTTCTGCAATTTCCATTCATTTGTCACAGAAAGCTAAACAGAGCGTTGCTCTTTTCTGCCCACGTTCACCTACAGTCTGAGAACTTGATATGGAAGGGACTAAATCCTTTTATGGAAAAAGGGATTACAGTCCTGCCAATGGAAGTCTTAGCTTGACTTTCATCCTGGAACAGAACTGCAACATGCAGAGGCAAACTGTACAGCTCCATGAGGCAGCTGCTGCTCTGCATTATAGAGTGTGTCTGGGAATCATTAGTGCACATGACAGAGAGCTTCAGGACTTAAGTCCTGCTTGCAAGTTCTTCCCCACCCTCTCTTGTTATAAGGAATTCATTCTACATGGCTTCTTGTGTTACAGACCTAAGTTTATTTCTTCATATTCCCTGCGGTCTGAACAGTCCCTCCCCATGGGGAGGTTAATGGGGATTAACCATTCTACTGGAACATGCAGCATTTCAGAGCTCAGCAAAGTTCCCCTAGAAAAGAAGCTGACGATCAGGTATTGTCCTGTAATAGTTGTGCCAGTCTGCTCCCAAAACATAGGCTGAAGCCACAGAGAATCACCCCCAAGTCGTCCTGGTGGATATTGCTTCAAAGAGACTAATAGTTAGGAGAAAACTTTATTAGCTGCAGAATATCTGAAATATCTTGGGTATCCTTTGATAACCCCATGTAATACAAAGGGATAAGAGTCCTTCCCCCCTCCCCTTACTGTTGTGGTGCTCTCCTGAGCAAGAAACTTTCAATGAGAGAAAGCACCAGACTGATTTCTTTCACCCTGGAAATGATGAGGCATGTTTCTGTTGCCCCTTCTCTCCTAAAAATGAACCAAGTTCAAGGATCTCAGCCAACGTGACTTACTTCCCCATCACAGCCACATCAAGTGTTTAATCACCCTTTTTGTGATGCTTTATTTCCAACAGCAAATGCTTTCGGAGCAGAGAACGATTAGCATCCTGGAATGCAAAAAAATTGAGCTTCAGCAGAAAATCAACCACCTTTCTCAACAGTGCTTCTACCGTTATTCTGAAGGAGTTTCAATTTACTGATGTTCTAAAATTGCAGTAAGTATCTGGAGTAATGTAGAGTAAGTACAAAAGTCTGTCTTTCCCTCCTAGTTACAGTGCTATACTATATGGGATGTCACAGCTACAGTGTAACAAATTCATGTAAGGAAAGAATCTGCAAATTTTAAGGGCTAGGAGTACTTTTAAAAATGTAGCAGCTGGAGAAACACCTTTTCCATACCTGTGCTTATTAGGGACAGTTTCAGATTTGGAAATAAAGAACTAGGATTCTATAACTTAGCGTATAACTAAGTTTGCATTTTCTGTGCCATGGGTTAGTAAAGTCATGGTGCTTATGCAATAAGTCTGTGGAGCCAGACAAGACTAAACAGGTAACTGTCAGATGAGGTTGCTTTACTGCCTTCTGCTGCAGCTGATCAGGCTGGAAACAGCAAACACCAATAGAAAAAACCCTGCTTTTTTTAGTACTTCCCTCCCAGTTTTCTATAACACATGGGCAGGGAAGAAGGAGATCCAAAATATTCATGTCTATCTGCACACTGTCCATTATTGACTTACATATTTGCATTGTGGCTTTATTTTAGTTTACCAAATACTGCTTGGCAGCTCCAATTTATCAGACCAATCTTAGCTGCAATGGGAACTGGCAAAAGCCTTATCATTTAATTTTGCTAACATCCCTCATTTCTAATTTATACACCCAGCTCTATGACAAATTGAATTTGTATAACACAGTAAACAAAAGGGCTTCTAACTCTAGTTTCCTGTAATGGAATAACATTATTGGAAACACACATTAAGTGGAACAGACAGACCTGGGGAAAAGGCTCAGCTTCCCAGCTGTAATTCACATAGGGTCCAACCCGGTTATTTTGCAATAAAGCTGATAGGAATTTGCACCTGGTATAATTATTCCTAATGATATTAGCTATTTCCCAAGCTTTATGCAGCCTTCTGGTAGGAATTGAGGAAAAACCCCTATATATACAGTAGGAAACTAACAGGTGATTCAGTATTATTCTGAGCACCACTGAGCAGAAAGGCGATAATAGGAAGTTGTCGGTCTTTATCAAAAAACAGCTACTATGACTATCCCTGTCAGCTGGGCTGTTTGTCATCATGGCTAGATATTTAACAAGCAGCCGTCTACTGAAGACGTGGGCTTAGCCATTAGCACAAGAACATTGAACAAACATACAGTTATCTGGCAACATTTGCTGTAGATGCAGCCCAGCACAGATTGACGCAAGAGGAGGCAATCACGACTTATCTTTCCCACTGGAACATAAGCCTATGATCACTTCCCCAGGAAAAGGCCATTAAAGGAAATCCCTGGTAGGTCTGTCTTTCCCCTAAATGAAAAATTGCTATGAAACTAAAATAGATGCCTCTGACTGTAAAAAAACCAGCTCCTTATTAGCACAGCTGAAGCATAGGGAGAGCCAGTGGCAAAGATGAAAGACTGCCATGAACATGTCTTCAGGGTCTCAACAGTTGTCAGTCTCCAAAATGTGCCCATATAACTCCTGACATGAATCTCCCTCTGACTGGACTCAGGCCTAGGCTCCCAAACTCATGCATTTAATAAAAGTACCGCTGGGAGGAGTGTCCTTGCCTCAGACTCTGATGGGTTCATCAGGAGCATTATTTGAGCCCAGCTGGGTTGAGGAAAACCAAGGCATGTCTATAGTTGATGGAGACAAAATGTACCTGCGCCTTGGTGTCTCTCTGCAGAAATGCACGATGCCACCTGAATGCACTCATATGGCTTCCAGCCACCAAGCACTCTCTTCTCTATCCATCTGTGCTCCCTCCACACTCTTCCCCTGACAGCAATTCAATGCTGTTCCATTTATCTTTCCTCACCAGCATGTTTTCACCCTCCTCCTGTGCCCAGCCTTTTTATAATACCTCTGTTTATTATTATTCTCTCCCTTGGGAACAGCCTGATGGTGGCTCAGTTTCCTGAGAGTGAATGGGAGTAGCTCTAGTGGCATCCTGATTTAGCACCTGGAAACAGGCTCTGGCTGAAAGCCCATGTCAGCAACAGGCCAGAGCAGCCCCTGCTGCTGCTGCTGCTGGTTGAGCTGGCAACTGTGACCCTAGGATGTATTTTTTTCTCCTGTCTTCCTCTCATTTCTGTCAAAATCCTGAGCTGCTCCCACCCTCTAAATGTAGATTATACAGAAAAGAGAGAGAAATGCTTGTCACTTCTTTGCATCCAAATACAGAATCCAGGGAGACAAAGTCTAAAATTAGAGTTCATCACAGACAGCAGCATCTGAGTAAACTCATTTAATGTTGCTCCAGCAATGGCCCCTAGGGAGGCTGCAAATATACCTGAAAGCAACTGATTATAAATAACATATGAGGGTAGCAACAAAAATAATTGAAATATTCTTTTCTATTCATGCCCAGTAGAAGCTTTCTCACAAGCTTTTGCAGGTTTTTTGGTGGTTGAAGACAGTGCACAGTTTATGCTCTTGAAGTGATATTTAAAGAAGTAAAAACTTAAGTGTTGCAAATAGTAGGGGTTAATTTTGATGGCACATTTCTATGTTGGATCAGGAGAGTATCACAAATTATACTGCCCCTGAATTTCATCTCTTCTGCGTTTTCTTCTCCATTTGAGGCATTGATTTCAAAGCAAAAGGAAAAAAAAATCCCACTAATAGACAAGAGATATTTCCAGTCTTCCCAAATATCTGAAAAAACAAGATTTTCCTTCTGGAATATACACATGAAAATTTTATATGAGAGTTTGCTTTCCAGACAGTTGAGACAAGAGGAACCTTTGTTTTGACCCAGCATGGCAGCACAATCTACCTAGTTTTGTCTCTTTCTCTAAGCCAGGCAGCAACGTCACGATACTTGTTGTCATGATACAACAAGTAAACTCCTTGGAATAATGTTCAGGTGTCTAAAAGTCCAGAAGCATTCCAGGTGGAGCAAGGGTAGGCTTTTGTGATTGAAGGCACTAATCTGGTGCTCAGGAGCCCGGTGTGCAAACCCCCACCTCTCAGTCATATATTCAATGCAAACTTGTTGAAATCTTTCTGAAAATCAGTTCCAAAGTAGAGCAAACAAGTTATTCTGTTTCCTACTTTCACATTTAGTTTTCTGCTTAAATTGTTAAGGTGCTTTACACCAGTCTGTATTTTTATTTTGGTTTTTTTTCAACACCTTTTTCAACAACTTGAAAAACAAAATAAATTTCAGCTCCTCCCATTTTCTTTAATTACTTTTACTTTAAGGGTAGCTGCACAAAGGGATTGTATTACAACATCTTCTGCAATTTATATTTCTTCTAGTGGATAGTTTTTCAACTGTGTTATGTTTTTATTAAACAGTAATCCCTAAGAAATTTATTGCTTGTAGCAGCGGTTTGTTAGTTAATTGCTGGAAAGCAAATGTAGAAGAGTTCCATTTTTATCATCTGTTCACAAGACTGGATTGTTAGACTGATTTTTCGGGAAGAGTATTTCCAAAAGACTGTAGCTGCTGGTCTAGAGTAACAGCAAGATGATGAAGGAGAGTTGGGACTGAGGGTGAGGGTTATTGAGGAAAAGGAGAGCTGTAGGGAAGTCGAACAACTGCTTTGGAATGGCTTTCAGTAATTGCTTTCAGTTAATCTATGTACCTAGTGCAAAACACGCAGACATTTATATTTTAACAAGACAACACTGTAATGCCTAAACCCTAAGTTCAGTGCACACCCTGAACATCCAGACACATCATCCTGCAAAGATCAAAGCACTCTCACTAACGGGTATTTTCTGGGTCTGCCTACCTTTAGTGATGTGAGGGTAATTCTGTTTCCTACTGAGTTTCTGTTCATACACGTAACAGCTGACTTGTAATCTTAATATAGGGAAAAAAAGAGCTGGAAACTAAAGATGGAAGATGTCCACAGAATGTCCAAGTCGCAGTCTAATGCCTTGATAAGTACTTCAAAAGGAAGAGCCAGGTGGCATCCTTAATATGTTTTCTGCAGTTCATATCAGTCATCTGCAGATGAAGTGGAGAAGAAGCCTTCATGTCATTCTCACTCAAGGATGGAATACTGGTCCACTTTCATGCATAAACACATTCTCAACTAGGGTCTTCCTAACAGATTTACTGAAAGGCCTTTTTTTTCACTTTAGAGTTAAAAGAATTCTAGAAATATCTTTGGGACATAATCCACTATTTGTTAAAATCTTTCTGCAGGCTGGATTCCTGCCCTTCTTTCTTTTCGTGCTGTCTGTTTTTATAAAGAGGAAACTGGATCATAAAACAGTTAAAAAGGGAATTGGTTTGGATTAAAACTCTAGTATTAATCCCCAAACTCATAGTTTTTAAAGGTTTTTTAAAGGTTGTTTAGGTTTTATTACTCCACTCCCTCAGCCTGCTGACTTTGGTATGTGCAAAGAGAATGGTAATGACTAATAGGACAGCACCTTAATTTTCCTACCCCGCACCTCTTGGCTGACATCCTGCTTCATTACTGAATCATTTAGCATCGCGCTCAATTTTAAAGCTATCCTTCATCCAGACTTGAACCTCCATTTGCTACTGGAGGATGCTGGAGGGTGCTACTGAGACACCCTATTGTCTAGCCTAGCCTGAACATCTAGAACTGCAGTAGCAGAAGCTGTCAGATGTTAAATGCTCAACTTTAAAAGTATCACCCACATAGGAAATGGACGCAAAGGAAGGATGGTGGGAGTGGAGTGCAATTTACTGAAAGCTCACAAAGAGAGACAGATGCAATCATGCTTTGGCAAATCTAATTCTTACAGCGGAACACAGGTGGTTTAAAACCTCTTGTCTGCACCTCAAATCCATGTTGTTCCTAGAAATGGACTGACATCATCTCTTAATCAAATCTCTCCACGATGCAGTCTATTACTGTAGTTGTTATAGAGAAGATAAGGTTCTAACCAAGTTACGCTTGAAAGCTACATGATGTAATTACTGATGTAACATTGCTTCTTGAAGTAAGAGGGAGAGAATTTTTCTTCCTCTCTTTCCTCTGGGGTTTTCAATAAACAATCACCTTGTGTCAGACACACAGGCTTTCAAACACCAAAGCAAAATATATTTGGGTTGCAGTTAGCACGTGTTCACTCCTCAGTGGCTCCCTCTCTCTAAGCTGGGTCCTGGTCCATGATTCCTCCACTGTCACACGCACTCAGGCTTGTTTTAGCAGACCTGATAGCTGCAGATTATAGCAGTTCAATTAGCACACGATAGAAATTAGAAACTGCCTGAACCATTCTTACAGCCTTTCTGTCATTCTGGTTCAAGAGTTTTTTCCCTGAAATCACACGATCAGCTCTCAGCCAGGGGAAACCCACTACAGAGATAGAAGCAAAATTGCAGTACAAAACTGAGACCGCTGAGGCATAATTTATGTGCATAAACCAACATACGAGTTTTTATAGCCTCAGTGAACATGAAGCAGCTGATAGCTGTTTGCCAGGCAGAGAATCTGAACTGCATTTTTGCTCAGTCCTCAATAACGTAGTTCATTCCTGGCAAGTGTATAATCTACAGCTAACCTGGTGCCTGCCAGCTCCACGCCCTGTTCACTGCTGACTGAATGCGAGTTACCGGTGTGATTAGAACCAACACGTGGGAAATTGCAATGAGTCAATGACACAACGTTTGTACCTGCAGCAAAAGACAGAGCCAAATCTAAATGTCAAGTCAATTGCTAGCTTCAGACAAAAAATCTGTCAGGAGCATTGGATATGATGGCTGATTTGGAACAGAATTGGACTATTATCTGTCTTATTATCTGTCTGGATGATGCTTGGAAGAAGATGACATTTCTCCTTTTCTTAGAGTGAGGTTTTGCTAGTACAATCTACTTCTCAGTGTTGCCTTTTCCTGGAGAATCTGTTTTAGCCATGGAAGTGCTGAAACAGCCAGGGAAGTTTTACCTAGTCCTTTAAAGAGTGTCTAAACACTTTGGGGAATGAAAAAAAAACAATGCTCCTGGCAAGTTCAGGGAAGTTCTGCTGAGCATCAAGAAACAAAGAGAAGCACTGGCTAAGCCTTGTAGCTCATTTTCCATCTACCACAAAAGAGCAGGGCAAAAGGTTAGTGGGAGCTGCTTGTAATTGCAGGTTTCAAAGGGGCTGATTACAGTTTGTCTCTATTGTGAAAGCTCAAGTTTGGAAATAATTGCTTTGTTTAACTTCAGCTCTGTTCCTTTTGCATTGCATTTAAAAACACTCAAGAATATCTTTTCAGCCGCGTATTCATCAGTAACTGGTAGAATGACCCCAGTAACATAGGACTAGCACTGCTGAGCTCTAGACTATTTTATTTGAGTCAAAAATAACCAAGAGCTTTACTGATAGCATTGATGATCCAGTACCCCAGCACAAGATACAGCCAAATTCTGCTCTCTCTGAGACTTCTTTCACACAGATTTGTGCTGTGTCTGTAGCTACTTCATATGCTCCTCTAGAAGCCTGGTATCTGTTTAAAATCTTAGTTGAAGCTACCATTAGAATTTGCAGTTCTGCTAATAGCCTTTATTCCTTCCCTCTGTTTTTCATCACAAACCTGGGAAACCAGGTTTTATTGTTCTATGTCTGCTGCATCCCAATGTCTCCTGAGTCGTCAGTGCTTTGGTCCTTTACCCATCTGGCTGCCTTCAATTCTATGCAAGAGATACGGTGCAGGGGCATAGCAGCCAGGTGCAAATGACTGCAGCCATAGCATCTGGCTCACTGGATTTATCAGTTTTCTTTGCTGTTGGGCTTATTCCCATCACCAAAGACTTTCATGCCGAGGCTACAGCACTTGCTTTTTGCAAATTTAAATCCCAATCTCCAGCTGAGTGTCCAGGAGCAACAAAAGCCAGCAGCATCAAAACTGATGTAATACCTTTTTGTAGAATGAATTCTGATTGCCTAGAAAAGGTGCAAAACGAATATTTAAGGCAGAGATGAAAGCCCAGCACGAGTCTTCTGCTGCTGACAGGCTTTACAGCTGGATGACAGTCCCACAAACAGCAGACAGAAAGCTGGGCTATAACCAGTGCAATAGGCTCTGCAGTGAAAGGTTTGTTGCTGGCATCTGGGGCCACAAATGGCTTTCCTGTAGCATTAACCGCTCTGGAGTACAGTGCACCACGTGCTTTAGTGTGCTCCTGCAAATATTAATGAAGGCTCGGGGCACCTCTCATTTATGTCTCTTTTGCAGATGGGTAGGATAGAATGAGACCTTTCAGGGACTCCCTCAGGGCTTTGCTGAGACTCTGCAGCATAATCAAGACTAAAACACTTACAGTTGTTGTTTCAGTTGGCAACTGTATTGCCCTGCTGGACCAAGGAACAGAACTAAGGAGTCTAGTTTTTCAGCCTCTAAATTTTCAGGACTAACTAGAACACACTTGCTTATAATCAAGGCTAATTTTGCTTAGTCAAAGTTGTAATTTATTACTTATTTTCTAGAGCATTTTGCTTCTCAGGGTGGGGGCACGTATGAAGATTGTTTCATGCACATTGTTTGTGATGTTGTCTGAAGCCAAACTGGAAGTATGTCCCTACTTTGCTTCTATTCCTATGCAAGGGAATCTTTAATATTTGGTCTTTTTTGAGGTCAATCTTTTTCTCCCTTCTCGTGTTCAGAGGGAAAATGCAGGTTTCTTTAGGAT
Source organism: Limnodromus scolopaceus (assembly GCA_028565335.1). Classification (NCBI taxonomy): domain Eukaryota; kingdom Metazoa; phylum Chordata; class Aves; order Charadriiformes; family Scolopacidae; genus Limnodromus; species Limnodromus scolopaceus. The sequence continues at coordinate 6,230,531 of JAOXNO010000011.1, forward strand.
TTGTGCTAAGCAACCATGTGCATTTTCAGCCCCTAGGAATCCCCGATACCCCAGAGAGCTGCCTAATTAAACATGAACTTGCTCACAAACCCAAGTTAACCAAGGTAACATCTGTCTCGGTCACAAGGAGGAGCACTTGGCCTCACTTTAGCTAATGGAGATGCTGCAGTACCCAGAGAAGTATTTTAGCCAGTGACTTCCTTTCCTAGGTCTTGTTCTTGGTTTATTCACTGCTGATAAGAAGCATACTTCATTCAAGTGCTGTGAGTTGGCCAGTTCACTTTCATGAACCAGTACCTAAAATAAATGTTGCAGCTATCTGCCTAAGAATAGCTATGTTGCTGTAAGGTATCTCCCAGCATACTCTGGAAGAAAAGTGCAGACATCCTCAGGAAGCCCCAGTGAGCCAAAGAGAGCCTGGAAATGCATCAAGTGAAAGAAACTACAAAAGACATGAATGAAGATGGAGGAGCAAGTGAGGGTGGAACATCGGAGCTTGGCCAGCATTGTTGATGGGTAGATAGATCTATCCAAGAGGGAAACAACCTTCATCCCCACCACATATAAACATATTTAATTTTGATAGTCAAAAGCTGCTTTGTTTTGATTTGATCATAGGATGTTTTCATTGAACAGGCCAGATTGGAAAAAAAAAAAGAAAAAAGATGAAAATTTAAAATGTTAATTTTCATCTAAATGTTCCACAGGAACTAACATGCATTTAGTGGCCACTCCAGAAGGTTTGCTGGAACCAATTCTGCCTGCCTAGAGTTACAGTAATATCTGGACTGAAAGGCTCGGGGGAAGATGGAGGGAGAAGAAACAGACTGTGCTTCTTACCTACACTTTGAGCTTATATCTGTTTTACTTACATGTGTTGTTAAACAGGCAATACCTCCCTTCAATGTATTGGATTTTTCTGTAAGGTACTCATGAGAGTATTTAGACACTGAAGAGCTCAGAACTCTTCTGTTTTCCCCTTTCTATCTCCCCCTGCACTGTTCTTTCTCTTCCAGTGTGCGTTCTGTTAAGGTACTGTTTTGATTAACTGGAGAAAAGGCCTGTAAACATTATAATATTGTAACTCCCTCATGCTCTGTCTATATGTTTACATTAAGTTTATAGCAAGGGGATCTTGATGTCTAGTTGGGACCTTACATGAGTAAGTAATAAAAAGAGTTGTTGTCTCTTTTTGCAATCTTTCATTCTTGCCCATGTTTTGCTACTTTTCCCTTATTCTCAGTTTTTTCCTTTCAAATCCAATATACTTGTTCAAATGGGCTTGTCCAAACTGAGTTATAAAATCATATATTGCTTTAGGGTTCACAAGTGTTTGTAGGCTAAGAGCTGTGCAATATTTTCTGCCCCATTTGCCAAGGGCTGCAAAACTGTGGTCAACCCTGTTAGGACTTTTCTGTGTAGAGCAATCTCTCAAAATATTAAATTAATATAATATTTCTTTCCATGCCCATATGTTCAGCCCTCTAAAACTTTAGATAGCTAGATGACTAACAAGAAATGTGTACTTCCTGCACTCTATTACAGCTATTTGGAAAAAAGATAGCAATGAAATGCTGCAGCCATACCATAAGCCACAGGGAATTATATCCGAAACATGCAAAGTTGCATTCCAAAGTGAATGGTCTATAGATCCTAAGCTTTTTCAGTTCCTTTCAAGAAATCTTTCCTTTCTTCCTGTTATTATACCTGTACCTTTCAGTTATTATTACAGATCTTAACACTATTATAGAGCCCTTTCTGCTACCCATTCCAGTCCCTTGTAAACCAAAGGATATATTCCTGTGTGTAACTGCCTTGAAACAAATGCAAGGAAATAATTTCAAAACATCTGCAGTTTTCTTTGCAATGCCTGAAGTACACAGCCCTACTCGAGCCCCAGGAAAGTTTATGGCTATCAGTGCTGAAGGTTTCCAGTGCTGTTTCTCACCATTCCATTGTGAGGTTGGCTTAGTGGCTTTGGAGGACTCAGCCTGAGATCCCTGGGGGGAGTTGGGGCTTTATTTTTTTGTTTTTTCTGTTCTTCACCCACTGCACAGCTATACGTGCCCACCAGTGGCAGGTTCAGCAGACACAAAGAGTGGAAGAGCCATTTTAAACTTCCTCTGCTAAAGGCAAAACCTGCCATCACAGCAGGTCCACCACGTAGGTATCATGATCTACATATCTAGGAGAAATTTACCTACATTCCTCTTATTCAGGGGTCAAGTAGAGCATTTTAATCTCTAAGGCTGATTAATCCATCACCAAACTCCCTGAAAATATGCTAATGAGAGAAAATCCAAGGAGCAAGTAAACAGCAGAATGGTATTGAGACAGGTGCAAAACCAGTAACTGTCTTTCAACATACTAATCAAATTATGAGGCATGAGTTTCTGTTTGAACTAAGCAAAATAAATACTCTTAACCCAGAAACACTTAGTGGAAAAAATGCCAAGAGACTCATAAAACCATCACTGCAGTATTTGCATTGATAATTTTAACTGGTACTTTACCGAGTGGCATTTCATTCATGTGCTCAAGGCAAAAAAATTTCTATCCTCAAGTCAAAAAACATTAAAGTAAAAATGGATTTCAATAAATCAGGATATAAAAACAAGCAATAACTAAATGGAGTTGAAAGCAAACTGCATAAAGCTCCAGAGTGAGCCTTTCCTTTCTATTCCAGAAACTTTACCTCTAGCGGCTTCAATGTGATCAGTATTCATACCTACTTTCCTAAGAATTTACTGCTTATGGTAATATTCAGTGGTCCTTCAATCACAGGCATTTCTCTGTTCATTTCCATATCTCCTAAAAATTAGCCAAGAGCAGGTATTAGGCCTTCCTTTTCTCACCATTTGACCTACCAGTGCTGGAATAAACAAAAGAAAAATTTCCAGATCGAATAAGTGATGAAATGTGGGAAGTCGTATCAGAGCAGTAGAACATGTAAGAAAGAAAAAAACCCTCACTGAAGACAGAAAATGTGAAATGATTTGCATTCCAGCAATGAGTTTTCTCCCCATGGACACAAATGTTGGACTTCACATGACTACAAAACCACTACCACTATGTAAAATTTGGATCTGCTATGAAAAATGTGAAGTGAATTTTCAGTGCGAATTCACAGTATCACCAAGGGGGAAAGTGCTCTCTTTCAAAGCTTTGAAAAAGGCAAAAAAAAAATGGTAAATTTCACCCAGAATCAAATAAACAAACAATAAAAAACATTTACATATGTGACTCTCACAGAGCTGGCAGACTTAGGTAGTTTCATACACTATATCAATGTTAACCATGCCATTGCTCCGTGCTTCATTAGCCAAGGGACACAGGGACTGAATTTCACCAGAATAAGATTCCCCATTTTTCAGTCAGTGGCATAGAAAACTACTTTTCCGTCCTTCAGGAACAAGCAACTACCTGAATGGGACAGACAGGAATACCATCTAGTCCAATAGTCCATCCCCAGCAGCCAGGATCAGCTGCTTTAGAGGAAGGTGCTTGACAACTTGCAAAAGGCAATTGTGGACAGTTTTCCGGAGACAAACATTTCCTCTCTGGAGTTAGTGCCAAACCTGACACAGGTGTGAACATGCAGAGCTGCAAATTTTTCTAAACTATCTGTTCCAGCCTCACTACCCCTTCCTGACCTCTTTAAGCTGTAAATAGATTAGGACTTGGTCTTATCTATCCAAATGGAAATCAATCTAGCATAGAAAAGTCTGCAGCTGGTGTAAGGTCATTGAATTAGGTACTTCCTTAACTCTCACATCCTGACTCTGTGTAGTGCAGGGTTTCTCCTGCTCTCTGACTTTTCTCAGGGATGGCTTGCAGCTGAGTATTGGCTAAAGCCGCCCCTAGCTGTCTCTCATGTGAGATGGGGAGAAAGAACAGGGAGTTGCACTAGCTCTCTCTTTGCTGCGCTGCTGGGACCTCAGCTGCAATGATGAGTGTTGTCTTAGATGTGGGTAATTGTACCAGTCTACACACAGTACCCAGGTGTTAGCAAATACCTACTGAAGGGACACTCTCTTGGGAGAAGATGATTCCCATCTGCTGGTTTAAGCTCAATAATCCAGCCTTTTCTGGTGCTAGTTCCCTCCATACTGCAGTTTTGCTTTTGCCATTGAAAAAGACTTTTCCAGTGCCTCAATGGCTGAATAGTTCCCTTATTTTCTACAGTTGACTATAAAATATTTACAAATAAAGATGGTGCATATTCAGCCTTAATATGAATGATAGCTTAGCTGGAAAGGGAGGTGTGAGTGTAACGGCAGTGGAGGAGAGAGAGCAGTAAACGGGTATCTCACACAGGGAGAAAACAGCTCAGATTTCTATTATCTCAGAAATAAATGGCTGTTTGACATTCTTCACTGTTACTATATATGGTTTGATATTACAATACACACTGTATAACTCAGTTACTTGATGCAAGAGGCTGTGGCATCCTTCCAAAATCTAATATATGTGAAAGAGTAATTTCTGCAAGGGACTCATCTCTGCTCTGTCATGGGTTTGCTGAAGAAACTGATTGGCAACCAGTTATCTAGGGGGGATTTTAAAAAGAGTATACATTTAATATTTTATCATTTTATGCGGATCAAATAGAACGCTGAGTATAAAGTCACTGCTGTTGTTAGCCTGTTAAAATGAGCAGAATTTACTGGAAGAGTGCATTAGATACTGAATTAAAAGAAGTGGATGCTTTGGTGGGAAAGAATTGCCTTTCAAGTTGACTATTTTACTTTCTTTCTTGTCCATCTGAAGGTGTACTAAAAACCAGAAATAAGAGGCAAGATTGAAATGCACTGTCTTAGCAGATGCATGGGAGATCACATGTTTCTTGATAAAATGCTGTGCCTTGCACTGGATATGACATCTAAAAGCTACAGAAGACCCTGTGCAAAAGAAAGGTGATACATAAGGGTTGGAAATCATCTGTAATTACTAAATGTGAGGGGTTTTATAAACAACCTATTGCAATCTTGAGTGTTTGGTTCCAGGAGTGACGCTGTAGGAATAGACCCTTTGGACTGATGCTCAACCACATCCCTAGTCTGTGGTCATCCTTATCTTTCCTGCAGATAAATACTCTGTGCCATCATCCAGGTCACTGATAAAAACGTTGAACAACATGAGACCTAATATGGGTTCCCAGACATTGATCATTGATCATTACTCTTTAAGCATGGTGAGCCAGCCCATACGTGAGGTCCATCCTTAGCTTCTAAATACAATTGCTGCAGAAGGCAGCGTAAAAAGCCTTACTAAATAGCATCTTCCTGTCTTCTTTTAGCCTTACTGTCATGTTGGCTGCTTTTCTCAGCATCCTCGGAGCCTCCCACCCAGCCCCATGAATTTTAATACATCCAGTTTCCCTAAATAGTTTGTGGCTTATTACTCCCCCACATTAGAGGAGATAAAATCAGTCTTGGTGTTTCCTCCTCATCTAGCGTGCTGTATGGGCACAGGCAGCAGAGTCCATGGTCTGACTGCATTTAGACAAACATTTGATCTGGACCGAGGACTCCAGGTTCAGGTCACAAAGCCAATCCAGGCATGCTTCATGGAGGAATTGTCTTCTTCCTGTCTTTCCCACACCGTTCTATATTTAACTTCCCAAGGCTCATTAACCGCAAGCCTGTACCTTGTTACCACATCAATTCAGAGGAGTTATTTTTCGGCTGCAGTTGTGCTTCAATTTGGAGTATTAATTTCCTTTAACACTTGCCCTATTAATCACTTTAACAATCAAATTAAGACAATTATTTTAACGAGTTAATGGATTATACAGAGCAGACGATACACATTTATAACCACTTATGCCAGAGCACTTTTATAAAAGTCAGCCTTGTCAATAATATATTAGACCATAAATGCACTCCTATAGGATCGAGGGAAGGGACAGGAAAGTGTTCTGTTTGACTGATTTAGATATGTCTGCCTCATCTCTGTGGGAGCTTTTATGTGCTCTGGGCCTATTAAAATCAAGTGCCAGTCATTGAAAGAAAGAACTATTTTTTTTTCCTGGGATATTAATGCTAGATGGCAGGGTATTCTCTTTTAAGTTGCCTCTAATCTCACTGCTCTGGATATGTCATCAGAATTAGGCTTTTTAACCACATTTTTCACGTATTTTCTTAAGTAGCTGCTGCATTACAGAATCTGCCATCTCTCCCTCCTCGTGTGGAAATTTTGGGCTGAGGAAGTGGGGAATTATTTAGGTATTGAGTCCTGACACCTTTCAAATTTTCTGATTAAAAACATGATTTCTTGTGGGATTCTACCCTGCCAGGGCTATTTAGATTGACATTTACAAGAGATGGAAAGACAGCAAGCTTAAGAGTAGAGGGACAAAACCCAACCTGTGTGAGAACATATGGACATGCTTTCATCCTATAAATTGGGGTGGGTTTGTATAGGCTAAGTTTTTGTCATTGATGCTCATACGGAGTTGAAGAGCTTTAGACAAAAGCATTCTTGCCATGATCAGTAGAAGCCATACCTTTTAAAGGCTTCAGTAGCCTTCTGTTCTACTTCTGAGAATGAAAATCAGCCATGTTGAGGCACTCTAGTTCCCTGCCTCTCTCAAGTAGAAATTAATAATGATCTCTCTCATCTTGCTTGTTCCCAAAGTTGGGACTGAGTGCGGAACAACAGCATATACATTGGAGCTGAAACATAATGAGGGAACTCAAACTGAAGCACTTCATTTCCTTCGGACCAATTTCTCGGCTCAAGTCTTCTACCCACAAGCAGCAGGTGCCTGACTTAACTCTCAACGGAAAATGTACTCTTCTGTTTTGTGCATATTTGCACAGGGAGCCTTGTGCCACTTAAGAAAATGGTGCCCTCATCAGAACAAACCCTCATCAGCCCTCATCTGGCTGAACTGGGAAAACACTTGCATCAGGATTTCTAGACTCAAGATAGAAAGCAACTGTTTAAAATGTCTTTCTAATGGCAGAGATATATCAACAAGGCTTCGCTTTCTGCAGCTGAATCCTATGATTGATCATACAATTTCATTGCGCAAAAATCCATCTATATTCCTGAAGCAGTTTCTGCTAAGATAATACTTCAGTTATGTGGCCATCTATACCAATAAACTCTGGGGCTTACAGATCTATTGGAATCTTTACAAGGGATATGCCACAATGCTGTTGAGATAAATGACATCTTTCCAGTTTAAAGCATTGATTTCCAGAATGAAGGTATGTGCTTATGGGTGGGATAGACATATACATCAGAAAGACTAAGTCAAAATGACCAGGATGAGCTGGGAGGAGCCAAAATACATGTTATTGTGACCATAGTTGGAGAGACTGGTTTTTTCATGGTGGATGTATTTAGGGCATGCATATGGAAGATTCACTTGAGTGACCTTCAGAGAGGAATAGTAGGTAATAGGAAACTGCTTGATTGCGCAGACTTGGTGTGTAAGGACCCTGGGACCCATCCCTAGCTGACTGTTGCCAGCCTGAGAAACCTTAAAGAAATGTGTTTAGAAGAACCTGAGCTAAGAAAGAGGCTTTGGCTACATCTATATTAGCAAGTAGCACAGCCCAATAGCAAAGGATCTATAGCACGAAACAACTGGTGGTGAGCACCCAATATCTGTGTTACAGGCTTTGACGGCTTTTCTGCAGGCCAGCTCTAGTATGGTCACATTAACTGAATGCCCAGTAGGTGCTGCCACACGTCATAGGAGTCCTCAGAGCACATTTTCCCATTCAGTTTCTTCTGAGAGGAGTCCAGGTTGCCTGCTCTGTGACAGTGAGGACGTGTGCTTCAGAAGTGTACTGCTGATCTGAACTAAGATGCTAGCTGAAATGCACCTTCTGTTTGAGAGATGGAGAAAGAGAACTAAGTACACGCCCTTTCATGAAACGCCATGAATTTTGAAGCTAGTCGCTTTGCAAGACAAGCTCTAATCCTGTGTTACTTCTTCTTAATGAGTGGAATCTGAACAGCAGAACCATCACACACCCCACACCACACACCCCCAGCCACCTGAGTAAAGCATTTAGCAAGCAAGGGATGTCCATTGCCTTCTTAACACACAACGGTGGGATCACTAAAGGTGCATTCCCCTAAAGCATTTTTACATCCTTGAAATACATAATTTAAACTCACAACCCACTAATCTGCATGCAAAAGCAAACTCACAAATGCAAAGTATTTATTATTTGCCAACAATACATCTTTCCTGCTAACATAGCAAGAGTAAGTGATGTTGCTCTCTTTCTGGTTTGCTGGACAGTTAGGGAGTTAATGGGGTGAGGCAAGCAAGTAGTCAGTCCATGAATCTTTCTTTTAAAAAAAAGAAAAATGAAGCATTTGTCTCTCGTGACATTTACTGCTCCTCCAGCACCTCGGAGATAGTGCAGTGGTTACTTCCATGAGCTGACCAAGAAGCCATCTCCAAAGCCAGGAAGCGAAGGCACTGCTGCTACCTTTCTGAAAAGCAGTATCAATTTCTAGCTCCTGCATGGCCCTGTGTTAATTTGCCCACTTTTCCCTTCCCTCCCTGTGAGAAGTGACAATATGTCCACCACGGGCCATAAGGACTGCCTCAGCCTGCGCAGTCTTGCCGCTCATGGCACTGTGCTCTGCCTTGGACATCTATGTCACAGGTGCCCTCGGGACGCTGTGAGCAGCCTGGCCCTTCACCTTGCCTTTGGACAGGACAGGTCAGGTCAGATGTGTGCTTCCTAAACAGCATTTGGATCATTTAGAGCTTCATTAGCATTCATTTTAAATTAATACTGGGGAGATGTGATGTCCAAGAGTTTAGGTATCAGCTTATGAGGACAGAAGTTCTAAGCCCTTAAGTTAGTTCATTAAATATCTTGCTCCAAGACAGTGATCCTTTTCAGGTTGAGGACTGGGAAGTATATCTTTCAAAGCTACACATCATTTAAGTTCTAATATAAAACCATAATATGATCGTATTCAGATACATTTTGTTTTCTGTTTTGGTCTTTCACATATATTGCTGTTTCAAATCCTGGTTACTTCAGAGTAACTTTTTAATAGCAATATCATTTTTCTCTAAGCAAATTTCATTATCACAGAAATCTCATTGAAAAGGTGTCTGATATAAAAAGGAAAGCATGGGAATGAGTAAAGTGCAAATCATAACTGTAGTTTTCTTCCAGATTGGTTTGTACTCTGAAGAGATATCTGGTACTTGTACTGGTACAATAAATTGTGACAAGCACCCACTAGAATATTCTGGGCATCTAATTTATAGGTTCTTCCTTTGTGTCATGTACTTTCCTATCACAGGAACAGAGAACCAGAAAGGGCCTTTTATTCCATCAAGTCCAGTCCTCTGCTATATCTCATAATTTTTCTCAAGTGGAAACACTGGCAATTCCAACAGGGTCTGTCAATTTTGATGTTAAGATTGTACTTTAGAGCATTCAGGGTGCATGGGTAGTAGTTAGGTGAACCTCCTTGCCCCTCTGAGCTGTACATATCAGTAACATTTTCAGGCCAGATGGAAGTTCTGTGACAACTGGGAGTAAAGAGACCTGACCATTCCCACACTAGCAGCATTATTAAAAAAATAAGAAAACAAATCCTAGAAGTTCTCAAAAGGAGGAATATTAATCCAGTAAAAAGAACAGTGTGCAAGACTGAGGACGTGATTATATTTTAAAACGGAAACTCAAAGTCTATGGTTACAAACCATACATCTATTACTATCTGCAGATCTAAAAGAACAATGTAACAGTGTTTTTTCTGCAATGTTAGTGCTAAATGTGGCACAGAATTATTTTTTTTTTAAATTGCATGAAATTAAGATCTTGGGGTACATAAATTTGACCTCTAAATTGGGTAACGCGTCACTTTGACACAGGTCTGTTGTGAGTGTAATTCACTCTTTCATTCTGTGGTGGAGGTCATGTCAGCATTAAAAATTTGGGCACAGAACCAAATTAAAATGAGATGAGCAAAGCTGTGCTCTAAGAATCCAGAAATGCTATTACAGAGCTAAGTGCATTAAATGCTGCGCTTTTCCCTTCCTATCTCAAATGCTTCCTTACTTCTTACCATGCACATCTGCTAAAAGACACTATTTCCATGATTTATATATGTTTTATTTTTATTGACACTTGTGCAGAGCTCCTTGCTGAAATAAAGGAGATCATAAAAAAATAATGCCATGTTTACCACAGGTGTAAGTGTAAAGCTCCAGTCATGACTTATTTCTCGCTACCCAAAAAACTCAAGGTGATGCTTTCTCATTCTCAGAGCTTATTTGCATTGTGTTGGAAGTTCCCATCAATATGGTTTTCTGCAATTCTCTCTAGGGCCAGGATGAGGTCAAAATAATTCCTCCTGCCTTTTAATCTCAGCATTGTCTTGCTGGAGTGAAGCAGACAAAGGCAAATTTTATGGTCTCGTGATTTTACTTTTCTTAAGACAATCTTCACCATGTCTTTCAGACTACCACAAATTCTTATTAGGTAGGTGGCAATAAATGAAGAGAAGGTACATGAAAAATCAAAAACATTATCCAGGATATGAAGCTGGTGTCAAAGAGCAGGAGAAGACCCCAGAGAAAGGAAAACACTGGTCTGAAGGTTGGCCTAAATGAGCAGAATGACCTCTTTCCAAGGAAGTAAAGTCCCTCACCCAGCATTTGAGATGAGCTGTATTTCCTTGTCAATTGAATTCATTCATGAAGAGTCTTGTTCTTCAGAAATCCCCACCATCAGAAACCCCCAAACATAACCCATCTTACTAAAATAAATTATTAGCAAACTCTCTCTTGCTCCCTTGCTACAAGCATGCTATTAGGCAAATGAAATAGAGGCCTTCAGGCTCCCCCCCTTTTTATTTTTCCTTGTGATAAACTGCATAATAAAAAAGATATTAAGTGGGTATAAATTTTATACAGGCCCATCTAAATGGCAAGCCATTATAACTACAACAATAAACAAGGGCCATATTTTTGTGGAAGTTTAAATATAGCGTGCATATGCACTGCGACTATTCCAACTCCACTCTTCCCTCCCAAGTCAGCAAGCTGCCAGGAGAACTGGACGCCCCCAGCTCCCAGCTTGTACTTGTATACTAATGCTGGCAGCTCCCTACACAGGAGTCAGTCCCTCTTGCTTTTCATTTGCAGGCTTCAGCATTTTCAGGGATCAAAATTAAAAGCAGCACTATAAACAAAGCTTCAGCCCTGGAATTTTGTTCCTAGATCCTGCTGCAAAACAGGGATGTTTTTTATTACTGGTTTCTTTTCTGCTCCTATGATCTCATTAATTTTTTCTAGTAATAAGGACAATTCAGCAAACTGAAGAATATTAATGAGGCTTCATACTCTTTCAATTCCAGCAGCACAGAGGGCTACTTAAAAAACACTGATAAGCGTAGGTACAGAAGATTCCCTGTGTCCGAAGTGCAAAGGTTAAAGCAGGCATCTGTCACAATGTGTCTGCCAGCAAACACATGTCTGTGTTTTTTAAAAAATCACCAATAACATCCTGGAGCCATGTATTTATAAGGGCACATCACAGTTCATTTAATCTTATTCACATAAGAACTCTAACCTGCTCAGTGAATGAGAACCCTTAATACGACAGAACGAATGGACTCTGTTCACAAGGGTTACTTTTACCATGGCCAGTATTACGGAAATTCATTTTACGTTTTTGCTTTTTTTGTAAAACATTTATTTCCTAAAACTATTAACAAATCTTTATCAGATTCCAAATAGGTAAGACTGAATCTTTTGCAAATGCAGACCTCATAGCAATTTTACAGTAACTGATTGAATCCAGTAATAAATTTTGGAGGGAGAAGTCACTGACCTTTAGAATAAAATCCAACACCTCTACATCTCTTAAATTCCGTCCCATGGTTGTCTGCAGCAGGTGGCCAAAGGCTGCTGCCTAAGAGCTGCTGACCATGAAAGATTTTACTCTCAAGCCCACTCACATCGACACTCCTGGTTATATCTCACTGTCAAAACAACAAACCCACTCTAACCAGACATTAAATGCTGGATTCTTTCTCTCATCTCTTTTCATTAAAGCTTGTCTTTTCTTTTGTGCTGTTGAAGCTACAAATAAGTTGCAGAAATAATGCCTCTGCATGTATAATGGCTTACGGAAAGTTAGCAGAATAGAGAAGTTTTATTGAGCTGATGAGCAACATGCATCTGTCCCTACTGCATACAAAGATTAGCATGCAGAAAACAATACTGGAAAGAAGGGCATATTTATCCAGAAGTTCTCCTTCAAAATAGAAGCAAGTTTTCCTATTATTCCTGTTGTTATTATAGTCTGCGTGCACGCTGCTGACCCATGCTAACCATTTCGTAAAAATAAACTTGTGGTCTGAAAATATGCCAAGTCACCTTCTCACTCTGCTTCAGAGACGACCTTGGCTGTTATGCTTGGAGACACACATACAGATCACTCATTGTCATTTCATTAAGGCTGCAGAATCTTGTTAACAATTCCTCATTTAGTCCATTTTACAGAAAAACATCAGTCAGCCTAAAATCAAGAGGAGAACTTTTTTCTCTGTTATTTTATTGGTAACTTTCCAATTAGAGTTCACAGTTCAACTCAAGCTGTTTGACGGAGTGCTTGTTCATCTGTAACAGATCAGTCTGTTGATGAGCGTATCCCCACTGGGGAAAGAGCTTCCCAGAAAGGCACTGCTGGAGACAGTCATTCATAGAAATGACTCAAAAAGGTCGTTTTGGCTAAATACTATCTCATAAACTAAAACTGTAATCATCTCATGCTACTCCTATATATGGTCTTAGAGATGCAGCCTCCATGAAGCAAGGAGGTATCTTTCCTGTTCTTTTATGGGCTCAGCCTGTGGCTCTTAATGCAAAGTTTAGGAGCTAATAGCTTTTCAGGGAATCTTATGTTAGTTCACATCCTCTTGGAAAGGGCCTACCAATGAATATAGGCAGAGGTTAATTTTATGCTTGAGATGCAGGATAGAGGAACAGAAATAAAAACAAATATAAGTTAGGCTTATTAACATTCTTGCCTCTTACAGCATTTACAGGAGATAGTCTACAGTCTGCTAAGACAAATGTTTTTGGTCTAAAGAATAAAGCAAAGCTTTGCTTTAGTATGTTGCTAGCTCTTGATATTTCTTATGTCGTTGACAGAAAACTCAGCTTGTCTCCTGTCCCTTCTGCAGTCTGCAGATTATTTATCCTACTGATTTGACCTAGGTTGAAGCTCAGGCAAGTAAAAAGTAAATTTCTCCCAAGGCTGGAATCAAAAATAGGCTTGGAACACAGAAGCCCATGGATCTGAGGCAGATAACTTTCTCTTAGGAAAAGACAGACTACATGAAACTCCTATTGTTGTCTCCTGAAAACCTGTGGATGGTTTCTATGTTTAGCAACAGAGGAAATGAGGCATCTAGCTGTGGATTGAGTCTAGAAAACTGTGGCTTGCCTCCAGGAGCATAGGGAGGCAAGGAGTCCAGTTGAAAGAGAGCCTTGGCTAGAAGCCAGAAGAATTGGCGTGGGTTCCCCAGATGAGGCCTTTCTTTCAGTTTTTCCAGACAACTTCTAGGTTTAGATGCTAACTGATAGGCTAACAGTGACTCCAATTCCTCCGTACCACATTACACATTCATGTCACATTTTTTATTTTTATCCTTTTTATTTTTTCCAACTGTATTGATTCTTCTTTGTGAGGAGTGGAGCGGTGGGTTGTTCAGATCAGTGTTTCCAGAGAGGAGCCAGCATCCTGGAAACCTGAAGGAAGGAAAATGCTCATAAATTCAGGGTGCACTGACACCTTACATTTACATATGTAAGTATGTAACATTTTTTTACCTTTTTTCTCTGCTACTGTTAAAAGGTGAGTTAAGTCAAGCAGGAATAGCAATGATAGGAACTGTGAGTTTTGGGCATGGCTCCCCTGATTTTACTGCACAAAGCATTTATCACAAGCACACAAATACTTTTAAGTTCCGGCACTCTGATCCTCCAGGATGGATTCACCACCATCCTACAGTTCCTGCAGGTTTTCTTGAGGACTGGGCACTAAAGATAGTGTCCAATGTGATTGTGCTCCCCAAACCTTGCATGACTGTCAAAGAGGATGCAAGATGCAGCACCACCAGCATCACTCCTGATCCTCTGCATATCTTTGCAATAGATAGGAAATAGTCAGGGCCTCAAGCTGACTCTCCAGGGACAGTCTCTGCAATAACTGTGTGCATAACTCCAGCATTTTCATGGCTTCGTACTCACTCAGCCCTGATGTCAGGCTTATAAGCCAGAGAATCTGGTGTTAGGTGCTTGTTAGAGACCAATGGACATCCTGCATGCTCCTAGACAGCTCAGTTGTTTTTACCAAGGAGCTTCTTTTTCTTCTCCATGACTGTATTTGTTCATCTGTAAGATGAAAACATCATTAATGCACTTTGCAAAGCACCTAAGATGTCCTGGTAAAACATGTTTTAATAGAGTCAAGTGTTAATACAGAACTGAAATACAAATACCAGATCATTCTGGTATTAGAAGTCAGTTAAGTTTTGGCTGGGCATCCTCCTTTTCAGATAACTTTAGATTAGATTCCATCTATTTCTAGCAAAATTACTGAAGAGCTACTCCAGAAAAATACAGTCTGACTAAGCAAATGTTCTCCCTAGTGTGATGACATCACCCCCAACAAATTTGAAAAATAATAATAATAAATAAATCACAAGCAAGGCAAAATCCAGGGTCTCTATGAAAGCTGTTTTCTAATAAAACAACTCCTCAGGAAATTAATTTGTATGCTTAATTGGTTCAGAGAAATAATCTTCAGCATGATCCCTTAAGGACTTTGCCATAATCTTCTTTTATTATCCCGTGCTTTCTGATAAGACCTGGAACATTTCCTGTTCAGTTTTGGGATCAATATATAGCAGCATTCATGTTTCTTTTGGATCAAATTGCCACGGAGTCAAAGCTTATGTGTTGGTTGGAGATGTTTGTTTCAGTTAAGTCAGCAGAAACACGGTAAGGAGGAATGTCTGGTCAGATCAGAGAGACTAAGGGAGTCTTGGCTCCATTTTTGCCACTGACAGATCAAGTAACCATAGACAAGTCACTATGTCCCTGTTTTCACATTTGCAAAAAAAGGGTAATAATTCTGGATACAGCTCACTTCTTTATAGAGGGGCTAGCACAAAACTGAAGACTCATTTAAAAACATCTCACATAAATGCATGTACTGTCTCTCTGTCTCAAAGACAATTTCATCTACTGAGTCCAGTTCCTGGGGATATTGTGAGATAGGGGATTTGCTGTCACATGGCAGCTGCACTGCTTTAACTGAACATAAACTATTGCCCCAGTTCAGTTAAACAAGCTCACCTTGTGCATAGCGTTGTTGTTGGTTTCAGCTTGGCTTATGTTGTTTCACCAACCAAGGCTACAATCAAACCTCTTCAGAGACAGCCATCTCTGTCAGTAAGCGTATTGCCACAGCAGATACCCGATAACAGCCCTGTGTCAGACACAAAGTCCTTCAGATCTGTGGGCAAAGTGGTCTATGCAAGTACTCCTTAACCTGCTTCAGAAGAAATCAGTTGTGTGAGCTCTGGTCCTCAATTGAATCAGTTTAAGCCACATCAGCTGATTTTGCCTGTAGCCAAGTAGGCAGAGTTACATAAACTGCCCTGCTGGCAGACTAACAGGCTGCTCTCTCTGGCAGAGTGCTATTGAAAAGATGCAGAAGCAATGAAGTTTTTCAACTGGGAAAAAGGTTTCTAGGGTGAGTATCTGTCTGACAGTGTTTGCTATAGTCATGAACTTTGTTTGATAGCAATTCATGTGGCATCTGTATGAATAAGCTGAAATGATATCAAATGAGTTTAAACCTCTGCAGAATTTCCATATGCACATAGTTGTTCCAATTTGACTAGACAGCAAGAATATCCAGATAACTAAACCATGTTCGCATGTAACCTGGATCTTGAGTTTTCTTTGTGAAGTGCTTTGGGATCTGCTTTGAAATGGTCTAGAAATATAGAGCATTTCTCACATAATACGTACTATTTTTATTTTATTGATGTTCATAATTGACTTTATTTATAATACCACGTTACTCAGCGTTTGATAATAAAAAGGTAAAAGCAGGTAATAAAAACCTAAATTCTCCAAAAAGGGTTAAAATTCAGAAAGTCAGTAACAAGAGTGGACGTGCATTGTCAAATACAGCTTTCAGTAGGTTTATTTCTCTGGATGATGACATGGAAATGAAAAGGTTACCCATGCTCTGTTCTAACCAAATGGATAATCTTCACACCAGATGTACGGACCAGTGGTTACATTGTCCGTTGCTGAAAAGATTTCTAGTAGTAATTTGATAGAAATTGGGTTTGGGAATTTGTGAACATATATGGGGCCTGGTTTACCTTCTGATCTTTAGTAAAGATCAGATGTGGAGAACGTTAAATGTGACTTCAAGGAAAATAATCTCAGATCATAAATGTGTTTTATAGCTTTGTATTTACTGAGTAGCACTTATTTTCTGGAGTAAGCTCAGTAAATTCACTTCCAGTTGTTCTTATTATTGCATTGGTACCTGCAGGCATGAGCCAAGGATTAAGGCTTCATTGTGCAAGGTGCTGTTCAAACATATATAACAAGTAGGTAATGAACAGAGGGGAATTCAGTTATCAGCCAGCCAAAGACGTTTAAAAGTATTAGCAATGCCATGAATCTAGTTTTACTTAGAGCTGATGAAAATTTGGAATTTCCACAGGCAAAAAAAGCCATTGAAATCTTTTAAATGTCTTTAAAAACAAAGAAATTCTTACGCCAAAACAGAAAAACCTTTCTTCTGTAAGTATTTTGGATCTACTACAATTGTAATTCCACAGCTGCCAAAAGTGCAAGGCAGTAGGTGCTAGTAAACCCCACCCTCTGGCTTCAGAGAGCTTTGCTCAATATTTTCCATGCAATAAAGCTGAAGATAAAAGACATCAATTTTCTGTGAATGAATCTGCAATGCTCATAATTTTAGGGATTACAGGCTTTCAACAACGAAAAGAAAAGGAAATAGAATGATCCATGTCTGAGGTTAAAAGGAGTGCTATCCTTGGAAATACACAACAAGTGAGAGTAAAAGACTGTGTTGGAAAACAAGCTCTCCTCAACATGTTATAGAATTTAGATCGGTGTTTGCTTACTTATATATGTGTGAGATGACACAGTTTCTAGCAGGAGGGTACGGGAACACACTGCAGGTAGGAGAACAGAGGAAGCAGAAAGAAATCAATTTTACTATGAAGCTCAAAAGCATTTTACCAGACAAATTCTGGCAGTGGGTGTGTAGGCTACCAAATAGTCTCCCATTTGATCATGGCACTTGAAATCATCTGACTATAATTTGGGGGAAAATACAGATACTGAATCAACAGGATTTATACAGCTACTGCATTGCCTTTGGTTTATTTCCTTCAAGAAAGCAATTGTGTCTCTGATGTGCTGATAGCCTTGCAGAATTGTTCCACTGTTCATGTTTGCCCTTTTGAGGGAAAACAGAAATCCTTGATTTCTGGATATGCTCCATAACCTGTAGGAACTGGCAATAGGTCAGCTCTTTCTGCAGAGCCAGCACAGGTTTGTCAGAGCATGCATTTCCAGCTGGGATCAGAAACTGCCAAGCTTTTGTGCCCTGTTTTTGACTTGCCAGAATAATGTCAGGCTGCTGATAGGACCATCTATGGTAAAAGCTCAGAAGTAATTTCAGTCTGCCTTGGATTTGCAATAATGTGGATGCTTTGCTGTATTTCCTTCAAATTCTTTCATTAGAGATCAGAAAATTTCTAAAAGTTGGTGTAGCTCTTACAGCTGGACTCATTCTCTGGGTAAACCCCATCCTGGTCCCATTACACAAATCCTCAAATTACATAGCTCTAGTTTGACTCTGAGAAGCTCCCCCAGGGGAGATAGGAGGGCATGGGTTAAGCAGTGTGTATCAGATAATTTGTGAGTGGTAATACCTCTTCATTGTTTTGGGATTCTTGAAGCTTAGCTCATGTTAGATGAGCCTCTATAGCAAATTCTGGGTTTTTCCGGCTTCTGCTTATACTATGACTTTTACTCCTGATCTCAGATGAAATCAGGAAATGCTGAAAATGACAAGACGCAAAACCAGAATTTTCTGCAAACGTCTGCATAAGCTAATTCTGAATCACTACATGTTATCACCAAAACAAATGACTCCTTGGTAATTTAAGATCAGATTCAGGTGTTCTTTCCTTAGGATCAAAATTGTCTTACTCCCCTCTGATGAAACTAGAGAATACAATTCCATTGCACCTGAATCAGAACAGCAAGTCTTGCTTTTATTAAGTTATATCAAAGCAAGAAGCTTTAGAGGGTTTTACCAGCTCAGGATTAGCTTCTTAGGACACCTAGGGCTTTGGAAGACTCAGATTTCATTAATAGTCTGTGTTTACTTCTCTAAAGCTCCTTGGGAAACCAAGGCTAAATATCTTGAACTCACGTTTGTATTAAAACATCATTTGTAAAGGAACATAAATATAAGTGATTTGAAGATATTTTAAGACATTTATTTAATCTCCTAGTAGGAAGTCTGATGGATCATAGAATGGAATGGAAATGCTCTGAAGGACTCTCTTTCTTGTAGAAGTGTGATTTGATATGCTCATGGCCTTCAGTCTGGGGAAGAGGAGACTGAGGGGAGACCTTATCACTCTCTACAACTACCTAAAAGGAGGCTGTAGAGAGGTGGGGGTCGGTCTCTTCTCCCAAGTTACAGATGACAGGACAAGGGGTAATGGCTTCAA
>JAOXNO010000011.1:6257586-6287276 GCA_028565335.1 Limnodromus scolopaceus
GAACCTGCTCCATTAATCATTACCCTTTGGGTCCTGTCACACAGCCAGTTCTCAATCCACCTCACTGTCCCCTCATCTCACTGTCCCCTCATCCAGCCCACATCTTTGTTGAAGCTGATGTGTTTTAGAAATATGTGTTAATTCTGACAACACGTGTACACAATAGAGGCAAAGTGCCTTAGTGTCAAAACATTGTGTTGTGACATTTTCAAGAAGTTTGGGGGGGTTCATTTCAGAAGGTTCGTTTGAAATGAAATGTGTTTTTTCAACATCAAAATAATTTGAAAAAATTGACAGTCCGAACTTTGTTACAGGAGATCATTTTTTTTAAAAAACTTTTTTTCATTCCTTTTACGGAATGCATAAAAATGTGAAAGTTTTAATTTCTGCCATTTATAAGGAAATGGAAAATCAGCCTCCTCCCCTCTTCCCCTTATCTGGAGATACCTGCATCAAAAAACATTTCTTGTTTAAAACTTGTTAGCTATCCTCTAATACTAAAGATGTTTTCCTCCGTATGTCTTACACTACAGGCTATACCATTTATGTGAACAAATTAATCTCTGGAGCTTCCAAGGTGCAAAGTATTTCACAGCTGGGAACCAAAGAGATTAATGAAGAGATTTTGCTACCTAAAACCAGGAAAGTGTATGATGTTGTTTATAAGAATGCCAAGGTCAAAAATACTGCATCTTCAGGGATCAAAATACTTCTGAAATCTACTTTTGACTTGCACAAAAATCTATAGTAAGGCTGAAAGCTGGAACATGATCTTTTTAAGTGCACAGTTTTAACCAACCAAGCATTAATCTTCCTCTGCTTATATGCATCGATAACCTTCAGGCTACAGACAAAAATAAGAAGATGCTTCTATCCAATCAGAGGCACTGAAGGAACTCACACCAACTCCAGTCTGATGGGGAGCAATCTGCTTTACAGAAACACCATGATCAGTGGCTTCCCTGGTTCGTTGTTGCAACAACAGCAGGTGGTTTAAGAATATCCTTTCATAGAATCGTAAGATTGTCTAGGTTGGAAAAGACCTTTCAGATCATAGAGTCCAACCATTAACCTAACACTGCCAAAACCACCACTAAACCATGTCTTTTAAATACCTCCAGGAATTGTGTTTCAACCACTTCCCCGGGCAGCCTGTTCCAATGTTTGATTACCCTTTCAATCAAGAAATTTTCCCTAATATCTGTCCGATACCTCGCCTGGTGCAACTTGAGGCCATTTCCTCTTGTCCTCTTCATCCCTAGAAGGGGTTGGCTGTGAAGCTTACAGTGAGGATCAAGGAGCCACATTCGCCTCTTGTTTTCACTGGTATTCAGGGAGAAGTGGGAGCTCTGCATGTGCGGTGATCTAGCTCCTTGTGGGACATGGGCAAGCCTAGTGCTCCACATGCACGTGGTCTTATTCTTTTCTAACCACACTTGTTCATTCTGTTCTCTCTCCGCCACCCCAACTGTATACATATTGATTTGGCTTCAAAGAAAGGCATTAAAAAAATCCTCAGAGGTGACATAGTTCCTACTCATTGCAGCTGCATAATATATTTCACCCATACAATTGCACAGGTGGGTTAATTTTAAGCATGCCAGCCAGCAGTTGAGTAAGGAGACCAAAGAACAAAACCAGGATGTCTGGTTCCTCTTTCACAAGGCTTCAACTACCCAGTTACTTGAAAAAAATTGTCAAAGGCATTTTATGACACACATAAATATTTGCAATATAAAATCACAGCTTGAATCCTTAACTTGTTTTATCACCGAAGCAGAGACAATTCAATGTTTAGTAAAATCTAGTTAAGCCCAGACACCTTTTTGAGGCTAGCACCCTGTATTGTCTGGATGGTTCACATTAGGTCATGCTAAACTGACAGCTCTGAAGCATGGAGACATTAATTTGTGCCAAGAACAGATACATTGTTACAACCTATGCCCATCCTACCCCTGGCTCTGAGCATCAACCTGTTCCTACAAGGCTGACTATGTGTTAAGTGAGGGTTGTTGGCCAGACCTACATCCTTACTGTTTGGGTGCAGATGCACAAGACAAAGTCTAGTGGGATGTAATGTTTTTATGGAAAGGGCATTAAAAGATTTCTGGAGAAGGAGACTGCGAAACAAAAAAAAAAAAAAAAAAGTCCCGTAAAATTTCAGTATTTTTGATACAGCAGTAAATTTATAAAATGATTAACTGGTTATAAGTACAAAGAAATTAATGTATGGTTTTAAGAAAAGATACAGGATAGGTAATACTGACCTACAAACACTTCGTTTGGGCAGAGAGAGGCTATTAATTTTCATGATTCTTCATATCACAAGACAGAAAAGTAATCGTTCAAATCATGTATGATGAAATCTAATGTTGTGATATAATTTCTCCCCATCGATTGGGTCCTAGCCTATCTGGGATGATTTATAGAAATAACTGGAGACAGGAACTTACTGTAGTATTGCAAGGGCCAGTTAAGTTTATGTGCTGTACTGATGTTCAGAGTTAATAGATTTTAAATTATAGTCTATGTAGTACTCCTAGTGATGCAAGCTTACCTTGAGGGTCTGAACAGATGAGGTAGGTGGTGGAGCAGCAGCTAGGACAGCTGGCAGTCACCTCATCACTTGCCTTTGGATCACTTGTCCGATCATAGCAAAAAAGAACCACAAATAAGGGTGTAAATCAGCACCGTGTAGTTAAAAATCAATGGAGTTACACTGAACTATGCTAGTGAGGGTCTGGATCAGAAATTCGAAGATAAAGAGGTTAATATTCCTTTCCTTTAATACAGAGATAAAATTCAGAACCAGTGCTCTGTTGTCCAGAGCAGTTGAGTAGTCTTCAGAGAAACCAAGTTCCTGTGAGCAGACCTGAAAGACGGCATAAAAATTACAACTGCAGCTACCACTGTAATTCATGCTGTTATCACACTCCATGCCTCAATGGAGACAGTTCTAGAGTCAAACATGACTTTGCTTCTCCTTTCTGCTTTTGGTTCAGTAATCTTAAGATGTGGAGGGCCATAAGCATCTGAAGGGAGGCAGAGGCTCCAGTAGGGAAGCTGGAGAGAAGAGAATGACACCTGGTTCTGTTCTTGAGTGTCAGCAGGCTGGAGTTAACCTAAAAATGATAGCCAGAAGCCTGCAATGGTACATTTCCATTCCCATGGGAATCTCATCTCCCCAAAACAAATGCTAAACCCAGGGGTTGATACCCCAGGGCCAACAGACATTACAACAAGGCAGTGTTGTAGATGATGCTCCCTTCTGGTATATTACCTGCAATTACAGGAGCTCAAGGTCACTTTGTAATTCATTGTGTAGAAGTTTTCAACATGGTGAAACCAAGATTAAATAGCAGTTCATATACCTGCAATTTTGTTGGGTTTTAGCCATGCTTCTATGTAGCAGAAGCAAGAATCTGTTGGTTTATTGGAGGATTAGGTGTGAATGTTTTGTTTTTCCAAATGTTTTGTTGAATTTTGAAGAGAAACAAGCAATTAAATCACAGCAAAAGGGAATTGTAGCAAATGAACACTTGTGCTCTGAAAGAAGCAAGGCTTCAGTTCATGGATCAGAGCCAAGGGCTATGTTTTTTAAGAAGATCCAGTGACTCTGTTTGTAATTCTTGGATTCCTGTGTTAGAGAATTTTTTTTCCTTAGGCATTGAACTGAGCTTGCTCTAGACTCGAAAGAAAGAAATTCTCTCTGGAGAGTTCTTTTGTCTTTCCACTGACAAGAGAGGGAAATTCAAGTAAGCACATTCCTAATGAAGGCACTTGGGTCACAGCTCTGACATCTGCACATTGCTTGATCCAGTAATGCATTTGTATTGCTGTCAAATTATGAGATCAGTCTGGAACTTAGGCCAACTGTATTGCTTTTACATCAGTCAGAACCAACAGACACAGACATAGTTCACGTCATTAATAAGAATATCAATGGAGAAATGCCAAAGGTGTTACAAGTTGTGCCTTACACTGCAGTAAACGATGGCACAAGATGCAGACCACAGGTGAGAGGAGCTATTTGGAGCTAGCTGGCTTCTGCACCTTGTGCATTCACCCATGTGTGAAAGCAAGTTTTGTATGTCCCTGGGCTTCAGGATGTGCTCTGAGATATGTTGTGCAACTTGGAAACAGCAGCTGTGGAATTCATGCGCTGCATGACTACACTGAAATCTGGCAAGTATTCCTGTTTCCTTCAGGTCCTTTTGGATGGCATTCAGGAGGGTCTGCTGCTGTTGGATTCCCCCCTTCCCCTCAACACAAGCCTGTGACACATTGCAACAGGTCTCAGGTATACAGTTGAGCATGGAGGGAGAGAATGTCTGAGAAAGCATTGGGCTATTGCTGAGGAAGTTGTGGTGTGAACCATAGATCTGCTGCAGGCTCCATTTAAGACCTATTACTTTGAAATCTCTGTGTCTCTATAATTTCATTTATAAAGTGAGGATCGTGCTCTTTCCTTTTTTTGTCCTATGTGTTGAGAGTGCAGAAGCTATCTAGATTCATGCATACACACAGCCTGCAGTACAAAAAGCCCTCATTTCTCTTTGTAGCATTAGGAAATACGGAAAATATGTCTCATGGGCTATGATTCCCACTTAGTACCGGCGCTTTTCCCAATCAGAAGGCCAACAGAGAAAAAGGAAAGGCCAGTGTTTTCTTACTCTTCCAGTTTTTCTGCCCCATTTTCTCTGCCTTTGTCCCCATTTTTGGAATAGCTTTTATCTCGATATCTTCTTTGATGCCAAAACCAGAATTTCAATTACTTTTGCATCGCTTTGTCTGTGTTTTGCTACCTGTGGCTACAGAAATCAGCAGTACACAACCATTCAGTTACCCGACCCAAATGATTTATTTTTTTTTTAAACAGAAAAGAGTACTTTTTTCATTAGTTGCCTGGTCACAGCCCATGGCTGTTCTAGTCATATATATATGTTATTTTTGGAAGAGTAGTGTTGAGGAGGCTGTTAAGAAAGGAGTGATCGTGTCTGGCCAATATTCCAAAATGTGACCCTCCAGTCACATGCATTCAGGGCAATTTGGATCCCAAAAATTTGGTGGCACTTTATAATAGTCTTTCCTCAGGATAAATAGTTATGCTGAACTATTTTTACCCTTAATGTCACCATTTTGCAAAATGCCATTTCCTTCTCTCCTCCGTACACAGCCCACACATACACAAACATCCCCCTTATAGCCATCATCTGTCAGACGTACAATCAACCTGACAGTGTGCACACATGCATACCTTCCAAAAGGATACATTTGCATTAGTGTTTCTTCTAGCACTGAGTCAATCTAACACGCTACAAAATCAGAACAGCGGCATTTTACACAGAATAAAATGCAAGAGAGAATGGCATCTTTTAAAGCAACAAGTGAGGACTGAGAAAGCTCAACAATAGCAGTTGCGTACTGCAATATCACTGCTCTGCATCCTGGCTAGGCAGCCACGCTTAATCCCTGCATTGTTTCAAATACACAGCATGCATCAGTATTCTCTAGCCATGATCAGCAAAGGGAAGGATAAAAACCAATCTACACTGATTCCTGTTTTCCTGTCTTCTCCAATGCTTATCTCTTTTTCTTTTTTTTTTTTTTTTTCTTTCTTCACCCTCCAGAGCCTTCTGCTAGTCTTCTAGGCATGCCTCACAAGCTCTGCTGGTTCCATGGTCCAACTCTTCCTGCTTTGCAATAGCTCTGTCATCGGCAATAATGAAAGCAACTGCTTTCTTCCCTCTATTCAGCAGCCCATCTAGTGAGTGAGAACTCCAGGAAAGCCAGTTGGCAGGACAGCTGCAGGTTCTGCTACCTTATTTATAGAGCCATCCTGCAAGAGGATTAGGCACCCAGTTCTGGAATGGGGCACCAGTCTGCCCTTTCTAGCTCTGAAGGCGTCATCCCTTGCTACAGGTCCCATCCACTCATAATGCAAACCAGCTGGTGGACCTGGGTACTGCTTTGTTTCTGACTCTCTTTTATCCTGTGAAGATAAAAAGGGGTTAACCTTTGCAGGAGGCAAAGATTATTGCTTCTTGGCTGCTCTGTCAGTGAAGCAATGCAGCATTTACAGTTCCTGGCTGTAGTTAGACCTCTGAAAGATAGGGTGCTACTCAAAGATCACAGGTAGCACTCATCCATCACCTGGAGATACAGTAAAGAGAGACAGGCCAATCTGTAGTGAGCAAGTTTATTTCATCTCTTCTGACATCTATAGATTAGACAGCTGCCAAGATGATACAATAAGGTGCTTCACCAGGAGTTACTTTCTGAACTCATCAGGAATTGCCGATGAGACGAGCACATGCTGAAGCTTTTGCTGGTCCCTGCCCCAGTGGTCACATCCCCACTAATGCAGAAGCAACACTCAGCCTGTACTGTGTGTCAAACTTGGGTTAATACACCAGGATTTTTGGCTCACTAGCAAGAAACAGAGCACACAGAAAACCCACTTTATGCCAAGGCTTCAGGCAGGATATATGTGCCCTCCCTGCCCCCATTGTCATCTGTTCCTGAGTTGATGGAGGCAGCCACGGATCTGGATGAACAAGTCCGATTCAGTGCAGCAAGAGAAGCATCTGCCTGACTCAGGCCACCAAATAGCATCTGCCACTGGCGTTGTTTCCGAGTGATGTCAAAGAAAGGATGGAGCAAAGGTTTAATCTTAGAACCTGAGGATTGTCATGTTTGCCTCTCCCCAGCAGCAGTGCTTTGCAGATACAACTATAAACAGCTACTGCATGGTAAGAATCAAGCCGGCATGCCTATCTAAAGGGTAAATGGTTGGTTCTCCCCACACACTCCCCAAAGGCAGCAAAAGAGCTGCTTTCTCTGCAAAAATCAGGTCACCCGCCCTGCTTACACCTTTGGGTGAGTGGCTTTCCTAGGCCTGGGAAATAAGAAGTTCAGAGGTTTCCCTCAACACAGTTTTTCTGTGGCCTCAAAGTGCTGATTCGGCTGTGCTGTTCATGTAGGGCACAGAAGGGAATGGAAGTAGGTGGAAAAAACCTCACAACCCCTTCTTCCAGGGGCACTCTATAAAATATCCCCTTGGGATTTCCCAACACTAGGGAGTGACCCAGTTTGATTATCCTGACCCTGATTATCTCTTAAGCCTCCTTTTACACTAAAGCACTGTAAAGAGGCCAGAAAACAATCTGGATGTGATCTTTTTCTTAAGGTGCAATTCTTCATGGGATGCCTTGGCACAACATCCCAGGAAAGATGGAAAAGAGAGCACATCAGCAGCTAGCATTTCAGTGGCTCACAGACGGCATGCTGTCAACTGCTTGAGGGGGCACAAATCCATTTTTGTCTTTTTTTTGGCCCAGAGAAAAGAAAGGGGAACTAAAAATGCAATTTACTGTGTGTCTGCATTGCTTCAAGCAAACCAGTCCATCCGGGCACGCGGTAACTTCACCCACAATTTCAGGCTCAGAGCCAGACATTTCTATCCAGGCCATCAATAAGTTTTGGAGAGGGAGCCACAGTGAACAACAGGGTCTTATGGCTATTGTAGGCTCATCATAAGGTGTCAGCATTAAGCCTTCTCACCACCTCATCCCCTGCCAGAAAAATAATTTCCTTCCATGGTGTCTGATCACTCAAGTATCAGAACCTCAAAGGCAGTTCAGAGATAACAGGAGTCAGTGCCTTTAAAGAGACTTTCCATCCTGTGTTAAGCTTAGTCAAAATTAATTGGGCCTGAGGGGTCAAATTTTTGTAAACACATTTATGTATGGTTAGATATCTAATTCTCAGAGCTGCCTGTGAAAAACTCACCTAAGGCTTGTCTGAATTCTTAGGTACTGAAATAGTTTTAAATAACCATTCCAAAATCTTGAATTCTGCAGTCAGACCGAACACTTGAGCTGTCATTTACAGATCCTGTTTTTCCCTAATAATGGGATTACTGGAGGAGTTTTGCAGTACCTTTGCGGAAAGTCAGACTTTCATATCTATGCTTTCATCTCAGAACGGGGGAGGGATGTACAAAAAAATCCATCTTATTAAAATAAACAAAGCCTGTTTGTGTGAAGAAACTGAATCATTTTTCATTACCATCCTGTACACAAAACAAATATGATAAAGGGATTAATACAGTTCAGTCACATTCAAGTGACATTGATTAGTTTGCTATTCTGTGGATTGCATGCAATTTCAAGGGCTGTGTTTGCTTCCTTATGGTTTAATGGCAATTTTAGGTAACCTTGTTCCTTGTGTGGTTGCTTTATGCCTAAAATGTTTCAAATACCTGCTGGCAACATCATCTGATAGATGCCTAGAAACGTTGCTTAATTCTGTTAAGGCACATGCTGGCATCAAACAGCAGCAGAGTTTGCCAGGAAAAAGAAAATAGATTGCAGTTTGCAAAGGTTGTTGCAGAATGTGTTGTCGGGTGAGGAACTCTTTGCAGGGAGATATGGCTGGACTAGTTTTCCTGAGGGCTAGGCTGAGATCACGGATGCAAGAATCAGCTCCATTCACTGGCTGCGTGAGCTGCTGGGAAAAGTACGATGTACTCTGCCAGAGAGAGGTGGACCGGTCTGGCAGTGAAAGAGGAATTAGTACAAGGAAAGCTGTGAGGGCTTCCCCAGGTTGAAAGATGGGTTCCCAAGGAAACCCCACCACGTGACCATGTGACAAATCTCCTGCGTAGCATCTGCAGACTGATGTCTTCACTGCAAGCCTGGAACATGTGGCCAGCAATTGCTCGCGCTGCCCCAGCACAGCAGGAGATGAGATTAGTGGGCACTTCCCAAAGCTTGTCTTCTGGCAAGCTCAATTCTCTGACCCTTCCTGTGAGAAAGCTTCACAGATCAAGAAAGCAGTGTGCCTCCCTCTTCAATGCCAGAAGGAGTCACGTGAGGGAGAAATAAGCAAAGTGTCTTGCCAAAGGGAGAGGAAAGAGCATGGAAATTATTTTCAATCTGTGCTTTTGCAAGTGTAGGGAGAGGCTCTCACTCCTCCACTTCTGTGGAGCTGCCTGCTGCCAGACTCAGGCCAGCTTCTGAAGCTCTGCTGGTTAACACATGAGCAAAAAATTATTTTAAGCCTTTTGTAAAACTCTTTTCAGAAAGAGACGTTTTACTTTCTCCTGTAAAATTGCAACCAGATCTTGGGAGAGAATTAAGTGTGTTTCGGCACACAAAGAGGTCAGGCTGCATTTTGATGGCACAGTTCACACTTTGTCCCTGAAACAGACTGAGCATTTGGAAGAGCAACACAATTTATTCCTGAATGAGAGGATGCGAAGAACATTTGGGTTTAACCTCTCCACCAACAGATGCTTTAAAATACTCCTGGCAAGCTGTTCCTTTCCGGTAGCAAAATACTATCAGAAATGGGTGGTACGCTGCTCTTCCCAGGATCTAGTCACTGTAGTAGGTCAGAGCAAAGATCAGGCTAGGCTGACATCCCTTGATAGGAGACAGTAGCTGATGTTTCAGGTAACGTGTCCTACAATATGATTACACACACTGAAAATCATCGTTAACCCCCTGCCCAGTGAAGTGGCATGGGGAAGTGCAGTACGCTCTTTTCCAGCCCTGGCATCAACCCCTGCCAGCAGTGTGCGGGGGAGTTAGTGATGCATACTGATGTATGAAGCTCCTGTGTGCACACCAGTGACCTGAAAACAGGCCTCTCCTTGTCCCTCTCCCCAGCCTTCCCCTCCATGCCACCCATGTTACCGAAAACAGAGATTTTTGTCCTTACACAGATGGTGGAGTGGGTGGAGTCTGGTGGGAGCCCTGCTCAACGTTCTTCCCTACTCAGCGTGGAAGCACTTGCACCACGTTCCACAAAGCTAATATACTCCATGTGGAACCGTGCTCGGTTGGCTTTACTCAAGGGAAGGGAGTGAGCAGAGAAAGCATGCAGAAGTCTCCTGCTCTCTCTTTTTTATTATCACCTTCCTTTAACACACCCAGGTTGTCTTCTCCTCCACCACCCTGCACAGTTTGGGGAGTAAACAGCGCATCAGCTCAAACTCCAGAAGTAAGGAAAAACCTGCAATACATAGGCTTGCTAATTGCTGAGAGCCATGAAAAAAAAAGCTTCACATTTTCAGGCATTGCTGAGGGCAAGGTGGATGCCTGCTCACTCTCTTCTCCCCAGGTTTTTTAGGTGCAGACTGTGACATGTATTTCTAATGTCACTGGACTATAAAAAGAAGTGTGTGCATCACCCCGTAGCTCCCTAGGAGTGAGTAAGTGATCAGATTGGACGTGTCATCCAAGAGAGGCTCATGCAGCCAGACGTCTTTGCTGCTTCAACACCACCACAGATCCCACAGTGTTGAAGGGGGTGACATATCTGCTCTTTGCAGATGGGTAGGAGGCATTTCCAGACTGCTTTAGCGTGCGAGTGGCAATAAATCTGCAGCCTCCCTGAGCCAGAAAATGTTGCTGGTTTCTGCCAAGATCATGTCTTTGGGAGCTCACCCAAGGCCTGTTTCAGAAGCAGAGGGGCTAGAGAAGGTCAGTGGGCATTTCTGTGTCCAATATGGTCTCTGGGGACAGGAAGACCAAAGCACACGTAGCTCAGGGAGTGTATTAAGTGAACCGTGTCGCTATTAAATGCAGTTTCATCTGGTTTGGGATCATCTAGGGCTCTATTATGCATTCCACTGCCATCTTGGTCTGCATCTTCAAAGCTCAGTTCCAGAAGGTACAATGTGAATTTCAGCTAAAAACATGGAAATAAATCTCTTGCACTACATTGCTTTGAGGCCTTTCTCCCACGGAAGTCTTTCAGAGAAACTAGAAGGAGCTAGGATTTAATCCAAAAAAGATCTGGTATGAATCTGCAGGTCGCCCTTGTAGACCTCAGCAGGTGGGACATCAGCATGTTACTTTCTCTGTAGCTGAGTTGTGTTTTATCATCTTTCTCTGCAAAAGAGGTGCTGGCCCTCTTCTCTCTCCTTCCAGCCCATCCTTCTCAGTAATGCACTGTAGCCCATGACCCCTTGGATAAGACATGAGAATACTAATTGCTTGGAAACACTTCAGGGAAAGTGGATGTTAAGTGGACTAATGCTGAACAGCAATGGAAATTACAACATGGACATCACCAGAATCCATCACAACTAATGAGATTAGAGTGGATACCACAAGAATTCATAATGATCTACTCTGCCCCAAAACTTTTGTCAGTGCATCTGATGCTCTGCTCTTCTCCTGCCCTCTACTTGCACACTTTGAAGAGTACAGACAAGAGAGGACCCCAGGAGCCTTTCATCCTACTCTGTACCTCTCTTATACAGCCCTTGTTTCTAATTGTATGCAGACACAACAGCAACAGCAATGACTTCATGGCGAACCCCCCTAATAAATAAATCATCCTAATTTCAAGGCAAAGTTAGCACAACCATCCACTGTGTCATTTCCATGAATCACAGTGATAAAGGGCCATGCTTGTTGAGGCATTGCCTATGCAAATGCAATACAGCACTAATGAATGTAAGCAAAGACCTACAGTGCCAGGACAAGGCAGGCTTGTGCCAAAACTCCTAGGAAGCGGCCGTTGCTTTGTTCAAAGGAATCAGTGATGGGCTGGGGCAAGAGAGGCTCTCAGGAGCCTGGAACTGTATTATTCAGTTATTTCAGATCCCAGGTTATGGTCCTTAGTCTTTAGGAACATAGTTTCATGCCAAATATTTCTGATTTATAAGCAGCAAGCTGTCTCTCTGAGTTCCTGGAAATTGTGATAGGGGAGGGAGTATTCTAAACCAGGACGATCCAAAGATCCTTTGTGAGGAGATAGCAGCATATTGGAAGTTCAGTGTAAGGTGCTGAAAAGGACCCACGATACTTCAGATTTCCTTCATTATTCTCCAAAGCCTAATCTAATTTAACACCTCACAAAGCAGGGCTATGCGGAGGAGCTATCCGTGTTTTCAATCAGACCTCATTGTTATTGTGTCTGTGCTGATATTTGATACCTTGATGTTATTGTTCGTATTCTCTAGAAGCCTATAAAAGAGGTCTAGAGCCAAACAAGGGTTAGTCCTGCGGCGCTAGATGATTTATGGGTAAAGTGTAAGAAAAGGCCCTGCCACAGCCAGAAGGGCAAAATAGCTGCATGAGGGATAGGATAGCAGAGAAAGGCAGAATGATTTCCTCAAGGTCACACAAGTCACAGCACAAAGCTGGGAATAGGCTTGATGACTCACAGGGAAGTGCAATATATTGTCCTGGTGATGCAGAAGTCTCTGATATCCCTGACTAACACACCACATGAAGAAATTATTTCATGCTCTGGCACCAACTATCAGCCAAAAAAGGTCTAAAACACCAAAGTAATTCAATATATGCCACCAAAGGTTTTCTGTTCCCAATAGGTGCCAGGCACAATTGATTTTCTTTTACAGTTGCTTTCTTTGTTAGATGATGTCATGGATTATTTATCTCTAAAGGCATTAAATGATACAAAGCACTTGATGAGTCATTGGGAAAAACAGTCTTCAAGACTAGCTGGTGCAAGAAGAAAGGACCATAAATTCCCTGGCCTCAGTGTTTCTAAGACTTGAAAGCAATTGCATTGCTCTCATCCAGTGAATGCAAGGAGAGTTGCTCTCCCACTATTCAAGTCACGCAATTGAGCAGCTAGGAATTCACTGCTTGGTATTTCGGTTTCAAAGTGTACCAGTGTCAGTCATTGTTCTAGAAATCAGCACCTGAAGGCACCTTGGACTGGTGCTATTTGACTGTGCCTCAGTGGGCCAAGACTGGAGCAGAAGTGCTGGTCAGCCTGCAGCTGAGCCGGTGAAAAGCACAGTTTTCTCTAGCACGTAACACTGTTGCAGTGTTTGACCCACTAAGATCTGTGGTGTCATAGCACACGCTGTTACCCCCTAACATAGTTCTGTATTTTATTAGGTTCATGGAATCCCCCTTTTCAGCCTCAAAACAAACCAAAACATGCCTCAAGCACACTGAAAAAGGGCTTTTGAATAGAGATGGGTGAATCACATGCCATTTCACGATTAGCACTTTAATTTTGAACATTAATTAGGGCACTGGTGTTTGGAGAGTTTAGTTCTCATCGACCCACTTACATTGTTCAGAGAAGAGCTAAAGAGATACTGAAGTTTGCAAATAAATCAATAGGAAAAATGAAAAGTCAGTACCATGGGCTGAATACTGGTGACCTCAGAAATGCTTCACAAAAAAAAAGTTTACTTACTAGAGCACAGGAAGAAGCAATGTTTCAGTTACAATACCATGACACTAAAGAAATATAGGCACACTGAAGAAAGAGAGTGGTTTCATACGCAAGGCACAGGACAGCCTACAGCTAGGAATCCACAAGCCAGCTTTGGTTCACTGAGTAGTTCTTCTAGACACTATTATAGTTACCCTATTGAGCTTTAATGTCCTTTGAAAATAACATTATTCTTGTTCAAGAGGAAAAAAATTCACTTATTTGGAGATGTTAACATAATAACTAAACCCAAAAGTCTTTAAAAAGGCTTGGATGTGGATTCATTATCGATATATTCTGAGGAAATGAGATTTACTGGCTCTTTTTTACATACAGAAGTGGAATGAAATCTGGAAATAAAAACAGATGGAGATCAGCACATCCCAGCCATAATATAAACAGGAGTACTACTAAGCAGTAGCTATAGGTAAAGCAACAAATGTGTTTATCCTAAAGAATTAGAGACACTGAAAATACCTGCTGCTTTCCAGAAAGATAAAAGCCAAGAGAAGATAATTCCTCACAAGTCACAAAAAGAAGAAATGAAATTACAAAGAAGTCAGTTGAAAAATACACCTCCATCGTGGCAACAGCAGCGTGGCCTTGGTCATATTCTGAGGACCACCTTGCTTATCAGCCAGAAGACAGCAAGGACATCCCTGCAGCAGGAGAATCCAAAGTAGGGTTTGGCATACAGATGATGTGTTGAGTTTTGCAGGCTGAATGGGAGTTTTAGGGAGCAAGGAGAACTTTACCAGGTCACATTTGCTACAGCCTTTCTGACATGTAAATGAGGACTTTCAAGTGTCTCGTCTCAGCATGCAGGAGGCAAGATGTCTCTCTCCCTCCCCTTTTTGTGTCCCCTAGCACAGAAAAGGCTCGAGCTCAAACCCTGAGAGTTTGCATCAGGGATCACTGCTGGAAAACGCACAGCAGACTGGAGAACTGCATGAATGTAATTTATTTTCCTTTATGTAGAAAAAAAAAAACTGCTGTAGAGAGCATGGTCCTATTACTCAGTACTACGCATGGTGTTTGACTTGATTTAAGTGGCAGAAACCTTAATTAGGGCTCTAAACAGGCTTCCTAATAGTGCAGTTCAAACTATTGGGGAAGAAACATTTGTCTGGTCAAAGCAAACAGAATTTGATTAGTTTCCCCGAGGGACCCAGGGAGTAAACCGGGAATGATACAGAGGAAACACTAAGTCCAGCAGGATACGGCTGTATTATTCCTCTCATACCCTTTATATTTTTTAAAACATCTGCCCAGACTGTAGTGAGCCTTGTGGCATACAGATGCAAATGATAAACCGCAAGTGAAGTCTGTGGAAGAAATGAAAATTACAAGCTAGATTCTCCCTGGGACCCTGATGAGCACAAGGCCAAACCCATCAGCCTGAAAGGATTATTTCAGATTCATGAAGCCGTAACAGAACTTGGAAGAAGATCCGAGGAACAAAATTATACTGGATCGTGGTCATTTACTGAGGCAAAAGCTTGCAACATCAGAGCTTCCTTGGTCAAAGCACCTGTTTGGAAAGGCTTTTTGGAAACATGTATTTTATATATGACCTTTAAAGCTTCAGCACTGACGATGCCCAGTGAGGCATTCCAGAGCATCTGTAGTTCCTTCAGTCACACAGCAAGCAACGCACAGGAAGCAGGCAGAGGAAAAATACTGTCTACGTGGGGTACTGGGAAGAGTAGTACACAGACAGTAGAAAGCAACCAAGGGATGCTGCCTTCAGCTATGTGCAGTGAAGGTGAAGTTGATGCGAAAAGCAAGTTTGATGGAGAAATTGCCTCCTTGAAGCCTTCGGTGTGCTTCGAGTGCAAGGGACGCCGGAGCAGCGCGCGACACCGGCAGCGGCGGCGGCGCGCGGGACGCGCGGAGGCCGGTCCGAGTGGGGGGCGTTCCCCGAGCCGCCCACCGCGGAGCCGCTGATTGGATGAGACAGCGAGGGGCGGAGCCTGCGCGCGGCAGCGCGGGAGATTTCAGCAGGCGAGAACAAGGAGCCCGGCGGATTGCGACGCCGAGTCTGTGTCCGTCCCGGTCGGCAGTATGGGGACCAGCCTCCAAAAGAGCAGTGTCCTCTGCTTCTCCTGAGCTGTTAGCAGCCGGTAGAACCAATACAGCCGCACGGATGGAGCTCCTGTTCCAGCATGTGGCCACCCTGGTTTCTGGCTGTGGGATGTTCGAAGGGATATCTGACTCTAGGACTGGTGCCTCCACCAAGACCTTGGGGTTTTACGCCATGGAAGATCCTTCAAAACACAAGGTATGCTGGGGCCTGATGAGGTGGGCAAAGCATGTCTTTGGATGTAAGCTGGAGGGAGATTGTGAGAGCTTTAAGCTAGAATCAATGGGGCAAGGAGCTACCAACAGGCTGGACGTTGGGAGGCGTCTTTTCATGAGAGGATGGTTGACCACTAGAACAGGCTTCCTGGAGAGGTGGTCGATGCTCGAAGCCTGTTAGTGTTTAAGAGGCATTTGGACAATGCCCTGAATAATATGCTTTAACTTGGTCAGCACTGAAGTGGTCAGGCAGTTGGACTAGATGATTGTTGTAGGTCCCTTCCAACTGAAATCCTGTATTCTATTCTATGCTTGTTTCTTTGGGTAAAGGCACTGCAGTCCTAAAAGAGGAGATTTTATTGAGAAGAATGCTCTTCACATAGGGGTGACAGCTGATGTAAATGCAGCTTAAATTGATGGTCTTCTCTGGTAGAAGCAATGGCAACTACTGTGCCTGCATCGCTCGTAAGTCAGAGGCCTCTTCATAAACGTACAGCTTTCCATCTTTCTCATATCTGAAATAAGGATTTGTACTTACTGGTTCAATTCTTACTCTCTTCGCAAAAGTTTTGTACGTTCTTGTTCTGGAAAGGGGAAAAATTGCAAAATGGTGTATCTGATTTACTGTGTCCAAGAGCCTAGTTACCAATGCAAACTGGCCTGTTTATTTTACAAGTGCTTGTACACATAATATTCAAATCAAATATTGGTTCTGGAGTAGGGACTCATAATGTGATAGCTTTTTACTTGATAAATAGCTGGGTTTGCGTGGGGATTCATATCAGGCTCTATACAAACAAATTAAAGTAAATATTTGCCTGTCTCCCTTGTGATTTTGCTTGCTTCTGCAGTAACTCTTGAAATGAGAAAAATCAAGCCACCTGTTGTGGTCTTTACCTTGCAAGTGTGTGTCCTCAGGCAGGCATGGATAGCAACAGAGTCTGAGGCAAGTAAAGTATACAGTTAATTGCTGTGCTATATCAATGATAGATCAAGGAACAAAAATAGAACACAGGCAAGACTGAAATCACCTCTCAGCTGCCTGGAATCGTGTGTTTCTAAAATACTCCAGTTCCTCTTTGAGCCAGGATAAAGATGCCTTTGCTTTTCTTCTACTACTACTTTTTTTTTTAACTGAGGTACTCGATTGTTCTGTAGCGAGAAATATCACTCTTCCTGACACTGTCTGTTGACTTAAACTTTGTTTGGGTTCCTTGTGCAAAACAGCAGCAAAACAGTTCTGTAATTGTCTTAATATACCAACTTACTAAAATGTGTGGACCAACATGTTAATAAAAAAAAATACATAGCTTAAAAGCCAATTGGCCTTTCTTTAAGGATCACTCTATTACTTGTTCTATATGAAAAAACAAGTTCCTAGAGGAATCTGGAGGAATCTGCAGAGAAATGGGCTGGAATTTAACTACAGGAGATTGCAAAGGGAATCTGTTGTTGCCCTAAAACTGGATTTTTGCTTCCCCGTTCCTAAAGATTACATACATTAGGCTGTCTCCTCCCACACTTAATCTATTTTTCTATACACGGATATATAAATACAGTTACTATTTTAACTGCCTTTTAAATACAAATGTTGCCAATTAGCCAATGTTTTGCACTATGCCTGGAAAATATAAAATCAAAGAATTAATCCAAATCCACATATGGCCATATCCTTAGTTGGTGTCAATGCTTGCAGCTCTGATAATTTTTTTGGACCTGGGCCACTTTATGCCTGCTAAGGATATGGCTCAGTAGGATCCAACTGAAAGGCTCTCTTTGACTTCTCTAAGATACAGATCTGGCCTATTGTTGTTACAAATGCTTTAAAAAATCTGGAGTATGTTAGATGTTGGGACTGCTACTCTGGTAAGCAATCACATGTTGGAATATTTTCCTACTACCTCAAATCCCATGAAGCAGAAAATGCAAAGCCTGTTCTCTTTCCTCCTGTTTATGTTGGGACCAATAATGCTAATTTTCAAATTTAATTTAACATATGTCTGAAAGTTGCCTGATTGCCCCAGCCAAAAATTGCAATTGGCAGCTCTAGTTTCTGGCATGGCTGAATTCAGAGTGGATTATCTGTGCAGATCAAAATAAAAAGCAGCACCACTGGTGAGGCCTGGAATACAAGTTGTTCCCGGACATGTGCCCAAATCTTTGATGTTTAGTCACACCATAGGTCAGGAAAGTGTGAAGGGAACAAATTCTGCTACATATTTACTAGGAAATGAGAAATCACTCTCCAGCATGTGACATTACAGGGCTGAATCAAAATGGGAATTTAACAGAAGATTAAATTAGCGGAAGCTAAGACTTGAATCCATCAAACTTTAAAACACCTAATCAATTCAGATGCTGTGTGTCTTTCCTTAAAAAGTATACTCTTAAGGCAACATAATTTGGATAGACCTTGTTACTGGACCATGAAGTGGAAGTATTCCTGCCTGGCTTCAAAGATAAGTTTTGCAATTGTAGGAATAAATGAAGTTGAACAGTAGCTGAACTCACCAAAGGGTATTTTAAAACCAAGAGAGGAGAGAAAATGAAACATAAAACAACAAACAGAAAGACAAATAGTAATAATGCCCATGAAGCATGAACAGCCACACAATGATGGGTGCTTCCTTG
Organism: Limnodromus scolopaceus; assembly: GCA_028565335.1. Classification (NCBI taxonomy): domain Eukaryota; kingdom Metazoa; phylum Chordata; class Aves; order Charadriiformes; family Scolopacidae; genus Limnodromus; species Limnodromus scolopaceus. The sequence goes on from JAOXNO010000011.1 coordinate 6,275,731, forward strand.
CAAAAAAAAAAACTTTCTACACAAAATTAGTATTAACATACTGGGGAGGAAGAGTACCACATTGAAATGGTTCTCTCATCAGTTAAGGGAGCCCTCTTAGAAAGTCCCACTTCAAAGGTTTAGATTTTGGATGCAGATATAAGAAGCTGGTTGTAGATCAGCCCCAGGGGTCCCTTGGCTTTGATGCAGAATGGCAAAAGAAATGCAGATGAGTTTGCTAAACGTGAAACTGTCACATCTAAGGGCTTTTATTAATTAGCTTATGACTCAGTTGCTGCTGTTAAATAAATAATAAAGCAAGCCTGCTTAATACCATCTCTTGATTTTGCTTTTTCCATCTGTAGCTTCTGGAAATACCTTTGCACAAGAAGAGCTGTACAGTCCCTTTCCTTGACAATTTTGTCTCTCAGTTGTATTTTCCTGTAGCCACTAAAGCCAAAGGGAGTTGAGAGTCCTCAATTCCACGGTGAATCTTGCTCTCTCTCGGGAGGAGCTTCCATAACTCTTGAATATGTGAGGTTTTTCAAATTCTTAAATGGATGTGCCCTAACATCATCCCTGTAAATAGGACAGGTTTAGTAGTTGAGCTGGTCCTAACAAGATGTCATTGGAAAAAGGGGAGGACAGAAGCCTGCAATGATTTATATGAAATGTACTGTAGTCTCAGGGATCCTGGCTGAATTCTTGTTCAACTGTCCCAGAACTTGCCCAGACAACAGGATGTCTGCCTTCTCACTTCCATGCCCCAGTTGGAGCAGAGCATGCTTAATTTTTCTTACCGAGGTTTTAGTTTAAGACAGAAGGAACCTTTATGAGCTAGTCATCAAACCAAGGAAATTAAAGTACCTTTGCAAGTCCAAAATTACTTGTTTTCTGTAGAGTTAATCATGAGATATATCAGCTTCTTTCTTTAGGTAGAGTTGTAATTTGGAAACTGCTTAGAGAAAGGCAGAGTTGCATGGGGTCATGTGGTCATATCTTCAGCAGGCATAAATCACTATAGCTCTCTTGAGTCAGGGAACCCATGTTGATTTACGCCTGCTGAGAATCAAGGCATAACCTCTTTAAGTGCATGAATGCAGTACTTGTAATCAGCAAATAAAACCCCATTTAAATAAGAGCCTAATTCCTATGAAGAAAGAATGTATGAGGCATTGAAAACTTTTTTGTTAAGTTCCAATCTCCATTATTTGGAAAGCACAAAAATTAGCTTGCACACAATATATCATTTATTAAAACTTTTTACTAACAATGCAGTTCGGTCTCAGGGACAGTACTGTTGGAAAGAGAGGTAACGGCAGCTTTGAGAGGAAGGAAATGTATGAGCCCTTTCTCTGTGGGACTCTTTCATCCCTCTTGTGGGTGATATACAGGGCATGGCAGACTACCACTGCAGGCAGCTGGACTTCCCCTTCTCATCCAGACTGGCATAGCCTGGGCCTTTGCAGAGTTAAGAGCTTTGGGGCTGAAAGTCTACGCTATAGGTTTATAACCTGGGTGTGGCAGATACTGGTGTTATTTCTATTATAAAGGACTCTATAAAACTATTTGTGTGGGCATAGGCACAAGATGCAATGCTTGCTCGCTGTTTTACAATTGGAAGTGTGTCACATCAGGAGCCACCAGAAGCAGGTCTTGGCTCAGATGGAAAGGATTCATGGATTCACGGATTTGACAGTTGGAAGGGACCTCTAGAGATCATCTAGTCCAACTCCCCAGCCAAAGCAAGATTGCCTACAGCACATTACTCAGGACTGCATCAAGGCAGGTCTTGAAGATCTCCAGAGAAGGGGACTCCACACCCTCCCTGGGCAGCCTGGCCCAGGGCTCTGCCACCCTCACCAGAAAGAAGTTCTTCCTCAGATTTGAGTGGAACTTCCCATGTTCCATCTTATGCCCGTTGCCCCTTGTCCTATTGCTGGAAACCACTGAAAAGAGTCTGGCTCCATCATCCTTCAACCCACCCTTTAGGAACTTGTAAACATAGATGAGGTCTCCCCTCAGTCTTCTCTTCTCCAGGCTAAACAGGTGGGAGACAAATCAGTGTTTAAAAACCTGAAGAGGTGTGATGGCTATAAAAATCCTGGTGCTCATTTTTAGTGCTGCAGATTTGGGGCAGGTTTTCAAGAAGGGACCCCCTGTATTGTACTAGAAATACGCATACATGTTTTGGATTAAGGCGCTTTGCATCTCTGCATATGCATATTTATAATTACTTATTATTTATAGGCCACCAGGAATGTATAAGGCACTTCAGAGATGTATAAAACAAGCTGTTACCTCCTGTGAATTGCTTCCAATCTAAGTGCTTTGTAAAGCTCTTTAAGTAACTAATTTGGAAATCCACCTTTTTAGTGCTGCTTTTTAACGACAGATGCACTGATCCAATAGAAATAATTTGTTTTCCCATTGAAGTTCTGTGATGGCTGCCACAGACTGGCAGTGAGCAGGTTTCAGGATGAAGTATTCCAATGGAGTCTTCATTATAAGAAAACTCTCTTTCTCCGTCCTTTTTTCTATTTTATGAGATGATTTATTTATATTACCAAAGACCTTGAAAGCCAAAACCAGAGATGCATTCCTGTTGTGCAATGTACCAAACATGCACAGTGTAAAAAGGGCTGCAGTACTAAGTAGTGGAGAATTTATAGTGCATTTCTGTTTCTGCTGGACTGAGTCACCAAGATGACCCTGTCTGTCTAGGTCCAATTGTATCATGCTTTGGCTGAAATATGAACAAGAGATCAACCATTTGCAGATTAAGTGGTGAAAGAAAACACCTACGCAGAGCATGTGTCAGAATAGCTCTATCAGGCACCTAAAGTCACAAGATTCCCAGGAGGACTATTGCTGCACATGCAATATAAATTACGCAAGCCACCAGCCAGCCAACTTGGAAGCACTTCAAATAGCTGTAGCTGCAAAGCCCATTTTTACCTGCTTGAAGTTCTGACTGGAAGCTTAAGAGAGGGACTGCAGCCCCTGGTCCAACTGGAAGTGTTTGCAGACCTTGGGCAAAGCAGCAAGAGTGCAAGGAGGCACAGGGATCTGGGTACAGCCTGGAGAATCTCCAGGACAGAAAGATGAGAAATGGTCCCTCTAGCACGCTGCTGCTGGAGAGGGGGGAGAGCTGGCTGATGTACTCTTCCCAGGAGCACTTAGGGGAATGATTCGGAAGCAGCGTAACAGAGGAAGCTCAAGGAGGTTTTACAGCCCCAGTACTGGAAGAAAAGGAATTTCCACCGCGTTCAGCAAAGTGCTGGCAATTCCTATTTTGAGACAAGCAAAACAAATAGGGGATGCCAAGCAGATCTGCAGCCAGAGCATCTGATTAAACAGTGTGTGCTTGCCACTCCTTTCCTTGGCTTTACATCAGACTCACGCAAGTGATGTCGGTGCATTTACCCCTTGTTTATAGCAGCTGTAGAGAGAGAAAAGACAAGCAAGCTGGTTTCAATAAATCAACCCGGCCTCATTAGCTCTCAACTTGCTCTAACGTGTCCAGTGAGTATTTGGCTTAAAAAGAAGGTAGGATTCACAATATGCAGGGCAGGATTTGGCAGTGAGGATTTTCAGGAGATAAGTCAAAGCTCTGTTCCCACAGAATAAAGCCTGTCATAAACACTGGCCTATTTTTACTGTCAGTTACTGATTAATGCTGTGATTGCTGTGGCCATTTGCTGTAGCTCCCTAGGCATTGTCCACTTGCAGACTATTGCGATTACAGGTGGGCAAGAGAGGGAAAGTATGTTTTGTCTCCACTGCTGAGAAGCTTTTAAATTAACTCTTAAAAACAAAAAAAAGCAAACCACAACTTGCAGCAGTTTTCCAGCTCTTTCAGTGATGATCATGGGAGGAAAAATTATGTCAAAACAGAGGTGGCCGTCCTCTTTTAATGAAATGTTCGACTTGCCTTCTTTGAGCAGCAAGGCTTCTGTAGACACATGATCTGTCCTTCTGTGTGTTGGTGCCTGCCTATGCAAGGAAAAGCAGTCCTGTGAGATCTGATGTTACTGGGCCCTAAAGAAATTACGCTGGAGGCAGGTATGAATGTTCTTTCAGTCTTTTTGCTGATGGATGAAGAATCCATCTGATTCTGAAAGCTGGAGGCAAAGAAAAACCAGCTTTATGGGGTATCAGACTTAAATCTGGTAGCTGTTTATAAATTATTTCTCCAAATCTTCTTTAGCTCTCAGCTTCAGGGAGACATTTAAACCTAGACTGCCTGTGCTGCTACTGCTGTTGCTGCTACACAGTGCTTGCCTCACAGTTGGCCTGGGCCATGCAGGGAAGCAGGTTTTGGAGCAACACAGGGCTGTGCCTAGGTCTACCAGAGGTGCTATAGGGATGGAGGATGAATGAGGGAGGCTGCTGCAAAGGCAGAGGTCCAGGTGCTCTTGGGGAGGAGCTGGAAGAGTTTGAGAGGAGCCATGAGAGCACTGAGAGGAGTGTCTAAGGTGATCGAAGGGAGAATGCAGGGTTGGAGAGTGCATTTTTGAGCAGTGTTTCTCTACAGTGGGAGCATGGGAGAAAGAGGGCTGACTGTCATGGTGCCAGTCTTGCCCATCATGGAAGGCAGCTGCTGGTGAATGGACAAGAAGCAACAAAATTTTATCTCTCTTTCCTTAGAGAGTCTGAGCTTGTCATCCCAATGTAGACCAAAGGAAAGCCCCTGGTGGGACGCATAATGTGGCTCTGTCTCATGGGTTCCATGACTCAGGCTGTCCCAGGAATAGAAAGTAGCACAGGGTGCTCTCAGATCCCACAGTTGTCTGACATATGCCTCAGAAATACCAAGGTATTTTTTACCAGTGGTACAGTGCTGCAATTCCCAGAGAGCCACAATTCAAAGCCTGGGAGACCTTAATCCTGCCAAGGCCCAGAATACACAGGCTTCCTTGGAAGGGCTGTTTCCCCAGGGGCTTCAATAACAGACCTCTTTCCTTTTGCTTACAGAGCGTCCAGCAGGGATGCTCTCTTACATTTGGGTGATGCCTGATGCCATGGTGATGGGCAGCAATGTAAGCCCAGCTGCATTCAATCAACAAGCCTGGAGCCCTGAGAATGGGCAGCTCTCTGCTGCACAGACTGCAGTGTTACCAGTCTGATGTATGCAGATACACAGGCATATCCAGGCACCTTAAGAGGAGGTGGGATTGCTCCTATCCTGTTACTGGAGAGGGGTGCAGAGAGCAACTCATACTCGGGATTGGTCCTTTTCTCTGTTTTCTGATATCCTCTGGCTGAGGCATATCTTTGTCATTCCTGGGCTGAGGTCAGAGGCACTCAGTGAGGACAGTGTCTCTTGGGATATGGTCCAGCACATTCTCCTCATTTACCACCCCTCCAAGCAGCCATCTCAGGAATCCAGCTGGCAGCACAATGCCTGGCTGCAGAAGTGAGTTTTAATGGGGCCAAATGAGAGCTAATTGTGTCTCTGCTACAAAGTACAGGAGGCTCCAGTAGAAAGGTCAGGCTGTTAAAGGCTTCAGCACGCTGGGTAGGTAGGAGCTATTTTCAATCAGATACAGAGCACATCTCTTGCTGCTGCCTTGTTTCTATAGCAATATTGTGGCCAGGCTGTGCAGGGACTCAGACAGTAAATGAAAATATAGCCCCATAGAAATAGGATTATCACTGCTCCAGATTACCTGTCCTGGGGTGTGGGAAAGTCTTGGGAAGACACTGCACATTCCATGCTAAATGCTTGATGCGGAGAGCTGTACTCAGTAAAGAAAAATTCTTCAGTCACCTACCTGCCACATTACAGGAAAAATGCTGTAGTATGAATAGGAGAAAGCAGGAAGGAAAACCAGGAAGGGTCCCAGAATGGAAATAAAAACGTTAACTAGAAATAATACAATCCCTTCTAGTGGTTTTTTAAAAAGTTATTGATGAATATGATGCTAAGGAATTCGTTCTCAGAATAATTTTATAGGATGGTCCAAATGGCCCATAGAAAAGCAGCTACAGTATCCCCAGGAAACATTTTTGTTTTCCCTTCCATGCTCTCCTCCCTTCTCCCTTTTTTTGGTTTGTTTTCTGGCATGACTCAGCAACTGCATAATACCTTAGAACCCAAGCATCACTTGGGAAGCTTTAAAAGAAATCAGGAAAGCTGACGTTTCCTTAGATATGTGCAGACCAAAAAGTCCATTCTGTTATGACAGAAAATTCAAGCTGTGCTGGGTGCTGTGCATTTACATAATAAGAGACAGTCTCTGCTCCTAAAAGAACATAGCATGCAATTCAGAAAATCAAGCAAGACTGGCTGGAAAGAAGTGCTGCCATCTCTGCTTTTTCAGCTGAGGAACTGAGATGTATGGGGATTAAAGCATGCTACAGACATGCCACATAACCCTTAAGAGCACACTCCCGTTCCCCAGAAGCAGGGGAATAGGGCACCCAGTTTCATGGGTGTCCCACCCCCTCCAGCCTACATGAGCTACCTTCCTGTAAGCTGCAGCCCCTGTGCTCTGTGTGTTTTGGTATGGTAGCATTCCCTTCCTAAAGCAAAGTGATGTCTGAGTTATCAGTCAGTCAGTGCTTCCTTGGCATTAGCTGCTCCAAGTAGGAAATAAATGAAAGCCTTGGGGCTTACTTGAAAGTCAGATGGAGAATTTGTGGTTTTTTTGTGGGTTGGGTTTGGGTTTTTTCTGGTCTCAACAGTTATTTCCCATTCAGTATGGGAACTGACATTGTTTTCCCAGCCTGTTAATACTGCAGTCTCTCTTCTCACATGGCTTTCTTCTCACCTCTCTTGTTTCCTCCTCTCCCTCCTGTCTTGTAGTGTCACATTGTTTTGTCACTTCTCAGCAGTTCAACCTTCAAGTTCGAACATACCCACACACCTCAGGACCTTAGAAATCAAAGATAAATTTATCTAAAGGTCTGGCTTAGATATACATTTACCACTAGACCGATCACTCTAGTTTCAAACTAGTATCCTCCTACCCTTGAGGCTACACACAGAGATAGTCCTCAAGAAATCTTGAGTAGTGACACTTGTTCTGCTTTAGGCTAGCAGTGCTGGTCTCAAACCAGGCCTGCTGAGAGACTTGGGTCTGTCTAGCCTGGAGAGGATAAGACTGAGAGAAGATCTCATCAATGCTGATCAGTATCTAAAAGGCAGCCATCAGGAGGATGAGGCCAGACTCTTTTCAGTGGAGCGCAGCAACAGGACAAGGAACAATAGGCACTAATTGGAACACGGGAAATTCCATCTCAACATGAGGAAAAACTACTTTGAGGGTGCCAGAGCACTGGAACAGGCTGCTCAGACTGTGAAGTCTCCTTCACTGGAGATATTCAAAACCTGCCTGCACGCAGGTTTGCTGGTAGGTGAACCTCCTTTGGCAGGTAAGATTGGACTAGATGATCTCTGATGGTCCCTTACAACCCCTACCTTTCTATGATTCGGTATTTATACAATTATGCACCAAAAAATTGAGCGCATAGCGAGTGTTTCCAGCTTCTGCCTCCTCAGTTGCTGCAGCTGGTCCCTGGGATCAGAAATGCATGAAAACAGTGGCCTTCATTGCTGATGCTGGTTAATTATGTACCCCCTGTTTTATCCCCAAGGCTTGAAATAAATATTTTTCCATGCCTAGCAAAGCTAAACATAGCATTATGCTCCGTTCCCAGCTGATTCCCATTTTAATTTTGCCTTCAGCGCTGCTCTTCTGTTTCATTTGCTTGTAAACATCAAGCACTTTAGATGATTGTACAGGGAAGTTTGCTGATGTTGGAAGAACCTTCCAACATTTCCCAGGGGATCACAAGCAGTGAACTAAGGCAAGCACGGGACAAGCTGACTAACAGGAGCAACAGAAGAAGATGCAGGTGATGTCTAGTGTGCATGACATGGGGAAGAAAAAGGTTTATTGAGTAGTTCCCTTGCCTACTCTTGCCTTGCACCAAATGCTACCCATCATATGTCTAGCGATATAGACAAGTTCTACCCATGTGAGAATAACAAACATTTATGGGACAACACTGCAGCAGCTTCTGTTTCTCACCCCTCTTAAAGTCCTCCAAGCATGACATCTGACAGCCTTTTTTGTTCTCCAGGGTTTAGATGCCAGCATTTTTCCTTATCAGACTGTCTTCTTGGGGATGTCAGTTTTCTTTGTTTTATATATTGTGCAGTCAAAGTAACAGACTTATCAACTCTTTGACCACCTAACTGTAAAACCATTAAGAATGTGAGATCAGCCTAGCTGGTCTCACAACATAGTTGAGACAAAAGATACCTTGTTTTTAATCGGAAAGGACATGGACACCTTCTCCACAGATCCAAACCCTTCTTCAGTATGAATCATCCCACCCTAACAAATCTGCACTTAAGCTGTTTAATAAGATTCCCTTTACAGCTAACAGAAAGAAATAGGCCAAAAACATTCCTCAGTGCCTAATTTAGATGCTTTTGGATTAGATGAAATGCATCTTAGGAACAACTGCTTCTCTCAACTGGAAAAAAAAAAAAGTCCAGACAACTAGTTCAGGTGGAGAAACTACTGTAAACATCAACAGCTCAGTGCCATCCCATTGCAACTATCCTGGCTTTGCAGCCCTTTGCCTGAAAAGTTCATTCGTTGTAGCAACTCCAAGTGGTTTCAGCTTATTTACAAGCTGTAGTGATTTTGCTGTGTTTTGTAGGCATTTTTTTGAATGTTACCATCCTCTATTGAGGAACTCTCATAAAATGAGAAGAAAACAAGATGTGCATGAAGCAAATTCTTCAAAAGTATCTTTCTGTCCAGCACTGTGCTAAATATAAACATTCTTAAACATGATAAAGAATAAAACAGGAACTCAAGGACGGCCTGATGGAGCACACCTCTGCTTCTGAGATGCACAAAACTAGGAAATAACCACCAAGACCCTCAGGATGTACTTCTTGCAGAAGCATACTAGAGAACAAACTGCAATGCTTCGGAGAAATGCCCTCGCACACATTAAATAGCACAGGCCTTTGAAATTAATTTCTGCCTCAGTTCTTGCTCTCGTTTTCAAGCTGGGTTCAACACCTATCCATTTCCAGTCTGCAGCCAACTGAGAGCATCAGTTGCCAGAACCCTGCTCCAGTGGGCTGTAGTTCCACTTCCTCACTAAGCACATGTCTGCCCAGACACTTCCCTGCTGGGGATCTTGGGGCTTATGTTTCTTTAGGTCTATTGTTATTATTGTCACCACTTCTCAATCATTCCTTTCTTCATCCATTTGAGAAGATAACTTGGCTCTCGGTCTGAGTTGCCTCTTGCATCCTGGCCTGAATTCCCATTGATCCTTTCTTTCTCCATGTCATTTACCCTCAACCCAGGCCCTCAAATTCCCTAATAACATATTGCCAAAGTTAGTAGAAACAAAGCTTTTCTTTTCTCTTCATTTGTTTTCTTTTGGGAGGAGAAAAGCTAAGTGATGTGGGTTTCTAGTTGCTTTCTGCCTAATGCATATACAAAGTGCAGTCAGCGTTAGGAGAGAAATCAATTAGATAAGATCAGCTATCGGAGCTAATAAACCAATACAGAAATGAGCTTGTGTCAGCCATCAGGAAAGCCAGAGGAGGAGGTAGCTTCTACCCTGTTAATTAGTTTAAGCAAATGTGCATCTGTGCGTCCCTGGTGTGAAATCAATACCGGGCAGGCCTTGTCTGAGCCAGGTGTCCCTCTGCCAACCCCGTGGGGCCCACCCCGAGCTCTCCAGCCACTTGCCAGATGTAGCTGTGTCTGCCCCGTTGTCCAGCCTGTCATTGAGCCTCGCCTGGGCTGCTCTTCCACCCTACACAGCTGCCTTTGTTCTCCTTGAAAGCAGATTTTATTTATGGCGGGTGCTAAAGCAATATTGAATCCCTGCGGGGGCTCATCTCCAGCTCAAGGAGAGGAGATACATGGAAAGGGGGAAAGAGAAATTTCCATCTGCCAGCTGTGGATACAGTCAAAAGAGGCAAAAATGAGTGCTGCTTTTTAAAACATTTGCAAAGCCATGCCTTCTGGGGTTTGGTTTTGCAAAATAAAACCTAGGGCTGGGTCAATTTCAAGGTACCAGAGTGTACTGCACAAGTGAAAGGATGTTAAAGAAGCATTTACGCTTTTGACCTGCATTTACACTTTAATGTTTCTGTCTCATTCTGCATAAATTAATTTGACTGGACTTCAGTAGCAATGTCTGAAATAGGAAGCAAGAAACTTCCCAGAAAGATAAATATCCTGACTGAGAAACAACAGAATAGAAAATACAGTTGTATTGCTGTGATTGACTTTTCCTAGAATAAGGCACAAGTGAGTAACTTGGGCCACTATTATTATTACTGTTGATAGAGATGCACCTCCAGGATTTCAGGCAAAGATGAAAACATCCTCTGGTAGAATGTGGCAGGTGGGGGATGTGGATAAAGTGAAGGGGACTGTGGAGGTGCTGCTCCTAATCTGCCCTAACCTGCTCCACAGAGCTGCATGTTCTTGAGAGGGTCCCTTCCTTCTGCAAAATTGCATACTGGCATCTCCTTCTATTGCTCCCCATGTTCCACTATGTTGTAGTTTCTCTTCAAATCATCTGATGACAATATGAAGAACTGAATAGCCTTCCCTTAAAAACATTATGGATTATTAACCCCTTATAAACCCATGCAAGGGCACGTCTGGTGCCTTGCTGACACAGTTTCTCCACATAGTTTCCTCTTGCCACTAGCACTCAGTCTTCACTTGCTTTGCACTACTTCTTTACCTGAATGCTTACGGCCTCTTTTTTCCCCTTGGTTTTATCAAAGTCACTGTGTGTTTCCAATATTAGGAGCAAATTCTAAGATTGAACTAGACCTGAGTTGCTTTTAATCCTTAGATATCTAAGAAGATAATTTTCATTACCTGGGCTTCCTCTGTGAGAAACCTGCAGGTTTTAAGATTTTTCTCTCCTTCCTTATTTATATCCCTCCTCAACTCGTGGACCTGCCTGTTCGCAGAAAGGTGCGACTGTGAGTCTCAAGGTGGTTTAAGTTGCGTTTTAACTGGTATTGCCCAAGTCCAGCCTCCTTCCAGTGGCTCCCTCCAGTGGCTGGCTCCAGAAGCTGTTCTCCTGCAGAAAACTCATCTTCGGGAACCTCAGTTAATAATTGCCTGATAAACTTTTCTATAGAAATGTGCTGTTGGTTTCCCTTGTGTACTCAAGTCACACGACACAGAGGCAAGCAGCTCAGTGTTCACTCTGCAGAACAGAATAGACTTTACTAAGTGGCATTAGGAGCCAACACATAAAATTTGCACAAAAGTAAAACAAGCAAGGAGTGATAAGATCCACGAGCAGATCTGCTCCTTTACATCCTCCACGTCACTAATAAGAGCTACTGGAAGAGAGGGAGTGATTCGTATACTTGAAGAAGAGGCAAAAAATGGAAGAAAAGTAGGTAGTAGCTGGGAAATGAAAGATCCACAAGCCTATATGGTAACCAGACACGCTGCAATTGCAATATGGCTTCATAGAATCATAGAATTGTCTAGGTTGGAAGGGACCTTAAAGATCATCTAGTCCAACCATCAACCTAACTCTGA
>JAOXNO010000011.1:6287376-6333343 GCA_028565335.1 Limnodromus scolopaceus
GCACTTGGCCTTATTGAAACTCATCCTGTTGGTCTCAGCCCATCCATCCAGCCTGTCCAGATCCCTCTGCAAAGCCTTTCTACCCTCCAGCAGGTCAGCACTGCCACCCATCTTGGTGTCTTCTGCGAACTTACTGAGGGTGCATTCGATCCCCTCCTCCAGATCATTGATGTCAGCCCTAGGGGGATCTTTATCAGCAATGAGGCAGGAAGAGCAGGACAGCCCAAAGCCTGGGGATGGAGGCAGTCTTCACTTCTGCATTAGCCTGAGGGACACAGGCTTCAAACACCTCTTCCTCCCATTAGCAAAGATTTGGGCCATATGTAGAAGAGTGCTTGCAGTTCTCATGTTGCTCAATACCTGTACGGGTCCCCAGAGCATTCCCCTCCTTCTCCTTAAAAACTGAGCAAGCAGCATTGATTGTGTCCTAAGCACCTACTCTTAATCTGGGAACCTTGCATTTCCAAGGTGCAGCAGTCTGTGCAGGAAAAAAAATCTCCAAGGATCGGAGCTCGGAGAAAGAACAGTAAGTTGAGTTGTTTAATTGAGCCTCTGTAGGCTGCACTACGAAGGTGAAAGTGTTGCAAGGCAACAAAATTTCTCACAAAATGTCCAGTGCCTCCAAACTCAGATGGAAACATTCATGAGCAGCCTGCCTCCTAGATGCTCAGTGACAGCTATAAGGGGTGAAAGTAGCCAGTATCAATCAGTCTATTTTTCTCTTTTAGCCTGGACTAAACTGCCTTGGAACAGGTGAAAGCCAAATCCAAAGGAAGTACAACATCCTTAGTTTTGCTATATGATGTTTCCACTGTTTCACAGAATGCAGTTGGATATAATGCAGATGACTCCTCAGCTGGAAAACAAGGGCTATTGCTATAACATTTCAATTGAAAGAAGAATGCCCTTATCAACTTGGCTGTTCTTTAGTCACAGGCAGAGGAAATTGGCAACGTTGATTCATTTAGCTCAGGCACATTCAAGTCTAAATCAATCATGTCAAAAATACATCACCTGCGTTCAATACATTTTTTAAAAAGAAAAGAGAGATATAGGCTACAAAAATAAATCACAGCAGAATGGGGCTTGGTTTGAAATAAACCTATCATTTGCTTTGAAAGGATAAATATGTTGTTCACTTTGAACGTTTCCCCAATATTTTACAGACGGCTTGGCAAAGGGACTAGGCTTAGCCTTGAAATGGCCGTTATCTCAAGGTCAAAAAATTGGGACTGAGAAATCAAGGGGGCAGCAGGAGGCCAGGATCAGAGCTCCCCCTTTTCCAGACATGGAGCTCCCTCATAATGCTTCCCAAAGAGGCTTGAATGGCACCTTCTCTGAAGGCTTGAAACTGGAAAGAAGGGGATTGTTTCCTCTAACACTGCGTGGAAATGGTTGCCTGTATAAAGATAGTGGTCTCTTTTGAATACTTCCAGCCTGGTCCTGCAGAGACCCAAACCACCTGCTCCAGTAATGACTCTCCCAGCATCAGTGAGTGTGTTTCACCACAAGGATCAGTTTTCAGGGCAAAATAGCTGTGGTGTGATTCACCTCTGCATGTCTCCATTACACAGCAGTCATGCTACCAGAAATTTAACCAAAGCGTAACTAGCTGAAAGCACGCTCTTTTCCTTACAAGAGCAATGGATGCAAAGCGATGGCCACAAAACACTCCAGCAGGCATGGAACTATAAGTTACTGCATCTACTCATGTTTGGTCAGAACTGAGAAAACGTAAATTATCACAGCTCAATGACATTACTACAGTTCACTCAATCTACATCAGCTGAAAATCCAGGCTCAAGTGTAGATCCCAGGGCTGTCTTTGTTACTCAAACTCAAATGTTTTAGTGGCAAATCCTCTCATTGTCTCAAAGAGATATTTGTTTGGTTTTGTATTGCTTAGAGACTTGGATGGGCCCCTCCTTCATTCACAGTGCCATCAAAGTGCAAATTGCCTGCCATTCAAGCATACACCTATCTATTTCGTACTTGGCACCAGCAAGAGCACAGTCTATGTCCATGTCTTACACGAGACATCTGGTGAAATGACACAATAAGAGTAACCCATGGTGAATGTAATCTTCATCTCTGATCTTCTCCTGCGTCACTTCTTTGATCAGTAATTGATACACAGGTTTTATTTTATCCAGAATATTTGAAAGAAGGGCACCTCCAAAAAAAGAGCAAACACTTCTTTCAAGAGATACATTTCCAGAGCAGCAACTTGCTGGGAAACTGTGCTCCGTTTCAGGCATGTGAGCCTAATTGTCAGGTAGAGATTTCCACATGGATTCAATCAACAGGCTCTGGGAAGAAATATTTCCCACCTCGACATTCCTGTAAGCTTAGGAAGAGTCAGGGAGCTCCACTGAGAATACCTCTAATGTTCTTAATTTCACAGATGGCCAAGTATTGCACCAGAAGAGACTGCTTCTGCAACAAAAGTGCTCTGTTAGAACTTGTTCTTCTCTTTGCATCTTCAATTGCAGAGAAAACTTTGGAATAAACACCCCATGCAATTGCAAGGGAAAGATACCGTTTTTATAAGTTAAGCTCTGCTTACACTCCAGTTCTCATCTTTTCAGTTTAAGGGATACTTCTTTTGCCCCATTGCTGCCAAGTTTCTGTTTTGAACCACTTTTCCCAATTCATAAATGAAAAATAAATCATCAAGGCTGAGTTAGCCTGGACCTCAGATGGCTGGTTTCACGATCAGTCCAGAATCAAAGTGCTTGCAAGGTCTAGGTACACATTTCATGTTTCCCATGTAAATAGCTTGAATTCAACCCACCAGAGATCTCATTGGTCCTTAAGGCATGTGACGTTGGATGACTTTTTGGAGTAGCGCAACTGTAAAGCAGATGCAGATACCATCCTGAGGGCAAGCATGAGGTGCTTACATCTGACAGTAGCCCTTACAAAGAGCTTAACTTTTGTGGGAGGTGTCCCAGTTTCTGATTTGCAGTCAAGAATTGGTTCATTGCTTCATTTTGCAGTAATTGCTCATGAATCAGATGATGTTTCTGGCAATAAGTGGATAAGCTGGCACAGATGATCTCTCTCAGGATAAAGAGGGGTTTTGTTGTATGTGAGTGGCTGCTGGGTTTCACTGAGCTAGCAAGTCATACTAGCAGAAGCAAATGGCCAAGTGATTTAAAATGCATTCTTTCCAAAGCCCTTCTGTAAGGCTGAGTTTAGGAACGGGAAAAACAGGTGGTCATGACAGACGCTTGGTGGTTTAAAAACACTTAGGTGTAGAGGATATAGAGCATACCACCAAGATTCCACACTTGGGGTATCCTTGAGGCCACATTCAGATAATCTAAATTCTACCTTTTCCTCTGTGTTTACTGTACAGGTAGCATTACCCTTCTCACTTTTGAGCAGGAAATCAGAATAGAGCCTTTGTAAAGATTGTAAATGGTGAGTAAATAGAAAGGACAATGTCTTCCTTTCACTGCGATGAAAACAACGGGTGCACTCGCGCTTCTTCCTCAGTGAGAATTAGATGCATGGTTTTTCCAGCTTCAGGACTGCAGGGCAGCCTTTCCAAATGTCGTATAGGAGCTCTACACAGGGAAGGCTTGCAGAAATGGATCATGAAGGAGTCTCTGTTGGGCAAGGAAGGAGTGGGAGTGAGGAACTGTGTTCTACTGAGCATTTGTGGGAATGGTGTGTAAACAGAGCACAGTACAAATCTGTCAAAGTAACCAGACCTCGTTTCAGAACAGGAGAAAACAACTGTGTTCAGGATTTCACTGCCAGCAGCAGCTGTTAGAGAATTTAGTATCTTTTCCTGAACACTTTCTCTACCAACGCAAAGCAGCTAACCCTAAACCTGCCATTCAATCAAAATCAAGCTGTCACCTTGGTATGATGGGACTCTGATTTCCGTGTTTTTCAGGCCTTCAGGGAATGAGGTAACACAATCTATGATGCATACATTACTAAGTTTTTTGAACTGTATGCAGGTGAAAAATGCATTTGTTGTGGGAGAGGTGACCATTTTAACCGGTAGTTTGCATTGCTGAAGACAGCCACATGCTGTAGAAACAGAAGCATTTGTACAGGCAGTTATAGCAAAACCCGGCAAGTTCCATCAAAGGAATCGATTAATTTGCTTAATCATTATATCAGTAATCAGATGGAATTAGTACAGTGTCTGGAATAGCTGCCCTGATAAAGGAATAAATTTTGACTTGGAAATTTTTAGAAAGGGGTCCATGTTTTTCCTTTAAACACCTCTGAATGTCATCTGACTGACTTGTTTGACCAGCCTGGCTGCAGCACTCTGCTGCTTCCAGAATATTGTAGTTATAAACGCTCACAAACCTCTGTAACTTTGTACATAATCTACAGAGTGTGACAGAGAAGACCATGGCCGAATTATGGGTTCTGCACCTTGCTCCACAGATCTAAGAAAGAAACTGTACATGAACGTGGGTACATCTCTTCAGAAAGAGTAGAAAGGATGTTTTGGAAAACATAGCTTCTACATCAAAAAAACGTTACATTTCCAGGTTTTCCTCCTTGAAATTCATTACTGTCCTGGTTTGAGGACCATGACAATTACCTTTTACAGTCAAGTGAACAAATTCTGACTTTTTATCAGTAAGACATTGGGATGAAAAAAGTAATAATCCAGATATGTGTTTCCTGAAAAGTCAAGCACAAGGTCTTATGTGGCAAAGTCCATAACTAATCAAGGGAAAGACTGAAAGTACTGCAGATTTAAACCTCAAGGAACATCTTAGCACAGCTGCATACAGAATTTCTATGCATATAAAGAAGATATTTGATACCATGGTGTAAGGCAGTTACTGCTCCTCACAGAAATAAAATCTCCAGTTACCCAGCTTCAAACATCATAACCTTTTCTAAGGAATTACCTGAAAAGCTCCCATGCTTTACATAGGGAGTGAGTCTACAAACAAGCTGATCTCATTTATTTGCTATTGATAAGCTTTTTCTTTATACACGAAATGGCTGAAGAAAATAGGAACTATTTGGTTTAATTCGGGCATAAATAAAGTGTGATTTCCACAGCATCCATTTATTAAAAGTAATTAGCAACACAGTAGTGGCTGTGAAGAATGCTGATGCTGTTCTAGGGACCGTGGCATACTCAGATTCCTGCATGTGGATCCTACACAGAAACTGGAAAAGCTTGTTCACAGGGGACCCTGGTGGCTTTTGATGAGGTCCTGTTTAGCTCCTCATCTTGTTTTGGCCTCAACACATGCTCTGAGGTTCTCCGTCATAGCTGTCCTCCTTTCTCCCTTGCTTCCAGCTCCAAGAAAACTGTTTTTGTCCTGTGGCTGCCAGTAATTTTGCAAGGGTAATGGCAGTTTTAGCAATTGAAGCCATATAATGGTTGCATGGTTTTCAATAAGTGCAGTTTTGCCTTGTCGTGACATAAAAGTGCAGGGAATCTAGGCATGGCTCCATGTCCTGATTCTCTGCCGTTCATTTTCCATTAGTGCTAAGGGAAGCTGCACAGGTATGGCTGCAGACAACAACCCCCATACTTCAGCATTCGTTCTATGAAATGAAATCTGACAGTTCTTCCGAACCAAGATACCTTTTTTCCTTTTTTTTTTTAAATCAAACAGACTGTGTTGCTTTTGAACACCTGGTTATGACTGGACATCTTTCACAATAAATGTATTTTCAGTGCGAAATTCCATTTGATCTTCACAGTCTATTGTTTTGCCAGAACTGATTCTTCTCTTTCTCAGTTGAGTCCAGTGTAGAAGCAAACTATACTAAGTCAGCAGAATTTAGCTGGAGTAGGCAATAAAATAATTGGTCCTTAAAATCTGCGAACATTTAGGCCACAGAAGTTCCTGATTTTCCATTTCATCAGCACAGAAATTTTGCTTTGTCCTTTTCTGCCATGCAAATTCTGCTGGGTCTGTTATTGCAGAACAACCTTCCCCTTTTTTTCCCATCTTCCAAAAAGCATATATATCTCATGATTACCAGGATTAGAAGCTAGAGTCCTAACAGCCAGCTACCATTACAAGAAGGCAATCCAAGTTAGACTGTCCTCCTTCAGTTTTTCCTTAAGGAAAATAGAGAAAAATTCCTTAAGAAACATATTTGGAGACCCCTGAGTAGATAGAAGCCTTTGGATCAGAAATGGGTTGTGTTACGGACAATCTTTTAATGACTTCCAGCAAGACATGACAAAGTTGTAGAGAATACAAAGCAATGCCTTCCACAAGGTATAATAATGGGCTATTCTCAGTGTCTCCAGCAAAAGTTCCTGGACTGAAATGTTTCTGGTGAAAAAAGCAATGTATGAAAACACAGGCAAGTGGAATCTCACCTTTCGCAAGTAAAAGACAAAAGCAGACAGTCTGAGGCTGATACATGATGCTGGGGTTTGGTTATCTGTGAGGAAACCACAAGATCTCTGGAGACACAAGCAACGTGAAGATCTTGCTTTGCCTGTTCAAGGGCACAGGAGAATATTGTCTTTCAACCACAAGACAGCAGGATGACACCCTTCTCATCATCTTTGCTTGTGGTTAGGCAAATAATTACCCCATTTACTGATAGACAGGCTAGCTGGGAGTGGCAAGCTGTTAGTCCGATCTTAATCAGATATATGTTAAAAGAAAGTGCACCCAGCTGACATGCAGTCCACTGAGGCAAGGGACATAGGCAAAATAAGGCAGATCTTACACTAGGAGATAATCCATTCAAAGCTAACGGAGCGCAGGAGATAGCAAGGTACAGGGATATCTTGCCGTTCCCTCCTGCCAAATATTCCTCACCAGTTTCCAAGGGAAAATTCCTTAGTCTTAGTATGTTACTTGTGATACATTTTGATTCAGCTGGGATTAGGATGATTCCGTTGAACTCTGCTGCATTCAGCCCTGTTCACGGACATGGACATTTAAGGTTTATGTTGTTCTCCAGAGTTTTCAGTCAAACTGGACAGAAGGAAAGTAATTATCCCCATTTTACTGATAAGAAACTGGGGTGCATACACACAAAATAACTTGCCCTGACTCATATGGAAAAATTTGGATGGACACACAAAAAGAACACTGCTCTCCTAAGGCCCAGCTCAAGACCTTAGCCAGACAGCAGCCTTCTGATAAAGCTAGGGGGAAAAAAGTGACAACAGCCTGCTCTGAAGTGACATACTAAATGACTAATACCACTGCAAACAAATAAAATAATTACAGCACTTTGTCTTCCCCTCAGAAATGAAGCAGCACACATGTGATCTGGGGCCAGGGAATGCCAGACAGGTTTGTACTGACAGTGCATTTCAGCACAGACTCCAGTGAGCCCTAACCTTGGGAAGCTGATCTCGTCCACAGCTGTCTGACAATCAGGCACCAAAGTCAGCAGGGGAAGGATATTTGCTTTAATACTGGCCTTCAAGTATTTAAGGAATCTTTTTGGCAGCTTTGCGATTTTGAAACGTTTTCACATTCCCTTCTTGCCTGAACTTTACTTGGGTTGCAGTGTATTCAGTATCATTTTAGGCTGACCAGATTTGAAATAGAAAAGGTTTTAAATCACAAAACGCATAGAGAAAAGCCCTAGCAAACCTCTCCAGCAGCACAGTGGTAGTGCTTTAATGATGCACACTCACAGGTGTATTATGTCCCTGGTCCCCAGGAGCCCCCTTCATTTTCAGTTTCCTTTCACAAAAACCCATGCTGCGCCAAGTGGAGTGGTCTAGCTGTTTGGATGATGCAACTAGCATTGCCACACATTACTCTCTTCTCTGGGGACCAATTTGTTTGGCTCCAGCTTCAAAGCACTGCTTCATTTAGACAGGCAAGGACATTAATTAGAAGCATGAGTCACCTGAAGCCACCTGGATCTGCAGCAGAGGCAGCTAATAGCAAGGCCACTGCAAGGTTACTCAGCTGCTGGTGAGCTGCAGCTGGGTTGCACTTACACTCTCAGGTGACTTCTGAAATGTTAGAAGCCAAAAAAACCACACCAACCCAAAAAAACCTAACCTAGAAAAGCTGTGCTTATGCCTTGCCCTTTGTTATAGCCTTCCTGACAGACAGCTGGATGCTTAAATAAAAGGTGAGTCTTAGTCTCATTTACCTTGGCTTCAAACAGCATTCTTAGAAAAGAATGAAAGAGTAGTATCAATGGTAAGCAAAAATAATGCCGGTTCTTTGGGTTTGCTTTGTGATACTGAAACCTACCTCTCTTCTAGAGCCTTTCATCGTATGCTTACAGTTCATAAGTATCTATGAAGGTTCCCAATACCCTTTTGGAGCACATGGTTTGTCCTCATGCACTGAGATAACTGCTGTACCCAAAGATCTGCAAGTTTGCTGAAACATCGTGCTGGAAATAACGTGCTGGTTTTGATTCCTGGTCTTTTGTTCAAAATATGAGGTCCTTCTTTCTGTATTGCTAGGAGGGCTGTTTATTGCTGTTATTGATTAGGAAGTATCCAAAAGTTTTGTGTGAAGTCCTGCCTCTTGTTTCAGACTGAATTACTTTGATTATATTTTTCATAGGATCTATTTCTTGTTATTATTGTGTGTTTGTAGGCTGGAAGCCAGACACTGGCTCCTTAGGGAACTAGGCACACGTAAATAGAGAAGCATCCCTAAAGAAATAGATAGACTAAGCCTTATTTCTGCTTTCAAAACTGTAACAGAATTGGTAAGTGAGTTGATAAATGTTTCTTCCATTAACCTATAAAGTGCAGAGTTCACAGATACACGCAGCTGCCATGTATTCCTGCTTCTTTGAAGGGTCAATGGGGCATGGAACAAATCATGGAGGTTTATCACCCTCACTTGAAGCTAGGTTGTTTTCTTAAATTCTGTGTATGAGCTACAGTAGCTCACCCTGGCCAAAAATACCTTAAAATCTCCCTGAAACAGCCCTCTAATTTAGCCTATTCTGCAGGGACAGTCTGTAAGTGGAGAATTTCTGGATGTCTCCAGCAAACTGGAACAAAATAAGGAATAGAAAGCAGACATTTACCAGCTCAGCTCATTCCTAATAAAGTATCCAATGAAGTACAACATATACCTCCCTCCACAAAGCAAGCTTTCCCCCCTTCCTTTCTCATGATGAACGGGCCCACACAGAAAACCAAAACCAAATGCTGCCTTGTTTGAGCACTAGCAGGTGGCAGGGAATGGCTCTTCTGCCTGATTTCACTGGATCTTTGCAATGGGAAGCACAGGGAAGATTTGGGAAGACAGGACTCCACTTAAAGCCCTGTTTTAGAGATGGGTGCTGAGTGAAGGGTCCAAAGCCAACTTAGGAATGCCTGAGAAGTCTGCAGGACATGATAGGCTAGGGAAGCTTGACTTATACTTGATTGTTCAACTGTTACATGAACACTTCAGGGTAAAACAAAGACCAAAGGTGACTGCTGAACTGATGTGAAAGGGAGCTGCTGGAATAGCTGTCTTTGCGTTCACTTGGGGAAAAGAACAAATGTTATTGAACTTTAAAAACAAGCCTGACCAGCTCTAAAGCGAAAACGTGACTCAGGTACCAGCACAGAGTCCTGCTCAGACACAAACTAGAAGACTGTCAAGCTGATTAGAGTTTCAGGAAGAGGAGCCTTTTATAAGTTTCCAAAGCATAGGAAAGAGATTCTTGAGCAACACATCTTTCCTTGCAGTTATATGCTGATAATGTCCTTTCCTAACACCCATCTGCATTTGCATCTCTCCACAGCAGCTATGTCAGAGCCCCAGAACCTTGATAAAAAGACAGCTGATGCAGCAGGACCAGATCAGGAGAGACTCTGAGCAGCTACTGCCAGCGTAACAGACTGCACAGTGTGTAAGTGGTGACCCCTGGCCCTCTCATCCCTCCAGGATAGAAAGCAAAATAGCTGGTTTGCCTGGCACTTGTGCTGCTGGTGGTTTGGCAAAAAGTTTAGTGGTTCTTCCTGTACTTGTGGTAGGGAGGTGACTGGAAAACTACAGGGTTTACAAGGAACTTAGAGGTTTTTTCATCCTTTGTGGAAGTTCATCCATCCTCCCCTAGGCTAGCCAGATGAGGTGAGCACAAAGCAAAATCCTTTCTGCAAACGGCGACCTTTCTGGCCTGGTCTAAGTGGAAACTACTGCGCTTTGCATGCAGTAGAGTCTTGTAGAGCTACCCTGAGCTGAGCCAGCAGGGCTTTATCCCTGGCTGAGCCAGCACAAATGGTCTTCAGCGCCTGTTTTCAACTTCGACCTGTTACTGACAGGGAAAAGCCGATTCATTTCAGTGGAAGAACAGAAAGGGAATGAAAGCTGTAGCCACTGAATTGGGCTGTGCCCAGAGCCATATAGCACAGCATGTGCATAGAAGGTTCCGTCTGTCTGTTGATATACGCACACAATGTGCGCACGGGCCCCCCTGTGCACATATGTTTTGATCTTAGCTTTGTACTATCAGCTCCAGGAGTTGGTCCAACAAGCTCTGGCTGTGTTTCCATTCAAATGCTGTACAAGATACGTTCTAGTACAAAGTTTGTGTTTACAACAGTAAGATGAAAAGCCAGGTGTAGTTTTAATTTCTTTTCTGCCTGTCAGTAACATCATTAATTTGGGCTCTAGCCCTGAATACTCCCCCTAATCTGTCAGATCACAAATTATGAAACATGAAAGTGATAAGCCTGGAGCTATCTGGAAGCAAATCAATGCTTGCACTGAAAGACTCCAGAATTATAGACAGAGAAAGCTCAGGCATGTTGGAGTTAGGCTGGGACTGACAGCATTGTCAGAGATGTCCTGACTTCAAAGACTGGAAGTGAGAAGCAAGTAGGCAGTTCCTGTAATGTTGGGTTTTTTTCCTCATGGCAGAGGGAAGGATTTGTGCGCTTTCTCAGCAGCAGAGTCATGAGGCCACAAATGGTGAAAAACTAGGGAAAAACTGAAGCAAGAGCCTCACTGAGCAAGAAGGAGTTTGGCAGCACTGGTGTGAGCGAAACTGTTCAGTTAGTCCACACTGGGTTTTACTTGGTGCTCATTCACAATGGCTGTGACTGTAGTAACACAGGAAGCATTAGACAAGGCGTTTTCAGAACCAGAGATTTAACATATCATTGATAAAGAAGAAACATCCACAGCCACAAGGGTGTGAGGCTCTTTTGGAGAGAGATGGACTCTCTTGCAGAGCCGAGAGCTGCCATCCACAGCCTTGCCTCCACCCTCCTCCTTGAGACATGCTCCAGCTCTCTTTTCTTGAAGGGTTTCCTAAAGAAAATATCTTTGTTTCTCTTTTAGCAAAAGGAACTAGAAAAGAAGCTCTTATTATCACAGTCAGTGAAGCAGATCAGGTGTAATTCACAACAGGTGTAACTCAGGGAGCCAAGCTGATCTCTGCCTGCAGAGTATCTGGCCAGATACAACCAGTGCAATTCCTTAAGTTTGTTTGTGGTTCTTGCTGTTTGTTCAGGGCTCCAAGTTATCCTCTAGCAGGAGAGACTTCCCACTGCTTTCTGGCTCATTTTCTATCCCACGTTCCTATCTGTGTGTTTAGCACTCTGTGCTGTATGTGATTATCAGGGGGCTTTTTTGATTACTAAGTTTGCTTAAGTTAAATGGGTGCCAGGAAACCCAGTGTTAGTGTTCTAGGGATAAAGGTGATGCTAGGTAGAAATTTCTGTTCTGGTCATACCCATGGCCATTCCAGAAAAAATAAAAATGAAAAATCACTCTTTTCTCATCCAGAGACTTTTGGGAATCTACAGGAATGCTTTTTTGTTAGTGTCTCAAAAAAAAAAAAAATAGCGCAAAGGATCAATTAATATACTTCAGCTGTATTTGAGGAACACATCAGATATGTTTTCCTCCCTCAGAAAGAAGCAATTCAAACTTTCTGAGTCTTCTTCTATCTTAAGGTACCTTGGGACGTGTTGCACAAAACCAATGTTGCTCAGATTTCAAGATATACTGAAAAATTTTCTAGGCACCCAAGGCCCATGTTCAAGGTGTCTTGTTTTTACTCTAGCATTGGATTATGTGCAAGCATTTCTGAACCTTAGTGATGGAAATTATTGCTCCTCTCCCATGCTAGAATGAAGTGGGTTGCCACTGATGTGTTGTGGTCCTGGATCTTGTCCCTGCCTGCAAAAATCCGACTCTTCTGTGGTGTCTGCAATTGCTTTAGAGCAGTCTTGCTGCAGAGATCACCTTCCAATCCAGTCCTGCTTTCCCTCTCACAAATTTTGTCTGCAGACTGCAGTAAGCTTGTCTTTCTTTAGGCCTGAAATAATTGCAGGTGCAGGCTTCACCCTTACCACTGTGCATATTCCTTCTTTTTCTTTCCTTTTTTTTTTGTAATAACTTTTCATTAGAGAAAACAGAGGGAGAAGCTGGGACAATGGGAGACTTGAGTCCCATGTTTACCTACTGGTTGCTTGCTTTTCTAAAACGTACTGTCTGGCACCTCTGCTGCAGCTTGTTCCTCGCTGGGCTTTGATTTAATCAGGACATGTCACTATTGCTGGGAGTTATTAGCCATTTCACCTTCCTGAAAGCAAGAGTTTCCTTGACAAGAACCTACTAGTGCCACATTTCAAAGGCCTTTCAAACAGCCTTTAGTCCAGATAAGACTTGAAGGGTGAAAAGGCAACAAAAAGCAGCTAATCCACTTAAGTGCCAGTGGAAACTTCACTAGCAAAAAGAGCAAGTTAAATTTTGGAATGACTTGTCTGCAGTCAGATACTGGGGATTTCCAACAGCTGCATAGTCCTCCCTGTCTGTGTTTTCTAGTAATGAATACTAACGATCCTTCACTTCTATTTTAATTGCCTGCCTATCAAGCTTTGTTAATCTTCCCCATTTTCCTTAATCTTTCATCAAGTGTCACTTTTTTTCCTGTGTTTCTTCTGTGTTGACAAGGCATTTAAACATTTTGCTAAGCAGAAAAAAAAAATAAAGGAAGGAAGAAAGAAAGAAACCCTCCCCTTTGCATCTGGAATGCTCATTTTCCAGATTAGAAAATAAGTGGCTGCAGTGTCTAATTAAAACTAATAGGTTAATTAGAGAATATTTAGATCCTCATCCTTCCAAACCAGGAAGACTGTAGACTGCTTCCAAGTCAGACTATGTTCATAATCTAAACAATCCTTGCAGCTAAGACAGGATTTCTTCCAGAGAAAAGCTACCAGCTTTTTAGTCAGAAATTAACCAAGTGTTGGATCTGTATTTTGCTGAACGAGAACAGTTTCGACTAGCAGAGAGCCAGAATTATTGCTGTAGTAAATGTGGCATGCTTCTCTTGATGTTTCTTGAATCCATTGTTTTTACCCAATAATCCGCCATTTAAGAGTTAGTTCCTCATGAATGTCTCTTAATCTCTTGAGGCTCTGCAGTGAGGCTGCTCTGGTTGGTGAAAATGCATGTTTACCTTGAAAGTGTAAGAAAAGTGGAAATGCAAATTTGTTCATTGCAGCAAAACTCAAGATGAGTTCAGGTGGTGGAGTTATCTGTCAGGAAAGAAACAGCCTGCAGCAGAACTCTTAAATATATTTGGTTAATACCAGGAGAGTCAAGGAGACTCTCAGTTGGAATCTGGTCACATAATCCTTACTCATTCTATGGGCAACTAGCATTCCTGAAGTCTCTGTCCTGCTTTGAAAATTACCAGCTGTTAGATGTAACATAACTTTTTTTTGTTTACTTGCAATTCTGATGCTGAATACTAGGTCTCCCTCTGGAGAGAGCAGTTCTCCCTTGTTGATTTCCTATTCCAATGGCCACATTCGAAGGTGTAGCATATGAGAAGGTCAGCTCAATTTGTTTAAACTCAATAAAGAAGAAGTTAGCGCGGAAAAAAGCCCATGAAGTTGAGCATACCTGGTTGTTACTGCATCTCTTCCATCCCTGAACACAGAAGCTTGAAAGTCTATCTAGATAAGGTCTATAGGTAGGATTCTTCTGGATGTCTACGTGCATTTGTCATTAGCTTCAAGTCTCTTTCTTTTGCCCTTCAGCATTTTCTCCCATAAGCAGCTTCAGCAATGAGATGCTCCCTATTTCCCTGCTTAAGATATGCCTCGCTGTTTACCAGGATATATTCAGACACTGAAAATATGCTTTATCGTTCAAGGGAGTTTCTGATGTGTGCTGATTTGAGATCTGCATCAGCAAATAAGATCAGGAAGGGAGAGAGGGGGGAAGAAAAATAAACAGGGCTAGGGAAGAAAAACAACGTGTAACATCTAATAATAAAGGTTGTCCAATTAAAGAAATCTGATTTCAAAATCTTAAAATTAAGATCCCACTGTTCCAAACACATTTATCCCTTCTCCTCAAAAATCTTTCATGGCAGTCTCAATTACTGAGCTATTTTTAATGCTTTGACAAGTTTGTTATTGGCATACATAGCTACTGTGGAAGAAAATCAACTGTAACAAAAACCGATGTGAAGTTTTGGGTCATGTCTCATTACCTTGTTAGAGCCTTGTGTCCTCACCTTGCTCTTTCCAAAACCACCAGATGACAGATTTTAAAGCCTGGGGGAGCACCCCTATGACTGCTTCCTCTAGCCTGTTTAGAATTTCCCAGGTCACAGGCTGCCTCAAGAAACTCAGAGGGAGACATGGACATCTCAGCACAGACCTTGCAAGAATGACATCATATTTATGTGTTTGTGATTAAAATCTTAGCAGTGAGTTTATGCAAAAGGGATAGAAGAAATGCAGCTTTTCTTCGGAGTCCTAGCTAGAGTCTGTTTCTCAGATGTTCTTTTTCTGTGATGTTTGGGTCATGTCAGCTTCCCACCACTAGGAAATGGGATTCTTCTCTCATACTGGGGTAAATCAGGCATGACTACATTGAAAATGATGGTGCTTCTTGTGTGACAGGTTAATTGATCCCTAAGCATTAGCTTTCCACAGGGCTGTGCAGGGTATTCATCACTGATCTTTCAGGCTATGCCATCAGTGCATTTTTTTCCTATAAAAAAAAAAACATTATTTGAAGCAAAAGTAAATTTTTGTTTGAGGGAAAAGGTGGGAGGGGGATGTAAAACAAAAGAACCTCGGAAACCAGCCCAGCCTACGTCCTCTGCTCCAAAGACAAGTACAAGAATCCTCATTTTAGAAGGATGTGAGCTAACAGATGCTGCATGTCAGGTCTGTTCATAGTTGCTAGAAGTTTTTAAATGTTTTTAAACAGGACATTAAATACCCCTCCTTAAATGTGGAATTATTTCTGACAAGTGCAGATTCGGCTCCCTTGCCTCATTTTGCCATATTCTGGACTTGCTGTGAGGAGTTCCACAGTTTATTTGCATATTGTGTGAAAACAATATTTCCATCTACAGCTTAGAGTTTTGAATTTCTTCACTGTGCTCTTCCAAAAAGAAAGTTACAAAGATTCCTGCGACCTTCAGGCTGAGGCACTGTATTGCCAGCCAAGCAACCTTGATTTTGAGCCATATGGAAACTGAGGGTTACTTTGGAGACAGACATTCAGTAGCAATAACTATGCAGATACTGGCAAGAATTAAAATTACAAATCCTGATTGCAACTGAACCTCTCTTTGCCCTTATGAAGACTTGCAAAAAAGTCCTTGCAGGGAAAGGAGCAAGCAAGAGAGGGAGCTGAAGAACACCCAGCATGCATCCCCCTGTCAGTAATCATCAGGAAAATAAAATAGCTTTACCTTCTCTTGTCCCATCCCCTGCCTTTCTCTCCATTTGCACTTGCTACAGCAATTATGACTAAGGAATTGCATTTCAGTTCTAACTGAACAGCCTGCCTTGTTCGGCATCGAATCATCTGCTGCCTCAGTGTTTACATTGCACTCATAGTTATGTTGCATCAACAATCAGTCTCAGCTCCTGCTGTGTGTTCACATGGATGTGCTCCCTTCTATGCACAAATGCTATGGATAGCTTGGTTTCCCACTTTTTGTGAGGCATTGGGAATTAACCCAAGATGAAAGAGGCTCACAGAGGAAGTGGGTCAGCAGGCTCTGCGTTGGCAGCAGCTGGGAGAGCAGTGAACAAGCACAATGAGGAGTTGTGGGCGATTGCTATTAAAGAGTCTCCAAGGAGGAATCTGTTGAATGCTGCTAGCAAGGCTGCTGGGGAATTTTGCACAGCCTCTCCCTACTCTGGCAGCAGGGGCAAGGAAGCAGCCATGTGAAGGAGAAGCTCAGTGCAAAAGTAAGAAATAGGAGATTTTAAATCCCTCAGATGCATATTTAGGATGAGATTTTTTTTAGTATTTTTTTCCCCCAGAAAAGTCTGAAGGAGTGTTTGTGACCAAATCCCTTGTCTGTGGAGTCCGAGCACACGCAATCAGGTCTGCTGTGTGTTGATACAGCCTGGACTGAGCACATGCTGTGATGCTGACAAGCTGCTGGCTTCTACTCACAAAGAGATCACAGTGGTGAGAGCGAAGTGTATGAAGAATACCCCACCACCTCACGATCCCACAAGAAGGCCTATGGGGAGCAGTGGCTTGTTTACACACATCTAGTCTGTCCTGAAAGGGCTTAGGCCCCGCAGGTACCAGGGGTTTATTCTTAAAAACTCCCACTGCTTGTTGCCAATACTGGGAGCCTTTCTGTAGACAGGCAGCTGCTGCTGTCTTGATTAAACCTGCTTTGACCAGCTCTTAAACTAGGAGTTTAAAGCAACAGCAATTACAAGCTCTTAATCCATTGCAACGTGGGAGTGGAAGACCGTTTGCTAACAAAAATAGTTCTGCAAACTGGGCCACAAAGCAGTGAAAGGAGAATCATGGGAAGACTGAAGAAACAAAGTAGCTGATAAGGACCTGGACTGGGCTGAGAGACTAACACAGCAGAGAGGAGAGCCTTCATTTTGGAGTGTGAAGTGTCAGAGGCAGTAGTAACAGCTGGCTCACATTTTCCACGGGTATAGGTCAGCAGAGTCTCAGCCAGTCCAGAAATTGAACCGTCATCATCTATCAAAGAAAGCCTGTATTTGTAGCAAGTTGATAAACAATCAAGATCTGTGATGCTCCTGAATACTGAATATTTTCATAAAAGATGTTATTGTAGAATTTACTCTTTATGTTGTTCCCTCCCTAATTTTGGTAGTCCAGTTTATCTGGTGCTCTTCCAGCTTTCCATCTTGTAAGCAAGAATACAAAAAAAATCTCATGTCTAACATTAACAGAATCTTTGCATTGTCTGGGGGATAATGTGTGATGGCAGCTAGAAGGTTTTATGAGGCTATGAAGGCAGAAAGAATTATTTACTCTACAGTTTGTACGATTCGTCCTTAGGACTGAAAAATGCAGACACAAGTTAATCTGTCAAACTTCAAACACATACAATACTTCACCAGGGCTGTTGAACAAACTGCCCTACCACGCATCTTTGCAACTGGCATTGTTTCTGCTTTGGTGCATTTGTTTCAGTGATTTGTCATGTCAGCTGTGTCCCTGAATGTGTTGCTTGAGGTTATCGAGGTAGCCTCAGGCCACTATCCATAGACCCAACCCATAGGATTTGACCATATGAAGCTAGCAGAACTGGAACTGCACAATTAGACCGCCATTTGCATTCTGTGAAGCTGAAACCAGAAACAATCCATCACATGGGAATCACATTAGACACTTTCCTTCACTGTCCAGCAGGTACCACAGGGGTCTTGCTTTATAGGATAAAATTTAAGGGAATTAGCATGGCCATTATTTTAAATTTTAAATATTTAAAAATTTATTTAAATATTTTAAATATTACTATCTGATTTATGCTAACGGTGTCACATCTCTGCAACAAAGCAGTATATGGTCCATTCACTGGGGATCATGAAGAATATAGCAATATGGAAATCTTCTGAAGTACTGCCATAATTACTGAGGAGAGATTCATTAACTCCCTGCAAATTTAAATTAACTTATGTCACCAAGAAAATCCAAAAGCTTTGTGCTTTTAACACTATGGGTACCTTAAGAGTGAAACTCCTGCAAGGTCCAGAGCTCAAACCAGTGAAGGTTAGACCTAAAAGGCAAAAAGTCACCTTCCTGTTTTACAATTATTCTCACAACAGCTGAATGTCAGCAAAGGTCTTGAGACAATGTGATACTTACTCTGCTAACCTGCTCCACTTCAGTTCCTAATGTTCTACATCAAATAAATTACTTAGTGCCACAATTAAATCCTTATCAGTCCCGTTGGGGCCTGTATCGTAGCCACTTTAGGAAAAAGGAAGGTTGCTCTGAACTCTGCTTTTAAAACTAAATTGCATTAGGAGGTAATTGCAAATTTTTTTTATTTTTATTTATGTAGTTATTTATTTATTACTTGCATAACAGGTAAGGTGTGAATGCTTTCAAATCTTCCCTGCACTGAAGGTTGAGTTCATGCAGGTGAGTATATCACCAGAAGTCTCTGTGAGGAAGAATACGTTAGAAAATGCCAGCTTTATTGCTAGTCCTTTGTTTTTCTCCCTGAATGGATTCTCTGTGCTTTGCATTTTTCATGTAGTTCTAGAGGCAATTAAATTACAACTAGGAAGAGGCGAGTAGTCACCCTATAAAACACAGCTAAGCAGAAGACGAGATGTATACCTCTGCTGCTTCCTTGGGCAGGAGAGTAAAGAAAGGAGGTGCTCTGTACTCCTGCTCTTGGTCTACTCACATAGGCAGAGACAGGGCTATTGAGTCCTAGGGACCGGCACCCCATGGGATATCACTGCCCACCAGGAGATGAATGACTGGGTGTACAGCAAGGATTTGGGTCCAGAAAAAAGTATTTCCAGTTAAAGATTGCAATCTGCAGGCTCATCTCTGCTTCTGAGGAAAGGCCCTACTGTTCATAATAAATTCAGTGTCCATTAGTCCACAGAGGTCCCAGCTGAGTTTAAAGTCTGTTGTGCTTATTGCCGTGGCTTCATGGAATACACAGTCTCCACCCCAAATACTAAAAAATACAAAAGACAAAACAGGACTGAAGGCTTTAGGGAATTGGTTGAAGTCTGAACATGCAGAAAAAGAGTTCTTCTTTCACAAATTTCAGTGCAGCCCCTCTCTGCAGCATGATCTCTCCAGCATAGTGCTGGGTAATTTCTACCTACTTGTCCATGTGGAAAAATGGTTAGCTTAAGAGCTACACACAGATGGTATTGGAGCATATGCTCCCTCACATATAAACTAGTATGAAAAGGCTCACTCTCAAATATCACAATACAAATACAAAAGTAACAGATGAGATTATCTAATATAATAAAACACACCCCTTCCCAAATGGAAGCAATGCTCTATAAAAAAACAGAGAAGTAACTCCCACCCGCATATTTATTTTTGGGAATAAACCTCCTGACCAAAGCCTCTTCTCAATGGGATTTTAAATGGTTTGAATTACATATATATGCCAGGAAGGGTCTTCTGCAGTCATTAAGTGTTGCTACAGCAGGGAATCGTGTCCTGTAATCCCCACTCACAAATTTATGAGCTCTGCAATAGGGCACATCATGAAATAACTAGAGAAACAACAATGAACTACTGTTGCCAAGTCCCTTTTGACTTCACTTGTATTATGGAGATAAATTAAAGCATGATAAGGTACAGCTTTCTGCCTGCTTGATAGCATGCATACAGCATATAGATTGAGAGATACGGGGCTTTGAGTCCCTTGTACAACTGTGTTTGCTTCATAAATCCATGCTAGAGGATGGATTAAGGAGAATTTATAATTGCACAAGCCACATGGAGACACTGGCACTTCATTCAGTAAGTGCCCTTTCATTACAATTGAATTGCCCTGTACTTATCATGACCATAATTTCCAGATACTAATAGGGAAAGGCCTACTGTGTCCATGCAGAGGAGTTCTATCCACTTTATCACTTCCCTTGTGTAAAAGTGTTCTCAACTGTAACTCCAAAGGTACATCCTGGTAAAGGCAGAAGTCAAATTGCTTAGCAACAGGATAATTTCCACCTAGCTTGGGTGATGTGAGTCTTGCCCCATCCAGTCTTGCAAGAGACTGGACTAGAGTCCTCCAGACTGTCTTCAAACGACTAGAAGAAACTGTCCTCTGTAGTTTCTTTGCCAAGACTGGTAATGAAGAAAGCACGAAGTATCATTCAGTAGGCGGTAGCTGGGAACACAGAACTATCTAACACTGTTGTGGCTTTGAAATGCTTGTACTCACCTCAGCTTGCAAAAGACAGCTATATTATTTTCCCATGGTAACTATTCACCAGGCATAAGAAAATAAAGCTTTATCAAATCAGCATCTCTCTGTAGAGATGAAAAAAGCTCAAACCTGAAAGGTGTGGGGAGTCATTCATGAAATATTTGAAATGTTTGAGGTGTGGAGGATTAACTGGCTAATCAACACAGGGCTGAGCACTCCCACCTCTCTGTCTTCTCCACTGATCTATCTCCCGCTTTCACAGATGTTTCTTATTAAGATTGGCAATAGTCAGCATCTTCCAGTTCCATAACATCCATTCTAGCATCTACAGCTTTGGGGATATTGTCCAACAAGTTATTTTCTGAGAGGGAACAAGTGGGACATATATTCCTCTAGTCCCTGTACAGCTCTGCTAGTTACTTCTATATTTATTTGCTTGTTAACAAACAGCCACATTCCTTTGATTCTTTAAACCAGTAGTATTTTCTAACTATCTAGTTTGCCAGCAGCATTATTCTCACGATTGTAAATCTCCCAGATACCTTTCTACCTCCCCCACTGCTGCTGCAGCTGTTGCAGATCTTGAAGTGGCATTTCAGCTCTGACTCAGGCAGGATTTCAATGCACCAGCAGATTTTGGCAAGTGGACTGATCCTTGCAATACCTAGAGTGAGGAACTCATCATCTGAGACTGCAAAGAACAGTTAAATCCACAGCCTGACGGAAGTGACCCTGCAAGCGAGGATGCGAGTGGAGGTGAGACTATTTTCACCACCTCTCATCCCATCACGTGTACGTAAACAGAAGTGTTCCCTTTGGAGCTGTATCTTGATGTCAGAAAGTTGTGCTTCTTACCCAAGCCCTGCCATTTTATTTTCTCCAAAACAGCAAATACTTTTCATTCGCTCCACTCCTACTTGTTAGTGTTTCATTATAAAATGTGTTCAGCCCATTCTTGTTGCAGTGGCCAAATCATTTTAGAAGGCATCTGGCTGTTTCTGATCCCCTGTCAGATCAGAAGAAACTCTGTAAGAAACAGAGACATTTTTGTGCAAGCTGTCACTTCCCTGATAGCAACTGCAAATTGGTACTTCCAAAGGGATCCTGCTGCACTTCAGGTATGTTTTCCCAGCATACCATGAAAGCACCTTAGATCTGGCGGAAAAGAGGAACAATCGTGTCATAATCTTGCACTTGTTGTGTCAAAACACTTTGCTGGTGCTCTCAAACACTTTTTAAAGGCCTCATATAAGGACATCAAGACATTTCATCTGCCATGACATTCTAAGAATTTCTGCTTTTTCTCTACAGATTAGCCTCTGTCCCACAGCCTGAAGTGACCAATAAACTGGTAATAACATAAATCCACAGCTGGCAGCAAATGCTACTGCCTTTGAGGGCAGGAATTCTTCAGAAGACTGGGTGGTGGTGCATATGTCTTCTGCAAAGACTCTTGGTAAAGCATCCAGTTCCTCTGAGACTCTGTCCCCTTTTGTAACATGGCACAGCTCCTTCCTCTGCCTGCCTAATGTTCGGGACAAGGGCTCTCACCATGTAGATGTTCCAGTAAAAGGGGTCTGACCTCTGTGTGGTTGCCAAGAGTAACTGTAATATGGGAAATAGTAATGAGTCTGCCTTTCTCCCCTGCCTGGGAACTAGGTAAGGGACATCATCCCACTTGACATTAAAAGAAAAAAGCAGGCACAGAAAGGAGATGGGATTTGCTCCAGGTCACACAGCAGATCAGTGGCCAGAAACAGAAGCCAGCTCCCACTTCCCTTCTCAGACCCCTCTTCCTCCTGCTCTCTGCGGATCTCTTCAGTGTGTACTTTAATCACTAGACCATGTTTGTTTTCATGGTTGTGCATTCCTCCCATAAAGCACACCCACATGATATTGGATCCTCTTTGCCTTGGTGGGGCAGGTGGGTGGATAGCAAGGAGAAACTTATCAGTTCCCCAAGTCCTTTCCAAGTTAGAAATCCTTCTTGACTCCGGCACTGTGAATTTCTTAGGGGGGTTTCTAGACTTTCTGACTCCTTGTCCGACTAACACTCTCTTGTCCTAGGGGAGAGGAAACATACAGAGCACTTTAAACCTGAACTGGCAGACAGGAAATTTAGTGCGCTGTCTGAAGAAGACACAAAGCAATGAGGGGCTGAGACATGCAGAGTCCTGAAGGGAAGGAGGAGAATAAAACTCTCTTCACAGCATGAGGATGCATCTACATGTCACTGTAGTTCAGCATGATGCGTGCTGGAAATGCCCACACACTCATTTCTTGGCCCAGGTTTGAACTCTAGTGAAAAATGAGTTGACAGCTTCCCTGCACCTCTTGCTGGGTTCCAAGCAGAACTTTCTATTTGAAAATACAGCACCTTGTGCAAACAGGCTTCCTTTATCTCCAGCATGAGGGAGTGGAGCGGATTGTGTTTTACTTTGACACAGCAGCTTGCAGGGCCAGAAGGCTCAGGAGAACAGACGACCAGAAACAACTGGTTTCAGCCAAAGGAAATTGTATTTTAAAAGCAGGAGGCCCGAGGACAGCCACACTGCACCAGAGGGAAGCAGCAGAAGTAACCAAGCAGGGCAATAAACTTCAGTGAGTGACGGCTCTGCTGCTTCCATTCGCAAGACAGATGCACATGACAGGACCAGCCCAAGGAGCAGACTGTGGTGTATCCCACAGGGAGGGGGCCTGGAAGGGAGAGGCAGGCAGTGTGTGACTATGATTTTTAAGTATTTCAAGCTTTGACCCTTAAACGTGCAGTTGTATTAGTCAATACATTTTCAATTTAATAATAAATACTGTCTAGTTTCCTGTCAATCCTTTGAGGGTATAGCACGTAGACTGTGTTTACTTCACCTCTTCTAGATTTGCAACTGTAAAGGCTGGTTTACGTGTCAGCTGTGCAGCTCCTGCAAGACTGCCAGGGCAAATATATCTTCCCACAAGCAGGGAAGAAATCCGGGCCTAACCATCCTCTCACTACAGTTCACTGGTCAGAGACTGTGGGAAGGAGGAAGTCTGCTTTCAGGGAGTCACGGTTCAGCAAGAGAGCACTCTGCAAGAGCTGTGCCATGACCACACCTGTAAGGGCAGCTGTGCCTGTGGAATTAGGAGTTTTGTGATCCAAAGGGCAATGTAAAGTGGCGTTGTCTGTAGCCAGAAGCTAGATGTATATATTAGTTATGTTTCAGCACTGGAGTGGAATCTTGGGTCCTTACTTCATCTGTGGACAGGTTTATCTCCATGTTTGGGAAGTCTTAGCTTCACCTCTATGTTTCATCAATGTCAGAATTCTTCTGCTCTACTCAATGAAATCCAACAGGGTAGGGAGCCTGCAGGGAAACCTCTCATCAAGACCACTCCCTGAAGAGAAAGACCTCAAAAAGGAAATGTGCTTAGTAGAGCTGACAAAATGTGCTTACTGGGGGTTTCAAGCAAAGCAGGAAAGGTTCCAGCAGTACCTGTAGTCTTATTGGTGTATCAAATAAAAAAAAAAGAAGCAACTGAATTACCAGAATGTGTGCTTGAATACCAATAAAATTAATAAAGATTGGCATAATAAATTATAGGTACATTAAGTACAGAATCAGTCTGTGTAGAGAAAGGATGCAGTGAAAACTGTTGATGTCTTCAGCCGTGGGTGTCCTTCCTGCTACTCCTTGGCAAACAGCCATCCAGCACTGAACAGCCCTCACAAGGAGATTCAACAGGCTTTGTTACCAGTGGATAACAATTTGAACAAAAAAACCCCAGATTTAGCTCAGCTGAGCTCAACTTTATCTCTGAGACCAATGCCTCCTGTGACACATTGCCATAGCAACAGGAAGGCCTGTGCTAGAAAAGGTGCTGACTGCTTTCTACCCTTCATCTTTGGTGGTTTAAACCATCACTTTTTCACCAAAGCTGAACATTTCTGGGTAAGTAAGGTGGGATAGGGACAGGGAAAGAAAGATATTTGGAGAGGCAGTGCTTGGAAGGTATTAAGGAAGGTAACCTGTGCCTGTCCCCGGCAGCCCTGCACACTCTTATCCCTAAAATGTCATTTGCATAGTGGTACCTTGCTCGCTGTAAGCTTTGGACTGTCTTTTTTAAAATTCCTCGTGTAACTTGCAATTCACTTCAGGACATCTGAGCAAGGATGAAACCGTTGTCATCACACACAAGTGTTTTTCTTGTGAAACGAAGTGTAGTAGTTGGAGCTAGTGAGCTTTGAAGCTCACTGTCTCCCTCAGAAGCGTGTAGATTCCCTAGGGATGAGTTCATGCAGGTGGGTCCTGTCCCATCATGTCCCATCAGCTGCCAGGCTTATTTGTAAATGAACCAGTGCTAACACGAGGGACAATTTTTGTATTGCTTCACTGGCTGATCAGAAGCTGATGTGTTCAATTAGAAATTTGGCCTAAAATTGCCCTTTAACAATAGGGAGACTACATGTTTTCTTGAGATGCACAGTAAAAAAAACCCTACAATTATTGTGACATCAGACCCTGGAAATTTGAGATGTCTCTTGGATGCTAATGCCAGCAACCCATTGCATTAAATTGCAACTTTTACCTGCAGACTGTAAATGATGAAATCTCACTAAAAGAGATTTCTGATGTAGGGTACTATGTAAATATTTTTGTTATTTCTGTGGAGGAATGCCTTGCAATCAGACAAACCACACAAAGGCAAATGAACTCCTCAAAAGAAACCACAATTGAAAAGCAAACATTAAAAAAAAATTCTAAGAGAACCTTAGGGTTCTAAGGGCCCAGGTGGCACTGGGCTGTTTTCTTCAAGAAAAGATCCATTTTCGAGTTTGCACGTGCTTCTAGATTATTAACAGGATGGGAAATCTGGCCCAGTCCACCTTAAATCTCAGAAATCTGATTTTTATGGAAGTACAGTGTTTTGTCAGGCACAAATAAAAGAAAGGCTGTATTTACTGACATAATTGTTACAAAGTAGCCAGGACACAATCACCACTCACACCCAAACATAACAACTTTCAGCTGTTGCCTTTTAAAAAATTTAAACCTGTGCTGAACCAAATACTTTATCTTCTGGTCACAGTTTGCAGCCTTTATTCCTAAATGTTTGGTAGCAGCAGAAAGCGAAAGTCTGTGTTTGTTAGTTATGGTTCCTTTAATTTTTTTAACACTATCAAATATCCCCAGCACCAAAAAAATTAAAACTTTGTGACAAGTTTGCTGCCAATATCAAGAAATATCTAACTCCAAATTGTAATAGATTTTTTTCATTACAGATAATAACAAGGACACAATGGGCCATAGATACAGTCACATCTGGCCATTGGACTGTTTCTCTAATAGTGCATTGTGAATCTAATCATGATTCCAAAAAAATCACTGTCAAAACCTACATCGACTGAAGTAGCACAAGACAGATCCCAACCTGAGCGTTTTATTTTTGGCAGTTTTGATTTGTCTCTGAAAGAAAATGCATCAGGATTGTGTTGATCTGTCTTGAAAGCTCCAGATTTTCTACAGCGCCTCATGGCTTTGTATTGCAGTCCATTGCTTTTGGAAAGGGCTCTGTCTGTTTTTGCACACAGAGCAGAGAGACTTTTATACCAAGAGGGAAAGACGATGCTACACTTGAGTCAGGAGAACCTCTTCTTCCTACAAGTCAACTGCAACAATGCAGGTAAGGTTCCCATTGACATCCCTTGACTTGAAAGCACTATTTTGTCTAAATAAATTTAAGGCTTTTTTCAGGCAAAATTCTCATCTGCCCAGCCCTCATTAAGGAAACATGGGAGAGAAAGGGTAAGTAATTTCTTCTTTTTCTCTTCTCTGAGACATTTTACTAATCTGTCAAAATTCAGTATTCCCCATCTCTTTCTAGCCCCAATAGCTTATGGCTTTCAGAAGGACTTTAGTTGCTCAGGAACTGGAGACAAAATTCAGCCCTATAGAGTTGGTTAACACAAGGCTCATGCTCCTGAGAGAAACTGGGATTTAAGCTATGTTACAGGCTTTGAATATGTTCCTTGTTCTTGGGGGAATTCTGTTTGAAGGAACAATGAATTGAATCTGTTTACTAAAGTCATCTTCTAGCCCTTGATATTTCACCTAGGAGAGGAAATTACTTTAAAATGGTGACTTTGTCTGGCTTCCCTGTTTGTGTTTTTCCGAAAAGTAACAGAGCCCTGCTTGTCTGTCCTAAAGTAACAGAGCTAATTCTCCATTCCCAAAACAATACATATGTTAGATTGCAACCAGGGATCCTGCTTTCAGTTAGAACTACCTGGCATGTGAAGAAAGTTGCGACTGACCAATCACATCTGAGCTTGGTAGCAAGTGTTTTTTAAGGAAAAATAGTTTTTCAGTATTTCTAGCATGAGCTTAAAGTAGAAGAAGAGATGATAGCCAGACAGCATACAGAAGAATAAGACCTTTGAACAGCATGGCAACCTAGAGAGATGCTGAAAAACAATCTGTACTGTCTGGGGTTTTTGTGCAAAAGAATGCTTCTTCTTAGGAGCTTTAGATATACATTAATGTTACGCTACAGACTGTGCACTAGGTATAAATATGGGCCGCCTGCCAAGCATGGAATTTCCCAGGGGTTTTGCTTGATCACAGTAACAGCAGTTGTCAGCACCAGCAATCAATATCCAGAGGGTCACTGGACTAACCAGCAGCGCTTGTGTCTTGTCAACTGTTTGGTATCTGGTTTGGCAAAGCTCCATACAGGCAAAATGCAGCAAAGAGACAGACCTCTTTATGGCTCGAGAGGTACTATGAGAGATGAAGACAGCTATAGTACAGAAAAATAGGTTTAAGAACTGGACTTAAGGTCCTCCGTTACATTCACCAAAATCATGGATTTGTTCACGTACCAAGGAATCACCCAGAACAGCTTCCCTCCAGATATCTATTCCTAATGCATTAATTAACTATTCTTTAAATAACCATTTTGTTACAGAGAGTTCTTCTTTTGAATTATCTTCTTTTTCTTTTTTCTCCTTTCTGCTATGTAGCAGCTAGGTTTCAGTGAATGTTTCTTTCCCAGGTGCCTAGCTTTTGAGAAGGGAGTTTTTGAGTGACTGTGACCATAACTGGAGTACTGTCTTCTCAAAGAAAGATTATCATACACATCTCAGGATCCATACACTGGTGGATGAGCCTATGCTTGTGTTAAGGTGAATTTGAGTTTGTCAGGCCAGGCAGAGCTGTGGTACGATGGCGTAATTAATTCCTGGGAAAATGCAAGGACTGTACTCAGGAACTCTGAAAACATGACTGATAAGTTTGTGTAGAAAAGTTTGGAATGAGAAAGCAAGAGAAGATGGGGGAACTAAAAGGAGCAGTAGGCAGAAGATGGTGCTATGAATCACCAGGAAGCCAAAAGCCTGGAACAACCAATCCTCAGAAATACTCAAAAAAAACCCGAAAAGAGCACCGGTATGTTTGGCAAACACTGAAACAAAAATGTCACCACTTTGCCAAGCTGGCAGAGAGAGGTATGATGTGCGATCATTATAATGATCCCTGGCTAACACTACTGTGTCCTTAGCACAGGCTGGTAAGGGATCAAGGGCCATTCCTCTGTTAAACACACGCACACCCTCTACCCCTGCGCCTAAGCTCTACATGTGGGCTGGCAGTGTTTCTTCGTCTA
The DNA here is from genome assembly GCA_028565335.1 of Limnodromus scolopaceus. NCBI lineage: Eukaryota > Metazoa > Chordata > Aves > Charadriiformes > Scolopacidae > Limnodromus > Limnodromus scolopaceus. Next base: position 6,315,097 of record JAOXNO010000011.1, read on the forward strand.
TTAAAATTTCCATAGCTGCCACATCTAACCCAAACCAAGAGGTGACCGTGAAGGGACTCACGATGTGCATGCCTGTCCTACTCACCTAAGAACATGCTTCATAATATGCACCAGATGAGGCTGAGCTGAAACAATCCAGAGTGTCTCCAGATCATTACAAGGTATCTGTCAGAGTCATAAGAAAACTTCCTCTCATAGATGAGGGGCAGAGGGACACTAAATCAAAAATAAGGAAGAAAAGTGGCTCCTCAATTACTCACCAAAGACATGGCCAGAGACTCGGTCCCCAGAAGCAATTTCTGTGCTTATTCTAGCCATCAGCATGCTTCAGGCAATGAGTAGAGCTGAGGACAACAATGTGGCTGGCTGCAAAACAGCAGAACCTGGCTAAGTCTCAGCATACTCAGCAGTGACCTCTTTTCACAGCAACTATGAGCACTAATAACTAATGCCTCAGTCAAATGGGTCTCTTAACCCATGTGGCGTCTGTAGCTGACAAGCATCCTTCCTTCAGTTTTCAAACTGCTGTTTAAAATGGTTTTGTCATTGACCTTCCTGCAAGTCACAGTTTCAAATCATGTACGCAGAGAAAGATCTAGCCCCTGACCTCTTCACCAGAGTGCCCCAGGTTATTCCATTTCATGTGTAGGGTCACTGAGAGGATGAATCATGATTTTAGTTTTGAGATGTTACAGCTAGTGGTAGAGAGATATCAGTAAGATGTTTTTGAAAGCAAAGGTACAAACACCAGGCAAGTATTTCTCACCAGTTGAGAGCTCAACTGGAAAATCACAGCCAGAGGAGAGACCTCAAGCCTTCCAGCAGTTCTCATTCACCATCAAAGCAAATCTTACTCAAAAATAGTAGCAAAATTTACACCACGTTTACAATTTTGCTTCATGCCATTTCTCTGTTGATGCATTTAAAACAAGGTCAGTATCTTATAAACTCCCATGGGTTTGGACCTTCAGAGCCTGCAGATCATTCAGAGTTGAGACGCTTTCCTGCCTGCGTGGCATAGTGAGCTGCTGGCAGGCAGTACCACCTGGCAATGTATGCAGGATCTCAAGCAGAAAAGACTGTGGTGTCATGCTCTGGTTAGTCCTCCCCCAGGAATGACATAAGCTAATGTGTACAGAGCTTCTTATTCCAAAGGGTTTCGAGCTATTTTGCAGGAGGAAGCACCTGTTCAGGGTTGCATAGAAATGTCAGGGCAGTAATCAGGAACAGCAGTACAGAAAAGGCAAAACGGGACTCCGAAAAATGGCTCTGCAGCAAATAGGAAGGATGGGTAATTATTTCAGTACCTTCATGAGAAGTCTTCAGAAGCAGCATTCCCCACTGCTCTTGCAGCAGGACATCTTGGCATCTTTAGGTGGAGCCCAGAACTCCAGCAAGTCAGTGGGAATCTTTTTGTTTGCTTCACTGAACTGGGGACTAGCCTCATGTTAGATGCAGTGTTAAGAACCTCAGATTTACACTGCTCCAAAAGCTGGATGTGAAGTTGCCCTATCCCAACACTCAGCTTTACTTGATGTAATACTGGAATGGCAGAAACACCAGATGCAGATGGTTTCAGTAACTTCCTGTATGTCTATAGTCAATCTAACAAACGTTTTGCTTTGAGTACCCCCGTAATAAAACAGCAAAATTCTGGCTCAGGCAGCAGTTTGGAATTGCATTTTACTAGCCTGCCAGAATGCAGGCTGCTTGTAACAAATTCTGAACTTTTCGAAGTTGGCCTATGTCACTTTCTGCAGAGAGAGTGAAACCTTTCATTTTAATTCTATTCTTTTTTCATTGTGTTTTATTTTTTTCTCTGGGAAGTCAGACAACATAGTCAGGATACACTCTAATGGAATTTAGTCTTACAGGAAGTCTTTCAGATTTGCAAGAGGCGAAACCAATGAAAATTGGGAGCCATTATCTTTCCAATACCATAAAATTTGTTGTCTGAATTAATGATTGATTTCAGGAATACATGCATTAATGCAATAAATCAATAATGAGGTGCTAAATTACTAGCAATATTCCTGTTCCTTATTAAATACTTTGGCTAATCAGAATGGGAAGGTTTCACAGGATGAAGCACTGTGATGTACTGCAGAAGGTCACAGCAGAAGGCAGCAGGCAATGGATTAGTGAACACAAGAACTCAGCAGGTCTTTTCAGCTCAGCCACAGGATCATGTCGCTTCTGAAGTCAAAAAACTTGAGGTTCCAGAGCTCCCTAATGCCTTTTTTTCTACCTGTAAGTATTTAAATAAAAGTGAAAACTCTAATTATGATGATGAAGACCATGAAAATTGTTCTTTCTGAAGTGGCTTCCATGACCACCAGTCATGCTTAAGAACCAATTGCATTAGATTCTGTGTAAATACACAGCAAAACCATATTCCATAAAAACCTTGGGGCAACTGGCTCAGAACAATACATTTCAGAAATGCAAGTATGGTTTGCATAGTACAGAAATGCAAGCAATGTAGAAATGCAATATTTTTCTTCCATGCCTCACCTGCAGTGATCATGTAATGCTTGTACAAGTCATTGCAGAAGACTGACTTGGAGTTTCCCTTCTGTTCATGTGACCTTCATATAGTATCTTCCTGAGCAGAAAGCAAACCCCTATTTTCTCAGAGCAGCACATCCCTGAGCTGTAAGCTTGGAATGCTGCACTGCAGAATGGAACAGCCAGTTCCAGCAGCACTGAGTACTACCATTGCTATTCACAGTGCATCCTACTTTATTTTCCTTTATATAATAGACATAACGCAGGAAGCAAATGCCACGGCTAGACCACTTCAAGGGCTCTGTTTTTTACCAATCTGAATGTCACAATTTTACTGTGAAGAATTTATACTAGTCAGCCACTGAAGCAGTGAATGCTACTGGCAACATCCTAGATGGGCAGTGAGACAGCGAGACAGACAGGCAGCCCACATGGCAATCTCCTTCCTTCAGTAAACTGGTGGGAATAATATGTTATTCAGTTTACAGAACAAACGGTCTCTCTACGAGCAGCACGGTCTGAACGCACTCCTGTCCACTGACAGCAGGGTGGTTTGAGTTGTGGCTCTGTCCACTCTTGCAGGTTGAACAGTCATATGAAGCTCCTATCAGAAGGAGGGACTCCTTCTCAGACAGTGCAAAGTATTTTGGTAGTAACGTGAATGGCACATTTTGCTGCCATACGTTAACCTGCTGTCACTCGGATGGGGCTAGAGGTATTAGCCTACAGATGAAGTAGAAGCCCCGTGTTCTTACCTTACTAAGTGACTCTAACAGATTAATAAAGTTAAAGATCCCATAATGTTATACACCACAAGTATAGTGTTGATATAATTCTCTTGGCAAAGGCTCAAGCTAGGTAATTATCCTCTGCCTCCCTCGACTTGCTCTGCGTGGGCAGAGGCTTGAGCACATCTTCTGTGGCAATGCTCTTAGGAGCTGTTAGCTATGGCTATCCTCACTAGCTACCCCAAAGACAAACACGATGCCTTTAAGGTTTGTTCTCTTTCCTTGTTTATAGAAACATGTTTGATTTCAAATGACATCTTTGCTTAAAGATCAGTGTTCAAGGGAGAAATGTGTTGAAGCCCTCATCTGTGATTGTTTACATCAAGCACTGACCAAAGGACTGACAAGTGCTCTTTGTAATGCTAGAGAGGGGGGAGGGCAGCATGGAAAGTGATGCCTGTATTCATACGTGAGCACCAATTTAAAACTAGGATATTACTCAGGTATCTACAAAGACATCCAGAAATACAAAATTATTTCTTTTCTGAGGTCAATTAAGAAGGTGAAACTCAGTTTAGATGTATAAGTGATCATAAGCCGTGCAAAAAAAACCAAAACTAGGGTAAGTGCTTGTGGCTGCATTACAAAATAATGTGGTGAGTTTTACTTTTAGCCCAAATTTCTCATGAAACTGATTTCAAACTAAAATTCCGAGATAAGGCCCTGGGGCAAACTCCAGAAATTATTCCTGAAAACGATTTTTTTTTTTTTTAATGAAGTCTGAAAAGAGCGAGGAGAAAAAATAGTCTCAGCTAACAATTTTGTCATTTGGCTAATCAGAAATTTGATTATTTTCCAGTTCTAGAAAGGTGTCTAAATGTCAGTTCACTGCACCTAACTGTGTATCACCAAAATATTTAATGACACATTAAACTCAGTGCAAATCAACATGGGTTAAAGATCTTCTGTCCATTTAAGGATACAGATGGGTGCCCTGTGTTAATTAGTTAATATTTGTGGTGTTGTAATATCTAAAGGTTTCTATCAGTAAACTATTTTATTAAATACTCCAAACACCAGTCGAAATATGGTTCCTGCAGTGTATGTATATCATAAGACCAAATTACTAAACCACAACAGCGATAATCATATGTACTATGAAAAAGAATAGTCACTCAAACCCAGAGGCTTAGACATCACCTCTGAATTTCCCACTATTAGTTTTTTGTATCATTCCTTTAATATTATTGCTTTACAGATTCTGTTGTAATTTCATGCTCTGAGTGTAGAAGACACCGGGGACAAAGCAGTACCTCAACAACAGAACTCGATACTTCAGCAACATTGGTCCAAAAAACTTTTGGAGGGTATGGTAGCTCAGAGGTAAAAAATTCTTATCTTCTATGAATTACTATTTATTGAAATTTTAATAAATGTTCATCTCACTGGCTACAAGAGAATCTCACATGGCAAGAAAGCAAAGTTTATCTTGAAGGAAAAGGCTGCTTATTTTGTGCTGTTCATCCTCAACGGATTTGCTAAAGACACAGACTAGAACTTCTGCATGATCAACTTTCATTTTGTCTTGTGAGTCTAGTTTTTGAAGTTAATGCCATTTGTGATGAGCACTATAGAATACTATGTCATCTGTAAAGAAAATTCTACAAGCATCAGAAATACACAAATAGCAAGAGTTTGACCACTTGGAGGGGACACGTATGCCAGGTTGTAGGTATGGCCTTCGTCTTGTTTTGAGACTGAATAGATGTGCACTTGAAACAGACCACAGAATGCAAAACAGAATCTTCTACTGTTGTGTTTTTCTTTTATTTGCTCAATTTGTTTAGTGATTTATATAGCAAATACAATTTGGAAGATTGTATTGTTGTGCTAGGAATAACACCACACAATGTTTTTTAACTCTCTTACACCAAGATGAATTAATTTGCAACTTTATCCATTATATTAAATTATGAATGTGGATTTACAAATTTTGAAATACTTTGGATCACGTAATAGAAAGCACTTGAGAAAAAAGCAGTAAATTTACATAATTTCTGAGGAAAAAAAAATTTCAGATTTTTGGTGGTGCAGATTCTCTCTGAAGTACTGCTCTCCCTCCATTCAGAGTGAGGCAGAGATAAGCGCCTGACTTTATTGCCTTAGTAAATTACATAAACCTTGGTGAGCTGAATCCAGGCCACAGACCATGAATAACAGTATTCACCTTCATCAAATACCACTATCCTTGATTAAGAGCAGAAATTAATTGTATAAGGAAGCTGAAAATATATTTCTATTGATGTTAAATGTCTGGATAGAGTAAAGGCATGACCTGCTTTCTCAAATAACAACTTCTGGATTAACCTGCACGGTGGTAAAAGCCAAGCTATATCTGAAAGCTCAGGGTGAAGTGATCCAAAACTTGAAACTCTACAATAAAGATATTTACACCTATACTACCTCCCCACAGTTCCTCTGACAGGTGTCTTTATTTGACCTATTGTTGACATCTGCTCTAGATTGAGATTAACCCAGCTGAAATGAATCCCACCCTTAGCATGCTCCATTAAGGATGTTATGTTCCTCTATTTAAATGCCAGCTTTCAGCCTTGCCCTCTTCTTAATGCTGCCTGGAAGCTATTCCCTATACAGAGGTATTATGTAAAATGGTACAACTGTTTCAGCCCGTGTCTACTGCTTTGGGACTCCTCTTGGGAGAAATGTGAAGAACAGCGGTTGACAAACAATGTCTATAAAGATGGGACAAGAGCAATGCTGATACTAAGGGGAGAGCAAGAACATGAGGTAAGCCAAATACTGTGAATAGTTTTAGAAGACCACCAGGCTCCTGAGCTTGTGCCCAGCACCTTAAAGTGGGATTAAGGCAAAGTGAAACAAGGCAATGTCAAATTTCCTGCTGCTACTCTAGAAAATTCTCAGTAGGAAATCTTTGGCAGTCACAGACTGCCAGTGTCCCCTGTGCCTTAGAGCACCTCCACAAGATATTTTCTTGCAGGCTGCAGGGAAGAGTTTTCTTGGAGAAGTCAGTCATGCTGCAGCTGTTCCTCCTGCTCTCAGCAGCAGCTGTAGAGTACAAGTGAGTACTTTAGTGAGTCATGCAGGATTTAAAATCCATCTTGGTTTTGAAGTTGTCAGGATCACTGTCTACAGTAAAGGAAAAAATTTAACACTCCTTGACCTCAGTTGGTAAGTGATTTCTTAATGACACCGCTCTAGACAGATTAATCCTTCCTCACTGCGACTCGGTAGTTTTCAGATGTGTTCCCTTATTAAGGTGTGCTGGTGGGTAAAGAGGTTATAGGGACAGACAGGCTGGGTTGGGAGTTGGCAGCGTTCCCTTCACGCCAGCAAGGCAAGCACAGAAACAACGCCAAGGCTTCACTGGTGGCTTCTTAGCCTCAGTGCACTGTTGAAGCTGTGCTGAGAAGGGATGCGTTCTGTGCTTTTGGCACCTATTACAGGAGCATTTGTGTGGTAGGCAAAATAGGAAAGGGCTTGGATGAATTTAAGTGCTCCTGAGACTTGTCAAGCTGGACAGCCAGGCAAACTGTTGACCCAAAGCAAACAGATGTAGTATAAACTATGAGGGATGAAATGCAATGGTAATCTCTTTCTGACTTTAGAGATGTTTTTGAGCATCTACCCTTTTGGATTTTTTAGTATTTCTATCTTGAAACTGTGATAATGGTGTAAATAACTTCACACACATTACACAGAACTTAAAGAATAGTGAGAAGAAGAAGCGCTCTAGAATGGAAGATATTAATTACAATTTAAATGTGCAGCAAGTAGTCTCAACGGAGACGCACGTTCCATATGCAATGTTAAAGGTACTATAAACAATTTTACTCCATCAGCTGAGTATTTTGATCTTTACTTTGTAGCAAAAATAGGAGCTGCTTCTTGAACAAGTTAGGGAGTGTTGCTTAGCAATGGGAAAGGGCTCCTGCTCTGTCCGGAAGAATAAAGCAAATCTCCCCCTAAATTCCTTAGGCAATGCACAGGAGCGTGAAGAAGAGTTCTGGGAAAGTTTAGGTTCCTATCTGAATAAAAAAAAATAACACAGCAGAAATATGGAGCAATACACAAGAAGGAAAGAATGAGGGTGAAATCACCATGCTGCTAACATTATTAAGTTGGGTTCATTTGCCAAAATGGCACAAGGATCTGACCCTGGCAATAGTGTTATGAAACAACTGGCTTTCTTTCACCTCAGGTTTTCTCTGAATGGAATTGAGGCAGTTACTTTCTTCCTCCAGATAAGACATTTCAAGTTTTCTATTTTGTGGGGATTCTTCAGACTTTCTCATTATGCACACAGTTACTCCAACTCATGGGGAAAACAAACACATAGAAAATAATCAGCTTCCTGATAGCTGGATTGCACCAAAAGAGTTTGGGGAGTACTGGCTACTATAAAAAAATCCCGGTCTTGTCCACCCCTATTATGGGCCTATCACTCAGCTGTTAGTGAATGATTGCACTGAAACCTGCAGCTGGAGTTTGACTAAACATTTGCAGGCTCAGGTAGATGCATCTTTAGAAAGATTGTGTGAACCTATTATTCATGTCACGTGTTATCCACAATGCTCTATAGTATAATACCAGGGATGTAACTGCAATATTTTGAAAACAAATACCAGTAAATTCAGGTAGAAGTCGGCAATTTCTTTCATTTTACACAGGTCTCCGGTTAACTGCTGCTGCTTAAGGAGCAACTCAGAGGAAAACTATGTGAAGTGGGTAAGTGCCCTGGAGAACTCTGGCTTAGTTGGAATTTTGATTGTGTAAACGTGACCCTTTAGTATTTGCTAATACACGACTGACTTGTTAATACTTTAAGCATGCACGTGTACATTTAAAGTCAAATACTGCTAAGGAAATATCAACCTGACCCCAGGCACATAGTCCTTTGGCTGTATTCAGGATCAGAGGACTGTTTTGTTGTAGGATTATTTTAGAAGTGAAGCTTGGTCAGAAACATAAGACAGGAATTTGCAAAATTGGCAGTGTGATTTCCTTACCCAGTGCAACAACTTCCATAACCATTTTACCTTTTATAAAGTAAACGCTGACATCAAACTTAAGCACATTACAAATGGCTATATTTAATGGCCTGATTATATGGACATACCTGCTCTTAGTAATACTGTGAAAGAAATGCATTGTAGATATTGATTGCTAGTGTAATTATGAGTCATTTTCTCTGATATAATGCTTGTGCCAATGAAGGTTAGGATGCCCAAGGGGCTGTTTTACGCTTTAAAAAATGGAAATAGAAAGGGAGTGTGCCCTGGAGAATGGCAATGACTTTCATTCAGGAAACAACTTTACAGGATAGCTTGGCTTTGAGAAGGAAAGGATTTACATCCCTTCTAATATGGAATTGGAATAATAAGAAACAAAACTTAAAATGGCAAAAGAGAGCAAGATTACCATACTTCCAAAGGCTTTGTAACATTAAATACAATTGAAAGAAAAAAAAAAGGTTTAGATTTAACTGTCACATGAAATATGATATTTAATAGCTTTTAATACATCTTGATCTGCTACCATCAGGACTGCTAGTGTGCTCTGTGCTGTCTCTCCCCCTCAGGAATTACTTTTCACAGATAAATATAACGTCATGTGGACCCTGTTCTAATCTGTTCCAATTGTTCTATCAATGAAAATAAAACTTTTGACTCTCTGCATAAGAAAAGAAAGGATTATGGAAAACTGTCTCACAGATACTGTCAGAGAAATCAGCTAGATTGTTTATGGTCTTAACTAGGCTGCTGAAAAGAAGTAGTCATGCTTAGAAGTGTTGATCCTATAAATGCTTAAAACCAAAAAAAACCCTCCTTGATCTAGATCAGACTGCAGCAGATACTGTTGTAAACTAACCCCTATTACAAAAGTTGGTGAGCAAATAGACCAGGAAAGGGTAGTGGGTAGTAGGGAAATCAGTGAGTCTACATTCCCTTATGAGACTGCTCTGCTGTCAGCCTGTTAATTACTCTCATTATTGCAATAGAGCTTTCTGCAAAGTGGATGAGGGGGAGGGGAAATAATCTTTTGTTGTTCTTGCATTTAATTCCATCCTTCTGCTTTCAATATTGGCCTTTCGGTTAATGGTTTAAGCTGAGGCTCAAGAGATCTGTTTTCAGTTTCCTGTTGGCCACACATTTCCTATAGGGAAGCGCTAGGCCCATCACGAAATCTAATTTCTCAGTATGTTCTGCTAAGGTGACTTACTTTGTTTCATTTAATTAGACTGTGTGCTGTCCTGAGCAAGGACTGTTTTTACTGTGTTCTTAAAAATTACTGAGTTTGGTTCTCCTAAGTGCTCCACTAAAATAATAAGGATTTTGCCAATATAAAATTTGGTTTCCCAATCCTCATCAAGAGTAAGGTAGAAATATGAAATAATAGAAGGGAGGATGTTTAATTACACTGTCTTGCCAATACTGCTAATGGAGCACAGTGAAACCTACACAATATGAGTTGTATTTAGGTGTAATGATATGTTTATCTTCATGAGATTTATCAAAATAAGTTATATCCCCTAGGGACAAACTGACTGCCAAATGCAGTGTCTTTCCCTGATTGTCTTACCTGACTAGGATCTCAAAATCTTCAGAGGATCCTGATTGTTAGCAAGTCTTCCCTTTTTTTTTCCCTACCATAGTAAGCACAGCCCTTCTCCAAAACAAGCTCGTGCTGCTGCACAGACGGTAGACATCTGCAAAAGAAATGCATCATCTTACCTCAGCTGGTATTGCTCATGTTATCACCATAGGCACGGAGCCATTTATGTGTTACCTAACAGCTACCTTGTTAAGAGATGAAAGTTCCTTCTGTGAAGAGAGCTAACACCACACATCCAAGACATTACCCTAATCCTATTTTGATGTCTTGATTAGCATTTATGCTAGCCTAAGACCTTTTGCCTATACGTGTAGATACAAACTGCCACATCTATTAATGTGAAGTGCCTGTCTACATTCTACCACTTAGCATTCAGGAGATTAGCTAATATTAGGTTAATTTGGATTGCAGAGTTATAGTACAAGAACAGCAGTGACAAAAACAGACTTCAAAAATCAAGGAGAGATTTATCAGACAAACCTTTGAAAATCAAAATCTGGATTGAATGGGCAACAGCTGCATTGGCATCACTTGGTGATTCTCGCAAGTGACTTTGGCCCCAATGTATGCTACTAGACCGGTTATGGCAAAGATTAAAATACTGATGCGGTGCCAAAAGATTTTACAGCTGAACTTTAACATCCCAGATGTGCCTGGGTAGATGCCTCAAAACAACCTGATATGGTTCTAGGATATTATGTATCCCAGAGCCTAGATCCAGTCTTGGTAATAAAGCCATTGTTCAAGAACAATGATTCTGCCTCAACACCAAGAATTTTTTTTAGGTTCTTTTATTTCTCACTGCATTTCAGCACCATCTTAAGACCATTATGCAAAAATAGAAACACTACTTTCCTCATAGTTTTATCCTCTCCACATTTTGAGAGAAATGTAAGCCTGAGATAACACAGAATTAGAGACTGAGATTCTATTATTAGCCATATAGTTCTATGCCTTAAAACTAGTTGCAGCTGAAAATGTTGAGGAAACAAAAGGTAATCCTGAAAGGCAGGGGAAAATGCTGCATGTTGCCTTAAACTGTGCTCTGGGCTAGCTTTTAAATGTAATTCTTCCTTCTTCTGTTTGAGTGACTGTCTACCTGTGTTTGGTGGGGGGGGGGGGTTTATGCAATAAGCATAATCCTATTTAGTTGCCTTTCAGCTAGAGGAAAGTTTAAAGCACAGTACTGCTTGAATTGTTTCAGAGAACTTGGCTTCAGGGGGGGTTCACCAGCAATTCTTTAGCTGGTGATACAACTGTACAGTTTGCAGAATAGCAGAGGACAAAGCGTCCTGAGTACTGCTTAAGAGAAGGGTGTAAGTAATAGAAATGAAGGGGAACAGCGAAGACTCCTTGTAGGAAGCTGAAGACCCTCTTTCTGGCCGAATGGAAGGGATTTTCAGAATGAAGCTCCTTAGCACTAAGTCTTCTAGGGGGAAAAATCCCTCAGGCTACAGTGCAGATGGGTCTTCTCCAAAATACAGAAAATATGCACAGTGTGCCAGTAATGAAACAATATGAAAACTGTTTGCAGGGCTATTGTTGCATCTTTAATGTATTTCTTTTACACTACAATATTTTCACATCTCTGTTTATTCTCTATGCTTTTACTTTCTCCCTCTGATGAAGACAGATGTGTGCAGTTTGTTTATAACTTGTACCCCCCTCCACCTATTGAATTATTCTCTCTACTATGTCTCCTACTTGCACAATTTTATTCTGCAAAAATTGAAAGAATGGCAAGATTCATCTTCTGGAGCCTTGACTTTAAAGGAGCTACCTCTGCCCTCTTCCAAAAGGAGCAGGTGCCACTCTTGTGTTAAGGAAGAAGAGGAGCAAAGGGTTGTAAAAGACCCTTTTATGTGGTCTCTTGGATAAATTGTTTACTCTTGGGGCATGGGGTTGCTAGGTGGAGTCCACTGGATCATTTATGCTTCAGATCAACCTCTGTGGAAAAAAAAAATCTGTTTAACTTGGATCTAAATGAGAAATGGAGCTCCGTGTTAGGCTAACAGTTGAACTATATGATCTGAAAGGTCCTGTCTAATATAGGCAATTCTGTGATTATGTTGATAGAGTATGGTCCCTCATAACTTTCATATGTGCTTGAACATTCCTGTCAGGTATATTTATAGCTTTTAAAGTAAAAACAGTTTAAGGGATGGATTTTTACAATTAAGATAACCATTTGTTGCTTGCTACCAAACATTTAGCCAGAGACACCCCGATGTTTTAGTCTCTTCTATTTTTATTTTGCATATACTGGTTTTACACGTGTATTACTCCACACAATATGATGGTGATTCTTCTAATTAACATTAGTATAAATAACAGCAGAACTAGAACAGCTGTTCTAGTTAAAATAGCTAGGTATTTGTGATGGTTATGCTAGTATTTAGAGGCACTGGCTGATGGATGTGCTTTAAAAGCCTTGGCTAATCAGAATGCTTCAAATAAAAACAAATACTAGTGATACCATGGGAAGAGTGTAAAAGAACAGGCAATTCATCTTGATGTACTCTTTACCAGCCCCCTTATTTGCTGTGATTCTGGTCAGCTGAGGGTCTTTCTCTTGAATTGAAACATCAGAGTTGACTGGATAGATTAAAAAAGATTAAAATGAGACATTTACTGCACACTGTGAGTGTAAGGGTTTTATACATGGAGGCAAACACATTAAACTTCAAGTTTTAACTTCAAAGGTGGAAGATTTGTTTCCAAAACTACATGGAAAGTAACTGCCAGATAACTTCTAGGAATGCCATTGGTTTGTTGATGACATTTCCATTGTGAGTCAGACTGACAGACTATCTTCAAACTTTCTTTCCCTGGATATTTTCATGAGTAGGTTAACAGCAGCCACGTTTGTATTTTCTTAGCTCTGTGCAAGGAACAATTACCTATTTGCACAGATGCGGCAAACCAAATTCCAGAGCAGGATAAATGCTGAGATCAATGTTGGAGTTTGTTCCAGGTATGGAGGGTAAAACATGTGTGTTTTTAATGCCAAGATTCTGAATTTCTGGATTGTAATTTTATCTCTCAAATTCTGATGACTTCATCTTCATTCTTGTGGTTTGTGACATCACCAGAAGAGCCTTAATAGTTAGTTTCATAAACCATATTGCCTAAAGGAGGAAGAGAAGATACTAATATTTTTTTCTTTATGAAGACTTCATCATAGAATAATCTGTAACAGAATGATATTTTAAGGGACTATCTCTACATGTGTTGCCTATCTGTGAAGAAGAATATTGATTTGAGGTTCATATTGCATAGTTTTCTTATATATCATAATAAATAGCTGGACAGAATAGAATAACACTTTGACCAGAGAGACTATTGGAGTGCGTTCTCTCAGTGTGCCACCAATGTATGCCTATTTTCTGTTGGCTAGAAATAAGCAATAAGTCTACTTTGTGGTTTACAAGTCTGGGTTTAATGGTTCCCACAGAAAATCCCAAGTAATTCTTTGCAGACTACCACTCCTTAATGATGCTAGCGTAAGGGACATGTTGATGAAAATGATTTCTGTTGCTTTTCAATGATCAGCAACATACAACATCTGTCATTATAGCAATGGTTATTACTGCCCTGTTGCATCAGGTTGGAATCTTGGGATTTGACCTCAGTAGCAATTTTAGATTGTAAACTTTTCTTCTCAAAGACTGACTACAAAGCATAACTGTCTGCTACGTTAGTTCTTTATAGTTTGACAGCTGAAGTTCTCTCTTGACCCCACACGATGTTTTAATGTCATAGAGAATTTCCAGTGCATCCTGTCATAATCCTGCCTCAAATACCAACCAGTGAACAGTTCTGTCAGGAAAAAGGGAATGCTGGCTATAGAGAGGCTTATTTTGCAGTCTTTCTGTGATGCTGAAGCTGCACCTACTCTATGAAATGCCTGTATAGTTAAAACTATAGTTCACTTGTTCTGATATTTGCATAGTAGAAGTAGCATTATTTAGGTAGATACCATTGCTGCTGTTTTTAAGCCTTGGAGAAAACTTGATCCAAATTTCCTGTTCACTTTTATGCAAAGTATCCAATGAAGTCAATAATTGAAACTTATGTTTCAATTATTGATTTGTGTGATTTTTCCCTTTTTATTTTATAGATTAAGGGAAAGAAATACATGGGTATGGCCCATACACATCTGTTAACAGCAGAAAAGGGCTAAATGTTTCAGGTAATGTACTTAGAACATCTCATTCAGTTTGGATATGCTTGGGACTGCTCTCTATTAGACTTTCATCATAAAATCCACAATTTTGTTTTTAAATTACTTAGACGCTTACACTTAGACTCCTCATTTGGTGTGTTTGCTCTGTCAAATCTTTTGAAGTGGGGTGAGGGGAACCTCATGGTTCTGGAAGTCTGCTACAAATGAAATGGTGCCCCCTGTACCTCCTTAATTCTGCTCTGTTACTGAGCTGCAGAGGGGTTGGGATGTTTCTTACATTGTTGATTTCCATGCAAGTACTTCCCTTTACCCTAAGAATTAATACTACTACTACGTCATTGAACTATTCCTTAATAAGAATAAAGATACACTAGATATCTGTAATACAAACAACTACTTACGGTATATAATAATTCATGCTGTTTGTTGTATGTAACGGTCTTTCTTTACATATCTTTATTTTCCAATTTCATGCAATGTTAGCTTTTGGGGAGAAGACCTGCCTTAATTGGTTTGATGTTCTGTACAGAACTATAGCTCAACACATACAAATACCACTGTTTTGCAAGTATTTTGCTGTCTTGATGATTTTTGTAGAGAAGGTGACTGAGATTTCATAGAAAAATCTCAGTTGTAGTTTATAAAAATGGACAGTTGCATTGTATAAGTTAGTGTTATAGCTTCCTCATTCAATATATAATGACCTGTGCACTCCCAGGATCTCTTATTATGAATGCTATAAATGTAATTATTACAAGGTAACTGTCTATTTAGATGTACTTTGTAGGGAATGGAAAAAAATAGATGCTTGTGTTAAGGCCTCTGGGAACTAGAACTAATTCTACAAACTATTTCTGACAGTGCTAATAACAGTATGACAACTCAGTCTTTTTCATCTTTAGGAAATGACTGGGCACTAATCTGGCTGAATGCAAAAGAGTTTACCTAACTGCTCAGGGTAAAGACTCAGAAATTCCCTAGTGCCAGAAATCCAGCTGGTGCAGCTGGTATAAAAAAGACCACATCTCACAAAACCATATTTTATTATCCTTTGGGGTTACTTTTTATGGGGCAAGTTCATTAAGAAAGTTGATGGCAGAGAGAAAGGGAGACCCAAGGAGGAGCAGATGGCTTGCCACTATGTTTATCCACATTTGTCAACCAGTAGTTGAAAGGATGGAGAAACAAGGTGGGAGTCTTGCAAGATGTTCTAGTTTGATGGATGATAGAGATCCTGCCTCTCTCTTCAACTGCCACTAGTTGATCTAATCTGCTAAGGTTATGTAATAATCAATGTAAAATCAGTATATTCTTTATGATAAGAGGAAAAGTATCTAATACATATCCAGAAATCAGTTTACTATTTTCAGGATAAAGAATGCTGTTTCTTATGAGGGTTTTTAGCCCAAATACTCTTAGTGAGGGGTTGGCTTTCTATTCCAAAATGGTCTGAACTGAGTATCTGTACGACTTGAAAAACTTTAAATGAATATGGCATCTTCCTGGGGTGAGTGACCTTATGTTAAGGGGCAGGGGGAGGCATCCAGAATCCAATAATGCAAGTCTGCAGGATAGTGGGGATTGGTGGGAACTGGGAGAGCAAGGAGTGGAGTAATAGCACATGGCATGGTTGAGCAAGGTTGCTCTCTGCAGATAATCAATCCAATATGAGCCATGGGCTAGGCAGACCAAAGGAGCAGAGAAGGCATGTTTTCAATCACAGTGCAATAAGTAATTTTGTTGTTTCTTTTAGAGAAGGATTTTTATAAAATGGAAAGGGGGAAGGGATTTCTCAAACAGAAAAGGATAAAATAAAAGAATATGATCTGGCCTGGAATGATCCTTTAGACCACTGACAGCAGAATACTGGAATGGATTTACTATATTAAAATATTGTTGAAATACTGGTGTAAAACTGTATTAATAGGGTATTGTTTCTTTATCTAAGCAAGCTATCTTCTGTCTAAATGGTTTCTACTTGGCAGTTTTCTGCTAATAAAGTCTGTGTCATTAGAAGTCCTTATGTGTCCATACTCTAGGTATTTTGAATTTAATTTTAAAACAGCAACTACAATTAGCCAACTAAACCAAATTATTTTGCATGTTATGACAAAGGTCTACTTCAGTTGAAGTGCTTTTTCTCTAATGAAATGAAAACACTACACCTGAATAAAATAAATGTTTAAATTTTAATATTTTCCTAAGAACCTTTTCTCCCTTAAAACACAGATCCTGAAGTGAGAAACTACTGTGCTCAAGTAATGAGGGCTCTTAGCAACTCCTGCAGTTTGGGAAGGTGCTGGACAAGCACTGTTAAGACATGCTAACCTGAAAAAGACGGGCTTTGGTGATTGTAAGGTATATCTAGTTCAAAACTGTCTTTTCACCATTTTTCTGTACACCCAATACTTGAATCCACGTTATCTTTGCTACTATGCCTGAGTGTCTGCTGCCTCTCAGATCTTGAAGGAAGAAGAGCCACTGCTGTACGTGTTGGCGTAGACAAAAAGTTCAATGACAAGATAGCCTGTATGCGCACACAAACAAATGTGTAATGCATTAGAAGAGCTTTGATGGCCTCAAAGTGGGTGAGAGTCAGTGTGGGGCCATGTGAAGGGAGGTCGGGGCAGAAATCATTCAAAAAGTGGGCAACCTCCTTCCTTCAGAGCTGGGTCTCCATGGAGCATCTCCCCACTCACAGTTTCTCCTGGCTTTTGCCACGAGTCTTAGCCATGGCCAAAGGGTGCCTGTAAAGACTCCTGGCTCTCTTTCTGAGCAAGCTCTGGCCCCTCCTGCAGAAATGGAGCAAGAGCCTATGTGGGGCTGTAGGGCATGGATGAAATAGTCCTCTCCACCCTTGACCTCTTTGTTTCCCACCTGCCTTCCCGCAGGTACCCCTTTGGGCAGGTACCAGCCACTCGGGCAAGGAAATCCCTTCCCAGATTCCGGGCGCCGGTTAATTAGTTAATTTATTTTTTGGCAATCAAGTACCCCCGAAGGGGCCACCGCCTTGCCCCGGGGCTGAGCCTGCCGAAACCCCGGACGCCTCCTCCGCGGGCCGAGCGCCGGGGTCGCCGCTGAGCCGGCTCCGCGCCGCGTTTCGCAGGCGGGCGGGCGCGCCCCTCGGCGCCTCCAGTCCCCCCGCGCTGTACTATTTGAGGCGGGCGCGGGTGGAAGGACACGGCGGTGCCAACCGACGCGCGAGGCCGGCGGCGCAGGGATCTAGGCCGCGGTGCTGAGGCCGCCTGTCAATCAGCGCGGCGGCGGCGGGACGCGGCCGGGGCGCAGCCGGCAGAAGGCGGTGCGGGGATACGCGCGGTAACGGAGCCGGAGCGCGGCCGGCAGCAGGGTGGAGTGGCGAAGAAGGACGCGGGGAAAAAAAAACACATAACAAATATATATATATATATATATAAAAAGAAGCGGTCTGCGTTTCTTTCGAACGGCAGGAAAAGGCTATTTCACGAGCGGCTCCCTCTTCCCTCAGCCGGCTGCGATGCTGCTAGCCACCGTGCTGCCCTGGACGTTGTTTTTGCTTGGAGCCGCAGGTACGCCCGGGGCCGGGGCCGCGGGGCGCTGCCCGGGGCTGGGGCGGGGTGGTGCCTGGACCTGGTGGGGCGAACAATGGGGTCGGGCGGACCCCGCCGCCGCTGCGCTGCCGCCGGGCTTTGAGGGCAGGGAGATAGCCCATGGTGGGGTCCGTCCCCCCCACCTTTCCTCTCAGCCGCGCCCGGTGTGCGTGATGGGGTGGCTCGTTCGTGCACATTGTTCGCTGTCGTAGGAGCCGGAGGGGGAAAGATGGCTCGGGCGGCGCAATTTGACAGGAGAAAGCGGAGGGGGGGAATAGGTGAGAAGGGTGTGAGCGAGCGGCTGCATCTGCGCTCTGGTGCTGCTGTCCGCGGCTGCGACAGGAGGAACCGCTACCCCCGCGGGAGCCCGTCTCCCCCGGGCTGGGGGTCTCGGTGTGCGGTGAATCCCAGACAATGGAGATGGCGGGGGTGGGGGGGAGAAGGGGAGTCGAGCGCAGCGGAGAGGATGCTACGTGCGCTGTGTTCGCGGTGTCGCCGCGCGGGGAGGCGGTGGATTTTCGTTGTCGCGTCGGCTTCATTGTGAATATTGAGGATGCCACTGCGCTACGCGGCCGTGGCCGCCCCCAACTCCCCCCCCCCCC
>JAOXNO010000011.1:6333559-6365132 GCA_028565335.1 Limnodromus scolopaceus
GAGGGGTCGGCGGCCGCCAATGGGGAGTGGGCGGTGCCGAGCGCGAGCGGCCGTTAGCCGCCTGGGTCGCCAACGTCCGTAACGGCCCGGTGGCCCGGCGGCCTGCCCCGCGCGGGGGCCGGACTGCTGGTCCCGGGAGGCGGCAGGTTGGTTAGGTGCGGTTACGGCCACGCCTGTGCTGACACCGCCCCCTCCGCCCCGCTGTGCCGCGGTTCCTCTCGCCATCCTTCAGCGAGCCTCCTCGCCCCAAAACCCTGGCTCTGCGCGGCCCTTCCCTACGCTCGTGGCGAAGTTCCCCAGAGCCTTCCGTGCCCGCTCTTGGCTATGTCGGGGTTCCTCCCTGTCCTGTCCTACGGCTCATCAACCGCTTACACCCTCACAGCCCCCCTCTCAAGCGTCGTGGCCTAAAGCACCCGCACTGATTGTCCCTGCTGTCTCTACCTTAAAGCTGTCCTTGCCTTTACTTCTTGCAGCCCCTGCTCAGCTTATTGTTCTGTTGCTTCTTCTCAGTCGCTGCTGCGCAGTAAAGCTCACTCTGTCCAGATCCCTGCTCTCTTGGGGTAGCTCCTGGCTACCCCAGGATATGACAAGGACACCCATTTCTGTGTCCTTGCAATGTGCTCGTTCCCATCACTGCAATTACAGACCGCACAGCTTCTTTTCACCCCTTGCTTCAGTGCTTAACTACCATGACTCCTCCATTGCCTCATTCCCATACTGATGACTCCTTATCTCCTTAAGCAATTACTTCTGCTGTAGCTCTGTTTGCTATCTTGCTGTGGCTTAATTCCAGCTCCTGTCATGGTGGACCATTGCCACCAGTGTGCTCAAGTCTGGTGCCAAATCAAGCCACCTGTTTAACATCAGCGCAACACCCATTCTTAATGATACGCAGCTCTCCCATGTCATAAGTACTACTATATAGCTTCTCTTTATTATAATTAAAAAAAAAAAAGCTGCTTATTCGAATATATATATAACGAATAAGGGGGGTTGTCTCTCCAGTGCAGTCCTTCTCTGTAGCCAGTTCTGCATCTGGCTCAGCCACGCCCTCTAATCACCATCTCTGCATACATTCTTGATCTCAAGCATTATAAGATGCCAGACTACTATCTGTGATTCCATAGCTATCGCCTCTCTGACACATTCATGCAGGCTTTCTCAGCTGTGGGAGGGGAGAATAAAGCATTTTTTTTTTCAGGGGAAATAGATGGGAGTAAGCAAAGAAAAATTATCTGCATATCATCTGTTGCCCCACTCAAATACATGCTTACCCAATAATAATAATTATGAATGTGTAGAGTGCCTAGGGAGCTGCACAGCTGGAATTGGACTGTTAAATCAGCATAAAATGGAGAACACAAAAAAACCCAAATAAAATATTAAAAAGCTAGAACAAAGCAGCAACGCTGTTTATGGTAAAAGCAGCACCCAGCACATCAGTTATGCTTTCCATGCTAAAGGATGCTTTGGTCCGCTAAAGCTTGTTTTAAAAAAAGTCAGCTTTTTTTCCCAACTAACCTAATCACAGTCTGTGACCGGGAGAGAAAGGCTATTGTTTTGGGCTTTGGAAGCTATGATGTTGAAGGAGATGTCAGTGAAAGAAGGGGAGCAGCTATGATGATGCTGATAAAGAAACCCTAACTGCAGCTTTACAGTGCCTTACATGTAAGAGGAGGAAAGAGATAAATGCCTATTAATGAAGAATCCCCAAAGAGACTGTTGTCTGAGCGGTTTTATGGTAGTTTCACAACCAAAGCATGCCTTTACATCTTTCAGAATAATTCCACATTTTGTATGTGGAATTATCCTGTGGCCTGTGATAGAACATTCTCTTACAATTTAAAAGCTGATTTATAGATACAAAAGATGGCTCACCTCCTTTCATTTATATCAGGAGAACTATGCTTTCTTAAATTATGAGCATATTTTGTATAAAATTTATCCTCATGATGTATGAACTTGAAAAGTCCTGACTTGACTGGTGGGTATTTTTGGGGTGGGTTTTTTTTGTGGCTTGTTTTTTGTTTGTTTGTTTGTTTTTGTTGTGTGGTAGCTTGTTTTTTTATAGGATATTTAATAGTAATTTAATAAATGCCCAGTTTTTAAGTGTTAAAGATTGTGGCTGCTCTCCAGACTGAAAGTGCTTTCACTTTTCTTGGCTCACCTCCAGAGACATACGATAGACTTTCCTGCCATTGGGTACAAGTGGTTGGTTTCTTGTTGATAGAGAATGGCATGAGGGCTTGGGGGATGGGTTGGTTGGTTTGTTTGGTTTGGGGTGGGGTTTTTTTTGGGTAATGCCATGGGTTTGCCTTGACTGACTGGCAGGAAAGCAGAACCAATTGATGGGGGAGGAGGAGGGGATACTGCATCTGCTGCCATCAGTCTGCAAGGAACAGAAAAATAGCTTTGGTGAGAAACAAAAGCACATTTTATTTTCTCATTTAAAAGGCCACCCTGCATTTTTACTCATTGTTTAACACACCTGGTGATGCTGTTTATGTAAAGAATGCGCAATGCTAGAGGGGTTTTTTGTTGGTTTTCTTGTGTGGCTTTTGAAGTATTAGTTTTGCAGGGCAGCACGCTTCAGTATGACTTGGTCTGTCAATAACTATTCTGTTGTACTCTAACCTACAACTTGCAAATTGTAAGATATTAAGAACTTCCCAAAATGCCTGTGTAAGTAGACTGGGAGAAGCGAACTTCTTTGGAAGTGTGTATATTTAGGCAGAGGACTATCAGAAAAAATTCAAGTAGGGGCAAAGTCTTTTTCAGGTGCGGTGAAAAGATAGTGTCTTTGTTGCTTTCCCAATTTTGTACCCTCATGAATATCTGAAATGTGAGATAAAATAAGTAAAGCAACTCAGTTGTAAATATCAAAGTTTGAAAACAATGAGGAAACAAAATTTTGTTTGTCTTCCTATAGTAGCTTACTACAACAGGGAGAATGTCTGGGGGTAACTTGGCTGAGGGTGTGTCTGTAAAGAGAACTACAGCTCCCAGGCATCTCCACTTCACTGAATGGTTTCCTTTGCGCATGTTTTCATAGGACTTGATGTGTTGGTTTTCATCGTAACACTCTCAAGTCCTGGGGGGGGTGGAGGGGTGGCGGGGGAAGAGCCACCAGGCAAGTAGACTTTGAGAGAGAAAGAACACAGAAGCAAATTTGAAGTTCAGATCTATGCTGGCTCTGGCTTCTTTTGTTTAGGAAAACACATTATTATGGTTTAAAACCCTTGCTGATGCAAAGGGATGTAAATTAGGTGGGTTTGGCGGTAGTGCCATTATGCCCTTTCAGTTCATGGTGTTGAAATGCAGCTTCCCCACTGCAGCTGCTCATTAGGAACGTTGCCTTTTGAAGTTACCGTGAGAGCCAAATGGCAAGCTTTCAGGACCTTTTGATATGTTGCATTTATAAGCGTCTGTGGCAGTCAGCACAAAGTACCAGAATGAGATTATTCTGTGGTTTTTAGTTTAAGATATAGGTACCTAAAGAAAATGGAATAGATAAAAATCAAGGATAAACTTCAGATTAAAATAATTCTTAAACTTTCAGTTCAAGTCCAGTAGCTTCTCCTATATCTGTCCAAGATGATGATGAGAAGGCAGATAATTGCTACCAATACAGTGAATCATACCTGCAGCTTCTAGACCTTCCAAGGATAAATGAAAGAAAACCTTGTACCAAAACATGTTGAGGTTCTACAGGGTAGGTGATGATGTGTTTGAAAATGACCAAGGCTACCTGACAGCTTCCGTTCCAGCATTTTTTGGACCTTGTTATGGGCTTTGGCATCTGCTTTTGTTTTGTCACAAGCAATATATGTATTACAGGTACTTTTGCAAAACTATTGTTTGAATAAATGTAGAACATCAATAGCCTTAGTCCTTATAACTTCAGATGTTGAGGCAGCTGCCAATGGAAAAGCTGGTTTTTGGGGAATAGCTAATAATGGAAGGTTTATCCTGCTAAGCAATTGCAAATTGCTTTAAGATACTAGAGTCCTTCTCTGAAGAAGCATCAGCTGTGGGGTTTATTCACATAGTACTGTACTTAATAGCTGGATGAGTTACCTAAATTCTTAAGCCATCACTCTTAAAAAGTGAATAATTAATATGGATTAATTATTAAAGTAACCACTTAGGCCTATATATTTGCAGCAGAAACAAGGGAGCCATATTATGTTTGAAGGAAATGAAATGCTTGCGCCTGAAGATTAATGTCTTGACTTCCTACCTTATATTCAAAATTATACCTCACATTTAAAAATAGGGGATAGATGTGTTCAGCTCAAGTCTGTAATTGTTTACTTTTTTTACAGTGCAGGTTCTGTCTCTTCCCTGTCCAGATAACTAAGGTACTGAAGGTCTGTAAGTCTCTGACTGGCCACAGAAGGCAGTAGTAAACTTGGCATCAGTTGGCTTAAAGCCAGGTCGCAGAGGGATCCAAAACCAGGGAGTGACAGAAACTGATCCACCAACTGTATCTGCTAGCAATTTGTAATGGCAGGGATGAAGCCTTATATCTGTAAATCTGATGCAAAAAAAATTAAGTTAGGCTAGAGACAGTAACGTGATACATTTTGTACTTGATCCTTTAGCTATTTGCATCCTAGATCTCATGACAAGACAGATAGAGAGATCTGCAGGGTGTGTTGTGCCTGATTTAGTACAAACTTGGTAGAATCATGTGGAAGGTAATTTGTAAATCCATTGAAATGGTTAATTTCTTAGAATGGAGAGACTGATATGGACAAATCTCCATCACCTTATCAGGTTATTCTTTGCCAGGACAGAATGCATATAAAGAAGCTCTTGACTGTTTTAAGTGTTCCAGACTTAACAGTTTCATAATGTCTTGAACAAAAATATTTTTGTTTTCTTTATAGATAAGTTTTTAGAACTGTTACAACATTTGGGTCTCTGTAAATCAGGATAGGTACTTTTTACAGTTTGTTACTGATTTTAAAAGTACACAAGACAGATTGGTTTTCTTAGAATCCATCCATCAGCACTGGTGAAGCCATATTTGGAGTGCTGTGTCCAATTCTGGGCTGTCCAGTACAAGAAAGATATGGACTTCCTGGAGTGAGCCCAGTGAAGGGCCACAAAGATGTTGAAGGGACTTGGAGCATCTTTTGTATGAGGAAAGGCTGAGACTGTTTATCCTGGGAAAGAGAAGACTTGAAGGAACCTTAATCAAGGTGTATAAATACCCAATGGGAGGGAATGGAGAAGGAAACCAGAAACCAGGCCTTCCTCAGTGATGCCCAGTGACAGGACAAGACACAATGGGCACAAGTTGGAATACAGGAAATTCTGACAAACAAGAAGGCAGAACAAACCCTGCACCTTTTTTTTCCTTTTTTTTTTTTTTTTCTCCTTTTTTTTATTTTATTGTGGGGGTGATAGTTGAATTCTGGAGCAAGTTGCCCAAAGAGATTGAATTGCCTCCGTGGAGGCACTCAGAACTCATCTGGACAGACTCCTGGGTAACCTGCTGTAGCTGCTTCCCTGTGTTGGACTAGACGGTCTCGAGAGGTCCCTTCCAACCTCAATAATTCAATGATTTTACTAAACGTACTGCTATAAAAATAGTTACAATAGACACTTATTTAAATATTTCATTTACTTTTTAGTTTTCTTTTTTTTTGTATTAGTGATATTTATCAACCTCGACATCTTTAAGATAAATAATAATGTTAATTATTGATTACTGGTTTACATTTAATAGTAATTTACCATTTCGGTTAACTTGAAATGCCTTTCCAAAGATGTAAAAGGGAGTGTTTAAACCTGCGTGGAAAGATTGTGAAGTGTGTGAAATAAAGGGTTAGACTAAGAAATGGGTCAGTTAACATACTCAGGCTACATTTTGGGCTCATTTCGGGCAGAGTGTGGTATATTGGCACTTGAAAGGTCCATTCCATAGGAGAGTCCTGGCTGAGTTGTACATAGGAAGTGTAGTTGACCCAGTGGTAAATGATGAAAAAGTGATGAAGGTTTTATACAATGGAAATAGAAAATTGATGTTTTGTGTATTGTAGCTCTTATGCAAAAGCAACTACGTTAAAAAATGCTTTAAATGTTACTGGAACTGCATTATATTTATACAGAAGTTAGTTAAATGCTTTAAATGTTACTGGAACTGCATTATATTTATACAGAAGTTAGTTAATTGGCACTGGAATTAAAGCAAGAAAGTTGAGAATATTACAAATTATTTCAGAAAACCTAAACATTTCTTTAAAAAAAAGCGCAGTCATTTACAGTGAGTTTAAAATGCAGTCTTTTTAACCTGAAGATTGATACACGTTAAAGATTCAAAAATTTAAATCCTATTTTTTTCAGTGCTTTCATATCTAGGATATTGAAGGCTGTATTTAAATATGATACAAAGGATGAACAGCCAATTTGGTGTTGTTTACACAATATTGGCAAATTGGTCTTAATGTGCGGTATTATTCCATAATCTTATGTTTAAAATAAACACTGGAAATAATTGAAGAAACCTCAGAATTTGGAAATGCTGTTGGTGGTTCTTCACATCCCACTAAAAAGGAGGCTGTCTTTGCATATTAATCACTCTTTCAAAGGAAGTTTGCCTTATTTGCATTGTGCATGCACTGAGGAGTCCCATAGCGTGCCTGAGCAAAATAAGGGGGGTTGGAGGGGAATTGGAATTGTTGTTCTCAAAAGGGTTTTTATTCCATTCAAGTGGAAAGACTGAATGCAGCAGAATTAGCGCAGTGTTTTGTGGAAGAACAGTCCCATTTGGTCATTGCATTTTATGTGGAGCAGTCCTGGCTTGTAAGGAGTCTGAACACTGCGGGTAGGGTTAAGAGGGGAGTGACTCATCATTGTATGATGTAATCTACAGGATGCAAGATACTCTCAATTAAATGTACAAATACTCTGTGGATTATTGGACAATTAGGATTTATAATAAAATATTGGTGAAATATCTAGTGTTTCCCTTTTATTAATACAGTGGCCAAAAGTGTAGGCCTAGATACCTTTGAAAAACATACGGAAGATGTAAAGATTAGGAGAATTTTCAGGTTGCATTAAGTTTTGGAATTACAAGATTTCTTAGGCTTTCATCACTGCTCTGGTAATGTGGTTTTACGTTATTTCAGCTGTTACTTTGCAACAATGTGGGGTGACGTGAGTCTTGCTACCTTTGTCTGTAGTGTTTTTGTTCTGGCTGTAAATCCAGGAAAGGTGGGCTTTTCTGTTACTTTTATGTTAACATCTTCGTGTAAGCAAGGAAGGTGTCTGACAGTCTCAAAAAACCCTCAGAACTCTTTATCCTGAGATATTAAAACATGGACTCTAGGGAATGGTAATGCTGTTTGAGAGCTATCCCTCATCGAGACTATTTTGCTTGGTATCCTAAATGAGAAAATGTAAAAGGTGTGTGTGTATGTTGTGTATGTGTATATACATCCACACTACACTACAGCAGGAATTTTATTTAGAAAGGAGCGCAGTGTGCACAATGAGTAAGAGTATTGTCCTGCAAATTGGCTCTATGATTGTGGTGGTTATGAGTAGCATTATCAACAGCTTCTGTTGTAAGTACAGGTGAAACCTAATGTGTTTCTGTGGTGACGTTGTTTCTGCTGAAGGCAATGGAGAAATAAAGACAACCGCAGCTCAGACAACTAATATGATTGCTGTACTTCCCAAATCCAAAGGTGTTGTCATGTTTGTGTTTAATCAATAATATTGAGAGCTCTACTGTTTGCTGAAGTCCTTGGTATCTTATTTCTTTTGCTTGTCCTTGCATTATCAACTACTTGGGCATATTTTCTTGCAGTGAAATAACTTCATTTTGTTCTGCTAGAAAAATATCATATAGTTTCCTTTTTAATGTGAAATTCACAAGGTTCTGAGTGAAGTAACCTAAACCAGTAGGGAGTTATAGAAACAGTTATCCTATGAACTAAAGACAGCAGAAAAATCTTGAGTGTTGATGTTCTGGCTGGGGTAAGGTTGATTGTAACTGGAAAAAATCTCTCCAGAAATTAATCACAGGAACGGAGCCTCTGATGTTTTTTACTGTTGCCATCTGTAATACAAAATGATATCTTCTTAAATGAACAGAGTTTTTTTTGTGGTGAATATGAGGAATTCTTGTTTAAACTTGGTAACATTATTAATGCAAGAAGACAGGAAGAGCATTCTTCTGATAACTTTATTGGGGTTTTTTGTATTTCAGTGAGAATGGTTGGGTTTATAATGTATATATGCAAGTGCATATATTTTAGGATTGAAATGAGAAGATTTTCATATTGTATCAAAGTTTTGCCTGTATGTTGTTGCGGGTACTGCATCTTCAGTCAGAAGGGAAAAAAACCCCAACCATCTATACAATACACTTTCCATTACTTTACATGTTTTTCTTCGTATGTTTATGTAAAGCACATTGCACTTCCAGTATTTAGAGGTTAAGTGTAGGAGCAAATAATACATACAATTAATATTTATGCTATATTTCCATCTGTGATGCATTTTATGCCTTAATATTTAGTCATTGAATTGTTGTGCAAGCTGTGGCATTGTTATGGTAAAACAATGCACTTACACAGTATGCTCCTGTGTGTACATTGAAAGCCGTATAAGTAGCCCTTTTTAAAGTATTCTCTCTTGCTGTGGGTATAAATAATACTTAGCAATGTGCTTAAAACATTCATTTTGTGCAGTTCAGGATCTAGCACGAAAAATGTATGCTCACAGCATTGGTTAATTACAATTTTTCAAGAACTTCATTTTGTGTTTTTGATTATGTTAATGCTGAAACACTCATCAGACACTTGTGTATGCCATTTTAGAAAAATATGATCAACAGTGGCTTGTCCAAGTAACTTGTTAAATTATTATAAGCCTGCAAAAATGAGAAGAACAGACTACTGTAACCCTGTTTCAGTTGTAGTGTTTTCAAAAGATAATCCCTTAGAAGTATAACGTGCTTTTAGGGCTTGTAAACAGACATACAGAATTATTCTATAGTCCCCTAAATCCTTTTGGGGTTTGATCTATTCATGATCTGTGAGATGCAACTTGAAGGCATTAAGCCTTTATTATATACTCCCTAGTGGTTGGTATTTGTTAGAAAAAAACTGGAGTACTATTAAGAAGATAATACGCATATAAGTATTTGTTATGGACACATAGTCTGCAAGAGCTAACAGATATTGAGAAAGATGTCATACATGAAAATCTTAATGAATACTGGGAAGAGGTATGAATCCTATTTAGCTTTTCTCCCTATTGTCATCAGTAGAATTCTGGGTGGTCATTTTTCTGTCCCTTTCTGTCCCTATCATGATTGAACTGTAGCTCAATGTCTACCTTGTTTCACATCAGTAAAGCTTCTCTAGCTGTGTCAGCTTGCTAGCGTTTTTTCTGTTCTAGCTTTTGTCTTTCTGCTGCCGGATACGTCTATAAGAAAAAGAAAGAACATAATTTCTCTCTCTATTTTAGCGATTGCTTGTTTCTTATTGTAGGAATTTTGTATCTACAGGTGAAATGCTGATTGGCTGCAGAATTTTTTCAGTCTTGGTCTTTAAGATGAGTTTTGCTTAAGAGAACTCATTGACCTGTAAGAAGAAGGGCATGTGGAGTAGAGATTTAATTTAATATGGATTCACTTCCTGGTTTTGCCATTGGATTTTTTTTTTGTGGATAGGCTTTGGCCAGTCAGCTCTATTACTCTTTTCCATTTCTCTATAAAACGAATATTTCATGAAATACTTCATTTATACAAGCAAATTGAGAGTAGTTTGTGCTCTTGCGGACAAAAACAATGCAGAGAATGAAGTGCTGCTGCGTATGCTTGTGTTTTTATCTAGGAGAAGACTGTAATTTTCTGCTTCAGGCTAGCATGAATGTTAGCTCTAGATTAAAGCTATATTGCAAAATGTTTCTGTTTAATAGAAAAAAAGTTATTTTGTCTAGGTACTTGAAAATGGGTTTTTCTGTGGTAGAATGCTTTTGTTCTTAGCAAAGAAGTGTGTTTTTGTGGTCATGCTCTTTTTCAGTTTGCTTTTGCATAGTATCACTTATTAGGAGGTAAATCCCATACTTAGGCATGTATGCAAAGCTGTTATCCACACCAGAGGTAGTCTCACGTAATAGCCAGGAAGGAACCTGTCTCACCTGTTCTGAGTTACTCTACTGAGGGATCACATCAAGTGGGCACCCTGTCAGTGTCATTACTGAAGAAGGTTCTGAGTGATTACTTGAGTAAAGATGAGTGTAATTCTGCAGACTGGTCAAAGACCGTGCTTTTCAAATAAGTGGGCATTCCTGTGAGTTGTGGTAATCTTTCTTAAACCTGCTGGAAAAAAAATAGGAATTTAACTTAAAGAGGAAGAAAGTAGCCTTATGAGGAAGCATTTTTTCTGCATAGGTCCTGTCTTGCTGCTCACAGTAAAATTTATTTTACCTGCTGTTTCCAGTAATGATTTGCTGTGGGTGGTTAGGAAGAAATACAGAAAACTTATGTATAGTCATCTTTTTCTTGCTAGACGCTCTCGGCTCTTTTAATCAGTAGTACTGTTAGTATTTAAAACAGTCTGTCGACATTTCATAGTATTTCACACTTACGTTCTGTTCTGTTGTAAGAACGAAAATCCTCCTCTTATCACCAGCAAATCTGAACATCATCAAGTAATTCATTAAACAAACTCATACCTGTCTTATTTCTTCTTTTACTGAGTCTCTCTGCCAGAAGATAACTTGCAGTATTCTGAGGTGTTTTAATTGGAATCTTCTTTAAAATACATAGTTTCTGAAGCAGTTATGTTTCCATTATTTTGCTCAATAGACACTGAGTATTCAAGTTAAAAAGAACCCTTTGCACTTGGAGCAAAAGCTCTTGAAACCATATCTGGTGCGTTTACCTCGTATTTTTTCTATAGGCTGTGCATAGTCACAGGGCAAACACACTTCAAACATTTCTTTTCTTATCAATAAAAGTGGTTTGTGTTTGCGTATGCAACAATAGTAGAAATAAACTTGTTAGACACAGGCTTGTTGTTTTTGCACTTGCATCATTTTATTGCTAAAATAATAACTTGTAGTAAATGAGAAGACTCTAAGTGCTACACTGTTCTCATAATAGCAATAAATGACAGCAGTCACTTTCTTCTTAATATGTACACTTAAGTTACTGATAACCTGTCTCTGTTTTAGTTACTGTCTACCTTTTGAAAATGTTCATCCCCAGAGAAAAGACTGAACATGCCAGTTACCTATAGATGAAAGTCCTAGTGTATTCTGATTTCGAAACTTCGGTTAAAAGAAACTGTCTGTTTATGGAGAATACTTGTTTTATGAAAATGGATCTAGATTGAAATGAAATCAGAAACCAAGTGTGTACCAAGTTGTTGACTAGTTTTGTTGCAGTTATCCATGAACTTTAAGTTTTATTTTCTTGTGGCTTTGTATCTAGCTGCAGTCACTGTGTCAGGACTAGAGAATGATTAGTACCATATTCAGAAGCTTTTGTGTATTCATAGTAGTTGTTTCTCATGAACCTAAATCGGTACATGCAAGTAAGACATGAGACAAAAATAGCAAATCCCACACTAACTTATTTTGTGTGTTAAGGCACTGCATTATTTATGTATTTCTGCAATGTCTTTTGTGTGCAAATGCAGTTGTGATTTATTATTTATTGGGACATAGAGAAGTACCTGCAAGTATTAAAAAATAGAGGTTAAAGATGTTTTCTTATCTGGTGAATAGTTTTATCTTATCTCCTTTTTCTTGAAGATTGCAGTGGGTAGTTGGGGCCAGAATTTATTTGACGTGGTAAGTGAAAGCAATGCTGCTGATTGCCTTGGAATTTAGCACTTTAAATGGATTAGAACTAAAAATATCTCTGCCTGACATTGCATCAGATCCGGAAGTGTTTTAAAGTATCTGCATTTACATATTTGATGTAAATTTAAAAAGATGTCGACATTTGAGCTAAATTATAGCATTGTAAATGTAAGCTCTTTGGGAATCAGTATTCTTACTGGAACATCTGAATGTTGGACGTAATTGTAAAATTAACATGTATTTTGCTAAAGTGGTAGCCCATAGAACAAGCATTTCAGAAAGAAAACGTGATCTTTCTTATATATAGGATACATAATTCGCTTCTTAGATGTGTGGAAGCCTTAACAAGAATTAGCCTCCTTTTGTAACTTTGGGATGGTTTGATATCTTTCAGCATGTTGACCGTATATTACTATTTCTCATGTAGCTGTGCTTTGTACTTACTGCGTTGATGTACTGCTCTGTGTTTGTAGTCTTCTGTACCTTTGCAAAATGAGTAAAATGTGGGGACAGGAGAAAAGAATGTGTATCTTACACCAATAAAAAGGAATGTGTAGTTGATTACATGGGTTCTTCTCCAGGAAATTACCATTATTCTTGCATTCCTCTGTAAATAATTTTTATCTTGCTCATCGATTGTAGTGCCAACTAATTCACCTATAGCTCCTATTCTTGTTAAATGATGGTATGTTAACACTGCATTATGACTTGAGGTGTAGTCCTGTTTATAATCCCATAAACCCCAGAAATGGTATTTTAACAATGAAAAGTGAAATAATCCTATTTAGTGCTTATCTAAAAGCCTGGAATTTCATTACTGCAAGTGATGATCCTTTGATTCAAATTGTAGTATGTGCTCCCGTTTTGTTTGGACTGTGTTTGTTTGTTAGTCCTGACACAGAAAAGCCCTTTCATCTTTCATTGCTAGACAAATGCCATTGTAATTGCCTTCCATTTTTATAGGTGAGATCTGATCTTGAGATCCTTACAGGATGTTATGGACAGCGTATCTAATGCCAGATTTGTGTCGTGCTTACAATTACAAGAAATGGAAGCAAGTCCAGTGAAATGGGGGTAGCTTTGGTTATGCTGCTGCTTTATATATCATATTAGACATTGGAAGACTACATTACACCATCTGATTTACTTTTTTCTCATTTGAGACATGACATTTGCATACTATAGCATGTCTTTGTGCAGCTAGCCTTAGAAATTGTATAATGGCTTGAGATGTATTTGGTTTTTAAGAGTCAATTGTTAAGGGAGGTAAGATCTAGAATAGTTTGGAGTTTTCTTCTGCATTGCATTTCTTTTATGTCCTGTGTGAAGAATATTGCATGAGGCTGGTCACCTTGCATTCCTCATGCGTTATGAACGTGCAATAATGATAGTTCTTTGTACATGTTTCAAATCAATTCTGAACATAAGTGCTAAGCATTCTAAGTCTACTTAGGGCATACAGCAACAATCCTAAATTTGAACAGAAGTAGGGAAGCTCATGTAAATATTGCTTGAATTAATTCATAGATGAGTGGATTAATGGTAATAGTTTTTACTTTCATATAGCAGACAAATGATCTTGATGCCCTTGCAGAGGGGGCTGAAACAGAGGAATACATAATCACACAGGTATAGTAATGTTTTTTTTTTAATAAGGTGCGATGGTATCACTCTGTTAAACTTCCCTATGCATTCTTGTTTTCAGAACTACTGGGAAAAATAGTTATGAATCGAAGCAATGTTTTTTTTCCATTATACTGAACATTTCTGTTAATTTTTGGCCCATATTTATTGTAACTGCAGAGCTATCAGCTGCATGCTCAATAGCTCTACAGGTGAATTTCTGCTGATATTGAAGACATATATTAGTCTTCATTTGTTGCTTCTGCAGATTTCTAGAAGATGAGGAAGACTTAAGTGCATGTTATACTGATTTATTTGATCAGCTGTGTGTGCTACAGAGAAGATCTATTGAGTTGTTTCTGCTTTCATTTCACTTAGATGTTTATAGAGGTCATAAATTAAAGACAGTGCAGTAAAAGACAGGTATGATTTGAAAGCTCTGGTCCAGGTTAACATTTTGAACTCCACTAGGTGGCACTGATTTATTGTTCTGTTGATAAAGTTTCTTTTTCTGGAAAAAAAACCACTAAATGCAGTTTGTGAATTATTGTGGGAGATTTTACTTTTGGAATAGGAAGCATAAATAAGGTGATGAAGATCAGTAGTACTTGCCTGTTTATCTTGTGTATACATATATGGTTTCCTTCATGACCCTGTGCTTTTGAAGTGGAGTAATGAACTGATATTTTGGATGGGATAGGCAAATCATAGGCATATTTTTGAAATACTTAGATCTGGGAAGATATATCAGAAGAAATGCTTACCTAGTTTTTTGTCCCTTACTTAAACATCCTCTGCTGATGTTAAAGACAAGAAACCGATCTGATGGATTGGT
Organism: Limnodromus scolopaceus; assembly: GCA_028565335.1. Classification (NCBI taxonomy): domain Eukaryota; kingdom Metazoa; phylum Chordata; class Aves; order Charadriiformes; family Scolopacidae; genus Limnodromus; species Limnodromus scolopaceus. Next base: position 6,347,856 of record JAOXNO010000011.1, read on the forward strand.
GCTGGCAGTGTTTGATGGATAGCTGGGTTTTCCATAATTTTGTCTCAAAACATCTCAGCGTTCAGAAGCTTGTTCTGGTGAGGAGAAGGAAAGAGTATTTCTGGTGGACTATGGTCATACAAACACTAGCTTTGATTAGCATCAAAATTATTTCAACATGATAGTGCTGAAGGGTACTGGATATGACTTGAGCGTATTTTATTCCAGCACTAAGGGTCGAAATGGCTGTGACAGATATTTTTGTAAAGTTGATACACAAAGAGTTTTCAACAAAGATCCCCTCTATCATGCCGAGTCAAGCTCTACGCGCAGTGTCTAAAGATGACAGCCTTATCAGAGGAGATAAACTGGTATGTTCCATTGCCATCCTTGAAAATGTTATTCTTAGAAGGACATTTGGAGTAGTCTTTGACTCAGTTAATACTTGACCATTTTTGGCTTGCTGGGAAGAAATTTCCAGTTGCAGTTGATAGACCGTATAGCTGTATATTAGAGAACTTTGTAAAAGCTGTAGGTCTTGTATTGATTATAGTTGTAACAGGGTAGAAAATTAGCTAGTTAGCTCCATAGAGGTAGTGCTTGAGGAGGGCAAGCAGTAACTTAATCTCTCCTGTCTTTTTTCTGCATTGTCTGTGCCATCAAATACTTCCTTTGATGGTGTTGTAAAAGCATGAGTCTCATATGGACCTTGGTTTCAAGCCAGTAGGGGAGATTTTTAGGATGCTGTATGAGAATAGATTTTTAGTAAGGCTTTGTTCTACCAAACAGTAAATTACTTTCGTCATCAGATCTTGTTTTACATCAAGTTGATGGGGAGCTATAAGCAGTGTTGCAGTTTTGCCTCTATTGACTTTGAATCCAGAACTGGTGGGTGCTTTAATCTGGCACTGCACAAGAGAAATGGAGCTTCTCTTAGGATTTTTGTCTGAACTCAAGAACTCTTGTGCTTACAGAGTATGTACAGGTCCATTTCCAGTCTCCATCCTTCCATCAAGTCAAGGCTATGTATTTCCTCTGTCTTCCTGGCAAGTGATTTGCAAGCCAGTGGTCTTCCAAAGAAAACAGTCTCCCCATTTTGTATTTGAAGGGATGAAGTCCTTCAGGAGAGCCTGGAATCAGAGAAGTAAAAAATCTGTTAGTAAATCTTAAGCCATTTATCAGTATCGTAGATGTTAAATGGTTTAAACTGTCAGGCATCTGATACTTCAGTTGTACTTTTTGTTTAGAGTTGTGTGTAGAACTTATGGCAGCTACCCACCGAACTGTTTATTTCCCCAGGGGCTTGCTGTGCTGTTGGGATAGGTCAATGCACTTTTCCAACAGCTGGTGGCTTTGCCTCCTCCTGTCTGGCATAGGGGTTTTCCATAGTACTGAAAAACGAATTTCACATCTGAAACCGGTTTTCAGGATCTCAAATCTTGCTTCAGTGCCAGCTGGCTCTTTGCTTGAAGTTACTTGTGAGACAGGGCAAGGGCACGTTTAAAACCCAAATGGCAAGGTTGTAACTCTTCAAAACTTGTATTGAGATATTTGCACGGACAGTGGCTTAATCAGGTAAGACACTACAGTGATGCACTAGGGAATTGAAATACATTTTTGTTTAGTTGGCAATCTGCCTTCAAGCATTTATGTTTTAAGTACCATGAAGCAGTTTGATTTATGTGCTGATATTCTGTGTCTGGTTTAGGGCTTGTTGTTTGTTTGGGTTTTGTTTTTTTTCCTCTTAAACTGTAGATTCAGTTATTAGTCTGGCTCCTAATACATAATCACAGTTATTTTTCACCAGACATAGCACATTGTGATCTTATTCAGGAATACATTACTGAATAAAGATTTTACAGATTTGTGAAAATATTATCATTCTGGGTTATAATCATGTATTTCCAAGTGACTTCTTTCTGCTGCCATTTTTTTTGGTCGTCTTCACAATTTCTGTATCTTGTTTAGCATTTTGAAGCTTTGTTATTACCATTCTAGATATGATTGTATAAATGCATTGTTAATACCTTTATCATGTCAAGTATTTGGGAATAGTCTCTATCTGTCCTCTGAGGCTGATGGGGACCGGATGCCTGCTGTTCTGTGGACATATCACAAATCTAATTGCAAATCAGCCTAGAAAGGGGAAATTTACTGAAGCAAATCTAGGTCTTTTTGATTTGTTCTGTTGGGATAATCAATCAGGACTGATGACGGAGGTGGGTAGAGGCATTGGGGGGGACAACAGGACACGACATGATGAGTACAAGGTCTGTTTTCCAGAACAGAAGGTGGAATAGTAATTTATTATCTATCGTTCTTTGAAAACAGATGGAAAATACTATGCTTATAAATATGCAAGGGAAAGAATTTTGGAAGCAGTCTTTGCATCTGTCCTTCCCCCTCTTTTTCTCTTTTTTGCATGCTTAGAAAAACAGAACAGTTAAGTCCTTCCTTCTTATTGGAAGCAAACTTGTGTGATGTTGAGCTGAGTCCTGCTGTTGAGATGGATAGCATGTAGAAAAAGCCCCCAAACAATCCAACCTGAATGTGCTAAATAGATTGAAAAAGTGTGAATAGAATAAGAATGTCCAAGAAGTACAATGAGTTCTGAGGGTTATGCGTAAGTCTTATAGTACAATTTGCCTTTTTTTTTTTTTTTTTTTTAATGTGACACAGGGCAATAGCAAGGAACTCTGGAGTTCCTTGATAATTATCCGGAGATAATTATCTCATGAAGAAAGAGGAGTTGTTAAGGCTAATAATGCCTACTATTTTAGAAAAAAAAAAGAAGAGCTGAATAACTGGCATATGAATCCCTAGGCAATATATGTGTGCCCATCTACAGTAATGGCACATTTGTGTACTGTACTGTGGTTTGTTTTTATTTGTTTGTGGCTTTTATTCAAGGTGGCTATTAATTTAGACTTGATTCTCGTGTTACTTTCATTGTTGCGTTTTACTTTGGTGTATACTTTTACTTACTGCTTTGTTTCTTTTTTTCTGACACTAGGTTTAGCATCATTGGTGTAACAATATGGCCAGCTATAGATGGAGTGTAGATAAGAGCGTTTGTGCTTTATGAATTTGTTTCTTGTGGCAAGTGTGTTCTCAGGGTGTCTGCCTTTATGGGTGCCTCTGGGTGTCTGCCTCTGGACGATCAGACATTACAGAAGTTCCTAAAGGCTACAAAATATATAGATTGTATGGAAACACCAGTATGATTGAAGCTAGTTACTGTGCCTGTGTCAGCTAGTGGTCTTTTCTACTACACTATCGGGGAAGAGTAGTAAAAGCCTTCAGAAGGCAATTTAAAGTGTGGAATCACATGGCTGGTTATTTAACCTAAATAGACCGAATGCTCTGTAAGGATACCTATCCCATTCCACTGCCTGGAAGTCTGGGGACCCTTGGCTCAGAGTTGGAGCTGCTGTTAGGTCATGCGAATGCTTTTGTAAATGTACAGCTTGGCAGAGTAGTCCGTTGGAGGACCTCGAGGGATGAAATAACTGCTCGCAAGATCATGTAACTATGGAGGGGAGAGTATTGAGAATCTCCTGATTCCTGGGTGTGTGGAATTGCATCAGAAACCTGTTTGATTTGGAGATTTCCATTTACAACTCTGAAGGCAACTCAGGTTAATGTGTGTTTGGGTTTGGTTTTTCTTTTCTAATTAAAAAAAAAAAAGCCTAGTATGAATGTTAACAATAGGTGAAGTAGAGAAGTCACGTCTTCATGCATTTACAGTGCATTTCCATTTTAATGGAAGGCTTCAATATCAACCACTTGTACTCTCTTATTCTTGTTTATAGTGTATTTTCATCATTTGAGTGTTAATTTTAATCTCTGAAGCTATGACATGTTCTTTCCATTTTCTATCATGAGGTTACATTCCCTTTTTTCTTCTTCCCTGCATTTCTTCCTCTTTTGTATGGAAAAAGCAGAAAATGTGAAAGGTGACAATGCAGTTATTTCTCATTAAAAGCGAAGCAGGTCTTACATGAGCCTTCTCTAATTCATTATAGATTACTGCTTTAGAATTAGAAAATTGTGTTATAAATCGTGATGTCATTTCCAATTAATCAAATTCAGGCATAAGCTCAGATGTTCCCTTGAGCGCTTGCCCATTATGAACAGCTGCATCATGTGCTTTGATGTCTTGGAGAGACAGCGAGATCACTGTTCTAACTTCAAACTGCTTTTCCGTGTTGGTTTCTTTGTTTAGTGTTAAGTTTATGGTATTGCATGAGATGCAAGGGAGAACACTTGATTTAAAACTTTGGCAGGAAATTGGTTAGAAATGCTGTCACTTAAGCTTCAGTATTATGTCAGAATTTTAGCAGAGATGCATTTTAAAAGCAGCAGTCTTTGAATGCTAACAAATAAGTGAGAATGAGGGAAAAATTGTCCTTGAAGAGGGAAAAAATCCATCTTAATTCTGAGGGAAGTGTACTTAAGAGGGGAAATTTTTCTAATGTAGATGGAGAGAGCTGGGGTTTAGGTTTCAGGAAAAGTTCTAATTGGAGTGACGTTACTTGAGCATAGATAAAGTTTAGCTATTCCTGTCTTGTATTTCAGAGAATATACACATGCTTTTCTGTGGTATTTTATGAAATGGACAGGGCAGAATGCATGGAGAGAACTGGGTAATGCACTTCTGATCTGTCCATGTAAAGGGGATGTTTCTGCAGAAAATTGTTATTTCTTGCACTCAAAGTTAGGTGCTTTAAAAAAACAGCAAGAAGACCAGAGATAACAGATCTACCAGATAATTATGTGTTTATAAGAAGGGGGAAGCAATTCAGGCTGGGAGGGGTAGGGAGGGGATAACAGAAGCACAGTCACAGTGGTTTGGGTTAAGGTTTGGAGCTGGTGTACAGTAACAGTAGAAGATTTTTGTTTTTCCTTTCTCACAAAATGATCTCCTTACCTGCCTAACACTGTGGCAGATGTATGCTGAAAGCTGAACTCGGCAACGAGAGATTGAAAAGTCCTGGTTAGTTATGAGTGCCTAAAAGAGAAAAGATTGAACAAAATCAAGATACCTGTGTCTTGCTCGGGTGTATAGATAGGCTGTATAATCAGAAGTAACAGTGGCTGTCAGCTTTCAGAAACAGTGACTTGAGGTGTGAAGTCCTGATTCGTATCCCTTATGTGGTTGCAAAGACATAGTGGGATATCTACACACTAGCTGAGGATTGCTTTTATTTTATTGTGTTTGTATGTTCCCCATGCTGGCAGTATGAAGAAGTGGTGGTTCTGGTAGTGGTCTTCAGGTGCTGCAGGTAGTAAAATAGAGTGTTTGAATTCTGAAAAAGGATGTAAAACGTGGGTAGTTTCCCTCTGAAGCTTCCACTGGCTATTGACCACAGTGTGGTTATCTTCTTACATGGAGATTGGAAGTACTGTTACTTTATTCCCTGAAAGCATAGTAGAATAAACTAGTTCAGTTGGAAGGAACCTCCAACAATCATCTAGTCAAACTGCCTGACCAATTCAGGGCTGACCAAGTTAAAGTGTGTTACTACATGCTTTGTCCAAATGTCTCTTAAATACTGACAGGCTGGGGCATCAACCACCTCTCTAGGAAGTCTGTTTGAATGTTTGACCACCCTCTTGGTAAAGAAGTGCTTCCTTATGTTGAGTCCGAGCCTCCCCATGCGCAGCTTTGAACCATTCCCACGTGTCCTATCTCATTTATCACTTATATTTTCAACAGTAATAAATTTTTTCAGAATCATAGTGAGTCATGTTCTCATAAAGTTTTTGTTGTTGTTGAACTAAATGACAGAACTGACTAAATCCATGCTTTCATGCATATATCAGATACCACATTTCTCATACCATCTGTTATCAAACTTTGCGAGTATGTTTTTACCAGTTTGTAGCAATTTTAGGAAGAGTAGGGGAAACAGAGCAGGTGATTAAAAGTAAAATCCAAGTGGGACTTCAGTGATGTAAAGTATTGTATGCACTTCCTTGTTAGTATAATGATCAGAGAAGGCCAAGGATCTGGTTTGGGTTTTCAGTATGTTCATCAGCCAGATGAAGATGAACAGATGAACAGAAGATGATTTTACTCAAAAATTATTCCAACAAAAACTGCAGATCACTTACTATATTTACCCTGTCATTAACCTTTCTCTCTCTCTTTTTTTTTTTTTTTATTGTTTATTGCTGTAATTGAAGCTCATTATCTCTGTTCTGATGAAGTAAAGGGTTAGGATATCCCAGGAGATACTGGCTGATAACAAAATCACCTCGCATGTTGGTTCTGATTCAAAAGTAGGCCTCCTGAGCACACTTTTTAATGAGCTTACACACTGGAAAGATACATTGTTCTTTACACTAACAGTTGCCAGCTTGTACTATTCTGGAGCTCTCTGATTGGACAGAATTTTTTGCTTGCTGTGGTAACTGTCATTTGGTTTGGGCTTTTTCTTCAATATACAATAGGAACAAAAAAATTAAAATACGCTTTTAATTATTTGTGTATTAGTGGTATAGTTTCCGCTGTATTGTTTGATACAGGCAATGTTTGAAGCAGACTTTTGAGGAAGTTCAAACAAAACAAGAATAAACAAAGCTTAGCATTTTTCCCACAAGAGAAGAAAATGCTTCTCAACAAAACTCAAATACCTTGTCATTTATGAGTCAGTACTGATTTTAGGCATAAGTTTTACTGGACATGAAGTTATGTACATATTACTCCAGAGTTTACATTATCTTTGGTTACTGTGGGTATTTATAACTGTGCAGCTGCATTGCATGTTACAGTGCATGACTGAAGGCAGAAGTGTTGTAAATAATAATGTTTACTGTCTATCAGGTTCCTCTTGTAACTGTAGTTCTTATATTCTTCTCTGCACACTAAAAGAGACATAAATTAGGGTCATGCTTTGCATGCAGTCCTTTTAAAATTATGTTTATTTTACCAAAGAAATGCAGTTAGGAGCTGAGTCCTCCATTCCTATAAATGTCAATGGTATGATGTTGTCCAGTGTCTTACCAAGCAATACTATAGGCAGGGCTTTACTTAGAGTACAAAGTTACCAGTCTGCTTGCTTGTAATAGAAAATGGCAAGTATCTTATTGCAGTGTTATTAAGTCCTAAGGTAGCTTTCCTGAGCATCTTCAGTAAATGTATGAACGATCTGATACTGAAAGGTGCTAAGCGTCCTGTACTGCTGCTGTCCTTATTGTGCATCAGAGGTATTAAATAATTTACAGTGACTGCTTGTGAAAGAATAGTTCTTCAAGATAATTTCTTAAAGGTGTGAAAATACACTGCTACCACAGTCTATGTTGATTTAGTAGGATACAAACCAGTAACTTTGTCACATTGAAATTGCTATGCCTAACTAGATCTGTCAACCAGCCAGTCCACTTTTCTTGTATCTGGCAGCAGCTAGCTCCATGTCTTTTGCCTTGAATGATAAAAGCATGATTTTCTAGTAGGGGCAGTTTCTACCTACACTGGTTCTTGATGAATTTTCTGCTCTGATTAAAAAAAAATTGCAACTGGAAACATCTCGTAGAGAATGTCTTCGGTATCACTGTAGAAGCAGAATTCTGTTCTGCAACTTAGTGCATTCTGGGAGTTTATGATGTGTTCTGCAAAGACTGATGCTGGAATATTAACAGTGTTCTTATGAGCATTATATGTGTTGTCTTTCTCTATCCTTTGATATCTTTTTGCTTGTTAGACACAGCTATTAACCTTTGTTTAACATTTTGTCTATATTATATGCTATTCTGTATTGCTCTGTTCATCTTAAGCAAAACAATTAATCCTAGTCTTTTCAAGCTTTTGTGAGACAGAATCTTTCTAAGGCTCTAGTCATTTTCATTTCCAAACCCTGTTATTTCATGCTTGTATGTTTGACAGAAAATGTGATCAAGAACTATTAAGTAGCTTAATGCATATTCATTTCACTAGATAAACAAGATAGAGAAAAACTCAACTACCTACAGAAACAAAATAAAAGCTATATCAGACACTGGAAAGTTTTGTTTGGTTACAGTTAAAGCAGGCATGCCCCCATGGTGTATAAAGATCAAGATAAAATAATGACAGTATTTGAACGTCAGCCTTTAATCGATGGCACACTCTCAAACAGAATTCTGTCTTTGGTTCTTGTCAGACTCCTCTGTAATTCTCAATGTAACACAATTGGTTTGGTGGGGTTTTTTTGGTTTTGTTCTTTGTTTGTTTGTTCTTTAACTATTCCTACTACTGTTTGAGTTGAATAATGGAATATCAAAGGAATGTCCTTTTTCCCTAGTACACCTAAAATTTTGCAAGCCAAAATTGTATGTCTCTGTATGTATGAGGTCTTCCATTGCTTTGAAGAGAACTATTGTCATCTTCAGGAGAGACAGATGACCATTATTTTTTTTTTTTAGTGTAGGGAGCAAATGGTGAGCCATGTCTCTTGGGCTCTCTGTGTCACTAGATTGTTTAGTGCTTTTCCCAAAGGAAAATAATTCTAAAACCCAGCCTTTCTAATTCAACTCCAGAGCTTTCTGGAGCCCTTGAATATTAGATTCCGCTTTCTGAGACAATTTTGATTCAGGAGAGCTTTAAAAACATGTAACTTTGTTAGTCACCTCCATTTTCAGAGAGCACTTGGTTTCTAATAAAACCAGTACTTTGCTGAGAAGTACTCAAATTGCATAACTTTCAACCAACTAGATATTTGATATGCATGCACTTTAAAAAGGGATTAAGAGTGTTTTAGTTTGGTGCTTCTCTATGCCTTTGTCTGTGGACGGACAGTTGAAGGCTGTAGGTGGCTGTCATCATCTGTGTATTTGTCCGCTGTTCCATAGCATATGTGACAAGGTGGAAGACATAAAGAAAGCTGTGTTGATACTAAATCATTCCTTTAGATGAAAAGTTGTCTAAATTGCACATTATTTAATATTTGCTATTCATATCCAAGCAGAAGCTCTAGATGGCTGGCATTGAGACAAAGGTTTTGCATATCTATGAACTCCATCATTTCTCCTCAAGGATAAGGTTTGTGTAGAGAAGCTATTACCGTTTTTATATTTAATGCTTCACCTTCAGGTACTTCTTCAAAACTGTTTGGAGAACTAATTATCCCTCAGACTGGAGGCCAAACCTGGAACAGTTTGTTTTACAGTATTTGAGTTTCAGTGAAATAGGTTGGTCATCTGGAAAGCCACAGCAGCCTAGTAAATAACCTTCCCACTATGGAACCTAAAGCCTATGACCAGGTTTTTGTCTTGTCTAACTTGCAATTGTGGAAGCTTTTCTAAAAGAGGTATTTTCTTAAATGTGCACAGATGATATAAAATGAACATTAAAACACTGTTCAGTACAGATGCCCTTTTACAGAACTGACATTTCTTGTGCAAGCAAAACTATCATATGCAGCCAAAGAACAGAAAAACGGAAATAATTAGATGCCAGCAGCACAAGCTGTATAGCGATCTGTTCAGCTGTCTACCCACAAAGCACTTCCAGAAAAAGTTAGAGCCAAGACTTAACTTGGCGGCAGTTGCTTGATTTTTATTTTTAAATTCATTTAAATTATCATCTCCTGTAGAAACCTCTTGACTGAATTTCCTTGTTTCAAGACTTGTCAAAACTATGCACACAAGATCTTTTCCATTTAATGTGAGCTACTAAAAAAACGTAAAAATGTGAATTTTCAATTGTGGGTAAGATTTTGCCAGTGCTGTGATTTTGCTAACAATGTGATGATACTGGATTTTTCCATGAGTGGGAAAGCTAGTCTTCATATATCTTAATTGAAAATCAGTCCAAATGGTGTAGTTGAAGGGGTTGGGAAAACAAAATAACTACTACTAAAATAACTGACAAAAGATGATGGCTTTGCTCTAATGAATGTAATGGGGAGGCAAGTGAGCCCGTAGGAGCTGGGGATATCCCTTCCAGTCTCCCTGTGATTCTGGGAAGGACCACTGCAGCATTTTGGTTTTATTGCTGGCTTCCAAGAAGATTGCAGAGGTCTCTTGTGGCAATACAGAGACTTAAATTCTTATAATTGGAGGAACAGCTGATTTTATCCAATTTTCTCTGCTGAAAGGCACATTCCCGAGTGATTAGACGGTCATGCAAGCTGATTACTGGAAGCACTGGTTTTCTCTGTTCTTTGGCTCTTCGTTGTATGTGACATTAAGGGAGTGTGCTGGGGACAGCACAGTCCTGAAAGGAGTTAACTTGGTTGCAAGGTGGGGAGGAGTCTCCATAGTCTGATTTATTTTTAATTGTTGTAGTTAGTGCCTTGTGTGTCTGTATGGAATACCCATAGGGTTTGTATTGTATTTAAATATCTTTCTTACCATGGCACGTGAGTTTCCAGTTGATTTCTTTGCTCTAACTTAATTTAGCATCATGCAAAAGGTATTTTCTTTCTTTTATGAGTATAGTATCATTAGTTCAACATGTCACAGGCATAGATGCTGAAGGGAATTCTCTGCATTGATGGTATTGTCACTGAGACCTGTCATTACCTCACTGTCTCGGTCTTTAGGAAGTATAGATGGTAATATTTATGTACGAAACATATTATAATTCTCAAGTCATTCATACTAATCTGTATCTAGTTTGTCTTTTTAATAATTGTTGTTCAACAAAATGTTGTTGTGAATTCTTTGCACATCTGCTTGGAAGGAAACAAATTTGAGTACTTGAGGGGGTGGAGTTCATAGACTTGTAATTAGTGGCAGTATTGTGACTGCGACTCTAATGAAAGTGGCAGTGTAATACAAAGAAAAATGCTATTTCCTTATTGTTCATCCTCAGATGAAGCGTCCGTAGCTTGGTGAAGGATTTTGCTGGAAGCTTGTGCTTCGTGATGCCACAGAATGAACAAGAAAGCTATTCATAATTGGAATTTTCTTACAGAAACAACAGAAGTATTTCTTTAAGAAACAATGTGGAAAATAAAAAACTGGTTTCACTCCTTGTCTCAAAATATATTTGAGATGTTTGACTTTTCTTTGATTTCCTTTTTCCTGGATTATAAATGATATAAGCTCTTTCTTTTTTGGTCCCTCCCAAGTTATGCATATTTAAAGAATATGATTTCTTTGTCTGTTAAATGCTCTGGTGTTGCAAAAAAGATGGGAACTGTGTTATTGAGGTCAGTGGCTATGTTGGATTAGCTCTTCTGCATTGACCACTGGTTAAGGAAGCAGAGGACATCAAGCTGTTAGGGATATTTTTGTTTGTGGGAACGGGGTTTTGATTGTTTGTTTCTTCCTGGGACTTGTCACAACTTATGTTGCTACTGGTCTCTGGCACTAATGTCTTTTTGTATCTTTGAAAGGAGCATAGCTTCCCAAAATGATAAGAGGCCAGTGCCCTCAGAATGCTGTGTGCAGTACTGTATTACATTCTTCACGTACCTGAAAGAAGCATAACATCTGGTTGGCTTTCGTATGTTTAAAGAAGCCTGTGAATCAGTCTGTCCCCAGGAACTCATGCAGACCTGCTATTGCAGCAAGAATGGTTTTGCTTTTGAGCTCCCTTTGCTGGTGAATGGAAGTCTTGTATGGTTGACAAAGCAAGTCTTTGTTTTATATTGTTGAGATAATTCAGATGCATGTGTTTGTATTCAAGCTGATAACACTTTTAATACTCTTGTGGCAAACAGAGGTACTTGTCTGCTGAATATTAAATCAATATTGAAAGTTGTTAAAGGCTCTGACAAATGCACCCAGTGAAGATACAGTTGGCTGGTCTTTAAGGCGTATGAGGAATGAAGCTGAAGGATTTGCAGCATATGCACAGGTGTTGGAAATTACCCATTTTTTGCTAATTGTGTTTCTGTTGACATAGCAAAAAAGAAATACACCTTTCTGTCTCAAGTTGGTTAATACAACAGTCTTGCCTAATAGCGGGCTCGATGTATAGCTGGCTTAACTGTAACATTCCAGCTTCTCTGTGAAAAATCTGCTTTTGAAAATTATTTTTTAATGGCACTAACTGAAAACCATACATAACTATACACTATTACTTACTATAAAAGGTAAACAATACAAAAAAGTGCTCTAAAAGCAATCCAAAGCTGCTTTAGGTATTAACAGCTCTAAACCCAGATAGAAAATATGCTTCTGGTAGGAACACATATCAGCTTGTGTAAGGGGAATTGATTTTAATTTTTTTAATTGTTTGTTGGTTTTTTTTGCCCCCAAAGCAGCAACAAAGTGTGCTCTACCACACTCTGTTGCTGCCTATTTGTCATAGATGGAGATGAAGATCTCCACCGTGTTTGTTGTCTGGTAAATACAATGAAAACATGTGATTGTCAAGCACTGAGCTCTGGAGATACCATTGCTGGCCCTCACAACATAAAGGCAATTGAATGTAGTTTCTTTTTGATGATTCTTTTTTTGTTTAGAAAGTGACAGGTAGCAAGCTAGTCTTGCAAATGTTAGAGAGTCTGCTTGGGAGGTCTAGATATGGATCATTTGAAGGATCAGACAGAATTAAATTCTGTCAGCAAGTGAAATCAAATGCCCATGTAGTATTGCTTGTGTACAGCACTTTTCTTTCTTGCTTCATTTTATTGCAGCCCATTTTTTTTCTTAGTATTTCATTCTTTGTTACTTGTTCTCTATTAAAAATAATTAACGAATGAAACATATGATTTACTGCAATTATCTTGCACATTAGAGAGAAAAAATTATACTATTTGTCTGGTTTCTTTGGTGTTTCAGTTTGCTGAACTGATAAACAGTACCAATTTCATGACACATTAATTTTTAAAGTTTTTTCAAGAGAATCTGATGTGACACAGTAAACAAAGGACTAATCTAATTTATCATTTTAATTTTTTTCCTCTCTCTTTCATTCCTGTAATACTTCTGATCGGCTTGATGCACATGTGAGTGGGTTTTTTTTGTAGTGGGCGTTTCAATTTATGGTTGCATATTAAGGCAGATAACACTGCGTCTCCCCCTCCCTGCTGTGAAGACAACTTTCAGAATAATACAGAAGTACCTCTAACTATCAAATAAACTGCTCATTTCATATAGAGAAAGACTTTTGGTATTTGTAGCCTCCATATATCTATGGAGGGAGAGCTCAAGGTCTCATTAAGGTTGCTAATGTTCATAGTTTGAAGTAGCTGGCTACTAGTCAAACCACAAGTATATGCATCCTTTTTTGTGTACTGGTTTTGGCTTGGATAGAGTTAATTTTCTTTGTAGTAGCTTGTATGGGGCTACTTAGCAGATGAGTAGCCTGGGGGTGCATTAGAAGGTGGGACAGGACACAGTTGGAACAGCTGATCCCAACTGACCAAAGGGATATTCCATACATTATGAAGTCATACTTAGCAGTAAATGCTGAGGGAAGAAGGGGGAAGAGTAGAAGTTCAGAGTGATAGAGTTTGTCTTTCCAAGTAACTGTTATGCTTGATGGAGCTCTGCTTTCCTAGAGGTGGCTGAACACTTGCCTGCTGGTGGGAAGTAGTGACTGAATTCCTTGTTTGCTTTGCCTCCATGTGTGGCTTTTGCTTTTCCTGTGAAGCTGTCTTTATTTCAACCCATGAGTTTTTTCACTTTTACCCTTCTGATACTCTCCCCCATCCCACCCGGGGAGAATGGGGGGGATGGTGGGTGGTGGGGTGTGAGCAAGTGGCTATGTGGTGCTTAGTAGCCAGCTGGGTGAAACCATGACAAGTCTCTGCTAATCTGGTTTAAACTAGTTTCTTGTTCATGTCCATGGTCCAGGTTCATGAACTCCCACGGGCTCATGTTCGATCATGAGGCCTGGTGTTCCTTTATCAGCCTGAACCAAAGTACAACTGTCTTGAGAAACAGTCTTTTTTTCCCTTTTAAGGGTTGAGAAATGTAGTGTAAGAGGAATTAAGCTCTGACTGTGTCTATATACAGGTAAGGGTAGAGAAATACTGGAAAGTAGGCATTAGCAAGCTTAATGTCTACATACACCTATACACCCTGTCTCTATAGACCAGAATAAAATCTGGGAGAAAGTATAGAGCATTAATACAGAATCATCTAGGTTGGAAGAGACGTCTTGAGATATTGTCTCAGTATCTCAATATCATATTGTCTGACCCCAACTAGTTCTGTTTACATGGTTCTTCTTTCTACTTAGAGAGTTGGATACAGTCAGAGGAAGTAGCTGAGGCCTGAATATAAAACTGAGGTTTTTTTCCTAATCCTGTTTTACCTTGTGGCAAAATCTATTCTTGCATTTGTTGGTCTTTAACAGGGCTGGCATACAGCCCTTTGAAAAGCTGCTTCTAAATTTTTATAAATGCTGAGTGACTTTGATGCAAGTAAATGTCATTTTTATTGATGACCTGTCAGAAATACAGCAAGATTTAGTTTTTGTGTGTTCATTTCCGTAATGAAGGAAATGGCAGTGTATAGAGATGTACTTGAAAGCTGAGGGACATAGGATTCTTTGTGTCACTGTGGTATGTCTCCTGTTTTTGTTAATAAATACAATTATTTGTATGACAGTAATCTCCAATATCTTGGCAAGACCGGTGCCCTATTGAACTTGTCACTAACTTAAAGGATATATAAAAATAGTAGGTCAAGCTAAAGAATTATAGGAGGAACACAGAGATGTTCAGTGTTTTGCCCAAGGTAAAGCAGAATGTCAGTGGTGGAGTTCAGAACAGCTTCATAGTTTCAGTAATCCAATCTAGAAAAACATACTCTATCTGTTTTGTACTGTTTTACCGTAGAAACAATCCTCATACTATCGTCAGATACTGTTATCTGAGAAGGATGGTCAAATTCATGTCTGTTCTTAAACTGTAAAATACTACAGTTCAGTATAGATAAATAGAACATATTAAAGAAAAAGCACTGGAAATAATGTTTTCAACATGTGGTGGTGTTTATGCATAGGGTGGAGTATATTCATAGTGGAATCTCCAGGCAGAGCTCCTGCATTTAGGAAAGAGGTGTTTCAACTTTCTGTAGTTAAACAGGTATTTATCTTCACTACCTCTTATTTTAAAGACAGATTTTCCTGCTCTTAAGAATCAGATAATCCCAAAGAAATCTGCCTTTAATATAGCATTTACTGAGACGACGACCTTCCTACAGACTGGTTATGTTGATTTGAGAATGCAGGCAGAGTAAAGCGGTAATGGTTCGCTTTTCTTTTTGCTTTCAGATTTGTATTGTTGAGTCAGATCTTCTCAGCTGAAGTAGCTGGAAGACCTGTTTCTGTCATATGATAGAATTTGGCAAAACACATCAGAACTTAGAGGAGGTGTACTATAATTCTGATTTCCCTTGAAATCTGTGCTGGCTTGACTGTGTGTTTGAAATTGTCAATCACCTTTTGTTTCTTTTGGAACTGTGTACCTACTCATCATGATTTCTTCTTACAGTGGGAAGTCCAAGTCTTCCCAACATGTCTTGTTCATTTGCACTTACAGACAATTAGTAATGCAAGTCTTAAGAATTCAGTGCAGTATCACTACATGTCTGAATGCTTGCTTGTACAGAAATTGCTGTCTCTGCTCACGTTTGTTAAATAAGGTTATTTCATGTTTTCTGTTTCAAACTGTCTCTGGCTTTGTGAAATTTGCAACTTGTGAAATGATTTCATTTAGAAGATCAGTTTTTGTAGCTGCATATTGCTTTTCAATAGAATTTCATGGGGCTTTTATTTAACATGCATTCTAGCCTTGTTTATATGGGACCTGTTGAAAGTAAAGTGGATTAGACCGTTTAAGCCATGTATAATCCATTCCCTGTGGACTTCTGAAAGACTGTTCCCTGCCATATGTCTATTCTTAATGTTTTTTCCCAGCTGTCTGTCTGGCTATCTATTCATCCCTTTGAATGTTTACAGGAAGCAGGATTTTTGCATTTTCTGTAAAATAAATTAGCATTGTTTTAATTCCATGATAACAGCCTTGTTCCAGATCTCTCTTCAGCATGCTCAGTAGTTAAGTTCCAATTTTGCTTCTTACTTAGAGCACAATTTTGGATCTGGAATTATGCCAGTTCTGGTTCTCTTGTTTATAAGAGTTGGCTGCCATTAACACATAGATTTCTTCATTGTTTTTATGTGATTGAAAGTAGGTGTTTAACAGTTTTGAGACAAAAATGTGTTTAATGGTCTGTCCACTGTTAGAGCCAAGCATGATGGGTCTGTACGGTAAGAACCTGTGTTCTACAGATTGCTTCTGACTTCTTATTGATAACGCTCTTTGTTCTGATTTTATTGTTCAAGTAGGCCAGCCTTTCATTTCCCATTCTCTCCTGTTTCTGCCAAATCACTACATTTACAGTAAGTTAATGCTTGCTTTTTTAATTCTTGCTCGTTCTAAGGTTTTATTATACTTGTTCACACAGAGTACATAAGCCCATGACTTCGTGGCACTGAATTTGCTTCTGGTGAGAATTTGACCAATTATGGCTTCCAAAAATTTGCAGTGCCTTATTAGGAGGGCAGCAGACTGTTATTTTGTAGTACACGTAAAAAATAATTCTGCAAGCATTGAACTGTGTTAGAATACAAAGCAGTCTTCATCGGTCTATACTAAGTAAAAACCACTAACATTCTTTGCAACCTCAGATAGGGACTGTAGTCAGTTGCGTAATATTCCATAAACTGAGAGCTGTTTATAATAAATTCATTTAATGTGTATTGTTGATATTTCAAAATTAAGCTTTTAATCATGATTCTTCATTCTGAGTTAACTTCTTCAAAGCTAATTTGATCATGAAAATCTAGTCATTACACTATTATGAAATGTAGTTGTTGATAATTCAACACAAATGTTGTGACTCACTGTTTATTATGTCTTAGGCTCTAACTTTGACTAACTTTGACATAGCTTATCATAAATGGGGGAATAATGATGAATATGGAGGCGGCCTTTCCTTGGGATTCAAAGGGACATCAGGGCATGTTTTTGACATTCAGTAAGGAAGTATGCTTTGTTCCCCATTTGGGGATATGAGGCCACTTAGCTGTCATCATTTTACTGGCTAAATGTATGAATGAAGCTCAGTAATACCAGCAGCAGGTATTAAGTCCCATTCCATAATAAGGGGCCTGCTCTGTGATTCTTTAGATGGAGGTAATGCAGTCTCAATTACTTGCTATTGATCCAAACCCTATATTACATTAGGGTATCTTGCTAAAAGGAAAAGGCAGATTGAAAGAAGGACAACCACCAGTTAATATGCTTCTCTTTTTTTATCAACCCTGTAGTGGTTTCACAGAATCACAGAATCTTCTAGGTTGGAAGGGACCTTAAAGATCATCTTGTCCAACCGTCAACCTAACTGACA
>JAOXNO010000011.1:6384131-6422106 GCA_028565335.1 Limnodromus scolopaceus
TCATCCCGTTGGTCTCAGCCCATCCATCCAGCCTGTCCAGATCCCTCTGCAAAGCCTCTCTACCCTCCAGCAGGTCAGCACTGCCACCCATCTTGGTGTCGTCTGCAAATTTGCTGAGGGTGCATTCGATCCCCTCATCCGGATCATTGATGAAGATGTTGAAGAGAACCGGCCCCAGTACTGAGCCCTGTGGGACACCACTCATGACTGGTCGCCAGTTGGACTTCATCACCACTCTGTGGGCCCGGCCCTCCAGCCAGTTTTTAACCCAGTGGAGAGTCCTCCCATCCAAGCCATGAGCATCCAGTTCCTCCAGGAGAATACTGTGGGAGACGGTATCAAAGGCCTTTGTCTGGTCACCTGCCCTAATGCTAAAAGGCATTAGCAAATCATAGATATGATTGCTGTTAATGCTAAGTTTTGAAGAAAAGGGTAGGTTGGGAGACCTTGGTCCAAGGGGTTGACCTTGGTAGAAGTAATATTAAGTATCACATAAACAGAAATCAATTCTTCGCTTGGGGTTCGTTTGCTTGGTATTTTATTCCTTGAGCTGGCCAAGCAGACAAGACATAGGCTCTGTTAAAAATTCTTCTAGCTAAACATCAGTGGGTTCCAAATGTCATCTCTATTTGCCCTACAGAAAACCTCGTATAAAGCTTTGTTTTAACACATTAGTGATAAAGGTTTTTTACTGATAGAGTTAAGGAAATTAATATATATAAGGGAGCTTTAGAAGACACATAAATCCTCAGGCTTCAGGATATGCTCCAGCCCCAGCCATTAGGAAATAGGGGTCAGGTTGAGTGTGTCTCTGGATATACATTATCCTAGTGATTAACCTTGCCTACTTTTGTTTCAAAAGCTGGTACTGACTATCATTGGAGACCAGATATTGCACCTGGCTCATCCACGTTGTGGGGAGAGCACAAGGGCTGCAATTATAGACCAAGGTACTGTTGTGCTAAGTGCTCTTTAAATCACAAACAAAACAGTCCCTACCCTAAAGAGTTTAGCTGCAGTTCTAGCCTGTATAATCCCTTGTGACAGTTCCTATTTTCCTATTTAGGGAGCACATCTCATTAAAAAGATCTGATATTTGAAAGCACAGAGCAGGCATCAAATGTATCTTGACATTAGGTGTTCAGTGCTGAGTATCGGGCCACTTCGTAAATCTGAGTAAGGATTTGGGGGTTGAGATTTTGTCATAGAGCCTGAAGGAGAAAAGCTTCCTTAGAAAAATTATGCCTATGACCCTTAATTTAAGCCCCAATATTCTGAAAATCATGGTACCACTTTAGTATATTAGATCCTTACATTTAATTAAATTACCACTAATTTCAAGCTTTTTTTGTCAGACTGGGCAGCAATTATGGCTGAGAGCCAACTGAATTTTCGTGAGTTATCAAAAGGGATCAGATAACTGTTCTTGGTTTTCCTGCATGTGAGACATAGGGTTTTTTTAAAGCAAATGTTGGACCTTGCAAAAGTTTGAGGGTGGATTCTCACTGTTTTTATTCAGATGGAGTAATCAGCCACTAAATAAAAGTATAAGCCAACTTCATTAAGAACACCACAGGCCTCTCGCATTATTGCAGTAATCAAGACGCTTGCAGACTCGCTTCTCCTGCTGATTTTATTACAGTGAGGAGGTAAAGTTTAGGCAGAGCCATTCCTTGGTCAAAATCAATGAAGAAGGAGGGTAAGCAACTGACATTACTATGGAAACAAAGGCTGCATCCTAGAAAAGACTTGGAGTGGCGTGGAGAATAAATGTAGCCTACTTGAGAGAGGACAATGGGCAGAGAAGCGTACTGGCATTGTGTGGGAGTAGAACACAGAGGGACTTTATTGCTTGTGACAGGCAGTGAACTTCATAGGCCAAATTGTTCAGATATTACCGTCCTGTGAAGAGAGGTTCTGGAGGAGACTGAGGTAGAACAAAAAATGTGAGTGCAGCTGAATGCAAAGCTAGAAGAAAATAAAAGTGATGGATTAATGTGTGTGGCGCAGCCAGGCTGATTTTGCTTCCCTAGGATTATACATTTGTGCTTACATTTTGATCGGTAACTTTGGTAGGGTTGCAGTGGTTTTAGCACAGACTAGATAGTCCTGTTTTATAAATCCTTTATGGTTTTAATACAAGGCTGTCTCTGTAGCCTTGGTGATTAGCTATGGCTTAGGCTGAGTTCTCATAATTTATAACCTTCACCTGTTACTTTTTCTTCCCATCAAAACTGTTAGAGTATAGAGTTCATTTTTTATGTGTTATGCTATGTGTGCAATGTAAATTATACGTGCTGAACACTTGATGCCTGAAGCCACTACTCTGAGTTAAGTCATTCTCACTCCACCCAGAGACACCAATGTACTGGGGGGATGTAAATCAGAGTACAGTACTAAAGGAATAAAGATAACCGACTCATGCATATTTGTGCTTAATGCGTTAGGATCTGTGTAGAGGAGTCGCACAGTGGGGTCAGAAGATGAATCGGTATGTGTGTGTGACTTGTTTATTCGGTGTTGGTTGGTTTGGTTTTTTTCCAGAGGGCTCTTATAAAAGCAGTGTCATGTGAGGCACTCAGCAACAGGACTCTAGTTCCCCATTATCAGGTATTTTACTGCAGAGGGAGAGGTGTGAAAATTCAGTTGCATTTAGAGTGCGATGAAGGTTCTCTTGGTGCTTATATGGAGTAAATTATCAGAAGGGGCAAGAGGATACTGAATGAGAGAATTGGGCCGTATCATGAAGATCTCTTGGTTTGAGGGCTCTGTTTGGACACCCGTCTTCCTGGAATATGTTTGTCTGTCTTTAAGGGTTTTTGTTGAGCAAATATTGCATACATCTGATTATGGCAGTGATCTGAAAGCTGCTCAGTAGGACCTTTTCAAACTCAGCTAAGGCTTGATTGAGAAACCCAGCAACACCTTTTAGTCAGCAGGATTTTCATTTATATGGTGCATGGAGGTGGTGTAGCTATAGGTTTGCTTACGAGCTGCCTGCGGACATTTACTCCCTCTCTTTCTTCCTCTTGGACATACAGTTTAAGGTGACCTATATTTTAATACAGTTTAAGGGCCTGTAGCGTGTAATAGTTTTGAAGTAAAAGAAGGTAGATTCAAAGGAAGAAATTTATTATGACGAGGGTGGTGAAACACTGGCACAGGTTGCCCAGAGAGGTGTTATGGATGCCTCATTCCTGGAAACATTCAAGATCAGGTTGGATGAGGCTCTGAGCAACCTGATCTCATGAAAGATGTCTCTGCTCATTGCAAGGGGGAGTGGACAAGGCGAAAATTGCCACCACTGTTTAATAATTAGTGACTGTTACCTGCTATTTGCATTCGTGTAAGATTAGATGGTGTGTATCTGAGTTCATGACTGTTTAATAAATTAAAAAACAGTAGTAAATATAAGAGATTTTATTCCTGCCCATTGCTCATGTAATGTTACCAAGTTGGGAGATGGGTTACAGAAGAAGATGGAATGCAAGACGAAGGAGCTCTGCTTTATCCCACCTGATTTGGTGCTTACAACACAGAGAAGGCATTAAAAAATTGAAGAGGCTGTTTGGCCCAGTAATGAATATGATTTGAAAAGAACACCCAATCTCTCCTTCATTCCCAAAGCTGATGTTATCGCAAGGAGTGCCTTGCTTGCAGTGACCAAGGGAGGTTCAGTTCTGAACTCTGTCCATTCTTTTAATTTTTGAAGCACAAATGTTCAGCTAAAATGTTATTTGTCCGACTTGTGTAACTTATATGTTGCAGAAATTCAGAAAATAAATATTCTTATATTTCTGTTCTGAATATTGTTACATTTCTCTTCTTTCAGTCTTGTTAGACTGAAAGCAGTGATTGTAGATACCCAGGGAGAACAGCTTCAGCATTCGCTCAAACTAACTGGCTGTTGAGGCTAACTACAAACCCCTAAACAGGTTGTAGTTGTTCTGGTAAAAATCAAACTAGCTGTATGTTTTTTAAAGCTGGGGTAACTTTGGAAAACACTCCAAGCTACCTATAGTTCTGCTCTGTCATTAAACATGAATTAAGTTTCCCATATTTGCTGTTGTGAATTCTTTCTACGTTTCCAGGAGACTTCCCAGAGGACAATAGATGAAGCATTTTCTTGTCTTCTGGCAATTTGGTTACTGTTTATCCTGTCAGTCACAGCTGATGCTATAAGACATTTAGATACACTGAGGGATGCAGGGTGGGTTTGATTTGGTTTATATTCTTTTTGTTTCTTCCCTGGGATCACCCCTTTTTGAGCTTCTTAGCTGTAAATGATGTCTACATTTGAGTTAGTGTAAACTATTCCTTTTCTATACATTGTAGTGTCTGAATGAGGAGGGCCACTAATTTATTGTCTGTAACTTGACGTTAGTCTGACAATGACATAGTTAAAATAGTAATGCAGCAGCAGAGAGAAGAGGCAGTAAACAAGCTCATTTCGCTCTTGCCTGAAGGTTCCTGTGCTTGTTGAGCAAATAGGCCAGTGTATTAGCATTCTTCCTAATCTTTTGGTCTCTGTTTTCATTATATTAATGCTTTAGGTTTTATTCAGGGGGAAGATGTCTTAATGATGCTAATAGTCCTAATGATTTCTGAAATTCTGGAGGTTCTATCAACGTGGTAGTTGCAAAAGGTCTTCCAGTTAACATGCTGCTTTGAATGTTATCACAGCTTACCACAAATTATAGTGGTATTTCCAGAGGCACTAGCATATTTAGTAAGTCACCAAATTCCTAGAAACATCTAATAGTCTGCCCTGTTACAGTGCCTTGTCCTTGGGGTGTAAGTGGCTAGACTGGCTTTGTTCACCATGATTGAAGTCTTGTACAACAAAATAGTAGTGTGAGGGTTTCCAGGTAAGGTCAGGTATGGTTCTGCTGCTACTGAAGGTAGTACTCCAGCTTCCACTCGCGTGGCACTAAGATGCTGTAACCAAAGGAGCTGAAAACTGCAGACTGCAAACTGCTTGGGTTTTCCTGCTTCTGAGCAGTTGTGCTTGCCCGCAGTCTCGTCAGTTTACTGACTCTCCCTTTACTTCCATCATTTATGGGATCATTTGTCTCCAGATAGGAAAAATCAGTGAAGAAACTGAGAACTGGAGTTGTACAAGGAGGCCAAATGCCATGGGGCTTGGAATAACTCTTGAAACTCTTTTTTACCTTCATTTTTGTGACCAGCTTGCTTTACTACTTCAAAGCTGCTAGCCCTATTATAGCTGTTTCTAGTTTGCTGTGGTTGCTAAATGCTAAAAGCTTGTTTTCCAAATTGAAAAACAGGGAGGAGAATAGATGAAGTAATCCCTAGACATGTTCAGTGGTGGTTCCAGTCTGCCACTGCAGTTCAGCCCTGTAGCATTGTGCTTTTTCTGCTGCAAAGTGCACATTTGTTAATTCCTCCTCTGTAAAATCATCTGACATTAATGTAATATTTCCTTATAAACACATGTTTTCTTGTTCTTTTGCTTTCCTATACTTTCTACTCTTCCAATGTAGTTTTATATAGTTAAGCAATTTTCCAATGTTTTGAATGTAAAGGCAAGTCATTAAGTGTCTTTTTCACGTAATATAGCATGGAAAAATGAGACTGTTTAAACTTGCAATATTAGGTTGTAAGTCAGTGTTAATAATTCCTGTTTACTGTAGGGGAGTTGGCTATGAGTCAGTCGTACTTGTTCTTGCTTTTTCTCTGTGTGTAGCTTTAGGACCCAGCTAGCTACCAGCATATTTCTGCTTGTTGTGTCACTTACAAATGATCCGGAATCACCTTTTGGAAACTGTGTTCTGTGAATGTTATCTGGCCAAAGTCTGTTCGTTAGTAGCCACAGTCCAGCTTGGCTACTTCACTTGACAAATCCTGCTTTGACTGATGGTTGAACAAGATTTCCTGTGAGAATGTTGTGGGTCAATCCTTTTGGTGAGAGATACACCTAGCATGCTTTACACACTGGTTTTTGGCTACTCTTGTGCATTTCCCTCAGCTCTGCCATTCAGCAAGCAAAAAGCTCCCTAGGCACCCTCAATCTACCAGGTGAAGCTTCCACTATTAATGTTACACTGATTTATTTGCATTCCTTCATGGTATAGCTCCAAACTGTATGCCAAGATTCTGCAAGGGTGAATTTTTAAAACCAAGTTACAAATCCTGGAGTCTACAAGTTTATAAAATAGATGCTTACACAGCACATCCCATACAGCGAGAACACTTTCATGAGTATAGAAAATGCTTTGGATTACAAGTGTGCATCTATGGACTTTATTGGGTGTGAGCCAAATCAAGTCCTGGTGTAATAACGCTGACTTTGTTCATGTTACACTTGCACTCTCTTTGGCCCTCTGGCACTGCACAAGACTTGACTGGATATCTTTCTCTTGAAATAGTATGCAATCTTTCATACTTTCCTCTCATTTTCTTAGGGCTGCCTTTGATTATGTTCTGAGTAACCAGGGCCTAAATCAGGCCTGATAAGGCTCTTGAAATGTCCTCCTCACTGGGGTAAGTAAAGAAGTGTGAGCAGAAGACATGTATTACCTATTTTTTTCAAGATGAAAAGCATCTGTTTTGGCACACACCGGTACAGGCAACTAATAGGCTTTTTTAATGCTGTGTTGTGCAAAATCAGTGATCCCTGAGTACAGTCTCTGGCCACTGAAGGAGTTGAGCTTATTGAGTCATGCTGTATTTGAATATGAAGTGCCAAGTCACTGCATAATGTCTCAGTCCATTGGTTAGGAGTTTGGATGAAATGAAGTTACTTAAATATTGAGATGAATAGTAACTAAAAGCAAGAACTTCTTATCTTAGTCTGTGGTTAAAAAAATGCATGCTCAGGCATAGTATTCAGTAAAGACACCTTTCTGCATAGATTCTTGCTGCACACGTAGTTTTGTGGTAGTCCTGAGATCCTGACTTCAGTTTATGATTTTGGGATGGGAACAGTGCGGGACTGCAAGTTCGCTATTCTTCTATCTGGGTAAACAGAACCAGTTTTGTTCATTGACAGATGGTTAGCCAGCTAGGGTTTTCTGTAGTTGGAAAGCTGACATTTGTCTCAGAAGAGAGAAACCAAGAAGTGTTGCTAATTTGTACTGGAGGGACAGTTCCCAGCATAGAACTGTGGTGAAGGGTTCACAGTCTGTTCTGCCACCAGAGGGATTTTGTTGAGAGATTGAGGTGAGGCAGTCAACTGGCCGCCTTGGACGGCCTGGCAAGTAGCACAAATACTCAGAATGTGCAGGATTAAACAGAGCCTGCTGTGCTCTGTATTGATGACTGCGAATCCAAGCGAAGAGGAAAACTAGCATGATATGTCAGGGGAAATAGCTACTGGATTATCTGTAGAACTGACTGTTCGCTGACCATTAAAGAACAGAGTTAAATAATTAGTAGTGATAGACCATTTTCTAATAAATATTATTATAAGCTGTGGTTCAGCAGCAGATTATATGTAGGAAGTGGCATTAAACATTGCTTTTCCTCTGCTCTGGTAAAGGAGACATTGGAGTATACAGACCCTGATATCTGGCTTGGGGCTTTATTACAATTAAGCAAAAAAAAAAGTGACATCTCACATGAGAGGGGTAACAAAGCATGTTATACAAACCCTTCATTTAAAACTACAACTGCAATCAACATTAACAGTAGTGGTAGAGTCAGTAATTCAGCATTTCTGTACCTCAGAAAGCTTTTAATGAAATACTCCACTTTACAGATTTCCTTAATCTACACAAATAATTAGAACTGTTATAGTAAGGAGATTCAGTTGAGAAGAAGCCTCAATCTGAGGTGCTGCTTGGATAAAAAAGGCTACTTTGCATGTTTTCTTTCTTTTTCTTCCAAGAAAAAGGTTGTACTTAGTTCAGGCAAAGGGAGAAATCATTATACAGTATGGGAGCGGAGCAGCAGTCCACTCATGGAATGAATGAGCTAGACCTAGAAAGCAGCTTCTTTGAGTGAATGTAGTCACTGCAGTGATGAGAACGTTATACTGAAATTAATGATCTCTATTAAGTAAATACTTAATGTCAAGCTTTTCAGCTAGTCCAACTTTGTTGCTAAAAATACATCCCAAAACTAAATTGCCATATAAAAAAGGTTGGGAAAGAATTATTTTTCAAGACTTTCAAATCAAATTTTATGGTAATAACGCTACTGCATTCACTAAGGCTGAATGATAGGCTGTAGGGTCAATTAAGCTTGCGGGTTATAGGGATCTCTTCGTTTTAGGAATGACACAGACATCCCAAGAGTTTGGCTCTTGCAGGGTTGTTAGTTACTGCTGCCTTGCAAGTGAGGCAATAGTTCTGTTGCACAAAAGAAATCAATATGTGTGCATGCGAATTGGTAGACTGCCAAGATAAACTAGCTGCAGCAAGATTAGAGTTGAATCGTGAGCTTTTACAAATCCCGTTTTTTTCCTCATCTTCTCTGGGTTCTTAATATACCCACAATGCAATGTCACTCCCACACATCTCTTTTTCAGCAGAAGATTGTAATTTCCTTAGTTTTTAATTAAAAATGTCCATACTCTTATTTAATGGTTCCGTAAAGCATCTTGGCTTACTCTGCCTCAGGTAAATGAAAATATTTGCTATGGCAAATAGGGCTATTAGTTTTATGATCTGTAGCGATAAGAAGTTTTTATCAAGAATGCCATCAGAAGAGGCATAAAGCGGTGTTCTGTGTAAAACTGTTGATATGTCTGAGAAGCTTTACTTTGGTTTATAGGTTTCTGTGGGAAAAGGTGTTAGTGGTATCATTTTCTCTTTTTTTGGTGTATCTTGTGGTCACTTCGATAATTAAAAGCACTTCTGAGCCATGTTTGCAAAGTTCCTGTACATACAAAGGATGGGGTCACAACCTGGACAAGAGGTCTGGGCACAATATGAATTATTCTCTCTTTTCTGCACAGATTGCCTGTATCACCTTGGGCACGTCACTGCGTCCAGAATCAAAGTATTTTGACATAAATTAAGTATAGAAGAAATCTTTCTGAATTCCCTGTTTGTGTTTCCGGGATTACACAGGCTGGCTGGCTCGCTGATTTCAGCTGCAGGCAAGCATATCTTTCTCTGGCAGGGTACAGTTTTAAATGATGTACGGACATTTGCAGAATGGCAGATGGAGTAGTGGACCCGGCTTTTGTCTTGGAGAGATAGCTTTGTCCCTTGTAAGAGTATCATGGGCCTACACCCAGACCCATGGGCAGGCAGGTTTTTCAATGGCAAGGTTACACTATTTTATGTACCAATTTGAAGCATGTTTGCCTTAAAAGAGGACAGCATCTGGTTTTCATAAAGCAGCAAGTGAGTTAGCCTTCTCCCACCCCCAGCAGCCACCAAGTCATTTTGCAAATGGCTTTTTTCATCCCATAAATCCACCTTGGACCTACTATGGGTACCGTTTTATCCAGCTGAGGCCAAGTAGGCATCAAAAGACTGTGTGTAGCACTGGAGCTGGCTGAGCAAGAAGAGTGTCTGCAACCAGAGGCACTGCACGGGATCAGAGCTGCCTCTGCTTTTTGCCCGCTCTGCAAGAGCCACTGCTGCCTCAGTCATTTCAAAAACCTGTGGTTGAGAGCACTGTGCTCAATGAGAGGTGGGATACTGCAGCGGTGGGCAGGGCATATCCCCTCTGTGCAGTGTGTAGCGCTGTCTGTTCGTGTTGAGTCCAGTATGGCGTGTTTAGCAACAGGGTGAAGAGCATCCCCACACATACCAGCTGCAGGTCGCCTTGGGCCACTAGCCTATGGTTTGGGATTTTTTTTCAGATGGTTCTCCTCTAAGGGTTGCTTTGGTTAGATGTTTCTCTTTGCGTTTTGTGGTGGCACTATGGTAAGCTGCTTTTTGCTTCCTCTCTGAATCTTTATGTTCTGATATTCCCCAAAGGTATCAACAATCCCCTGCTCCAGTTCATGGCAGAATTACTGAGCGGTTACCATGGTGACAGGGGGAGGAATTGGATCTGCAGACCAGCTGAGATCAATCCCAGCTGCCTGCCTACTACTCCTGAGCAGTCAGCGTATTTTTAATAAAGTGACCGTGTACAGGGAGCATGTCTTTGTCTTGTTAAGCCTTTGTTGTGTATTAAATCCTGAGGGCTTTCACCATAATCTGCTGAACTCACGAGCTTTACAAATCCTACCCTTGCTCCAAGAGCTGTGGGCATTAGACCCAGTAGATATTTTTTCCTGATCAATTTTGTTTCTTTCTGGAATTTAGCATGCACTGCAGAGTTTAATTGGGGAACTGTTGCTAGAAGTGAATGAAGTTAAAGGTATAGTCTTTAAGAAGTGAACCTAGGGTTCTGCTTTTAAAATCCATTTTATCCATATTTGGTTGCGTTTGCCAAAAGGTGGCGTATTTTCTCTTAGCTTTGCTTGCATGTTGCAGAGATGTAATCCAAAGGAAAAGCAGTGGGAACATAAAACTGAAAGTTTGTGCTGTTAGCGTGTTTGCTTATAGACTTTAACTTTTAGCCTGTATTTCTTTCCACTAACTTCCATAAATTCTATTTGTTTCCAGGTGCCAAAGACAGTGTCAGTAGGCAGGGAGAGCTCCTCTAAAAATCTAGTGAATCTATTGGTGCCTGAGTGGATATTAAATCCTTCTCCATCCAGTTCTAGCAGCATATATTTAGGGCTACCTTTAGATGTATAAAAATTGGGTGCATAATTCAGATTCCACAGCTTTGATGCCAGAAGATAGCACAGTCTGACCTCCAGGCCTCAGAAATTCCCCTTTTTCCTCTGCACTGAGGTCATAAACCAAGACATCCTGCTAGTACTGTTTCAGTCAGGCTTTTGTTGGCTATGCTGTTACAGGTTGGATGCAGATTTGGATCAGAGAGTTCAGACAGCTGGAAATAGACACGTGTTGGCTGTTATTTATTGCTCTGTACTTACTTTTCTCCTCCCCTATCATCTCCTTGAAACAGTAACTCAAATATATTTAATTTAACTTATAAGACCGTTTTTGACAAAGCTGCGAGACAGCAAGGACAGTGTTTCGGAAAGTATTTTTGGTACTCTTTAAACAAAGCTTTTTCTTCTAAACAGCTACAGTGGTCAGGTTATCTGCTAGTTGATGCTTTTTAGGGGCATTGAGATGGACGACCTCCAGTGAAAGAGCATGAGTGGCAGGTTCTTATAAATGGCAGTTCTGTTTGCATCGTAGTTTCAAGTCTCCAGGCTTGTTCTTTGCAGTCCTGCCTGATGTATTTGTATAAAGGGATGAGTCTAGTTTTCTTTGTCTCCTACCTGCTTCAGCTTGCTGCAGCCACAGTGACTGTCTTCTAAATACAAAACGCCCCATCAGTCTGCTTTATTGGACTATAGTTAGAGTCATTACACCAAGGCAGAGTAGCATCCCAAGCTTTTGGGGAATTGTTTAATCGAGCTTGAAGGTGCTGAAAGCTGTTTAGATCCAGTTGATCCTTATAATTCTTTATCTGGGGGAATAAAAGCTGGATTCTTGTCAAAGGTGTGGCAGAGGCAATGCTTTGTTCTGTGCTTGCTGTCTTGAAAGCATGTGACTCAGATTTATGGTCTGGGTCCTTTTTAAGAAGGATTCAGGGACATTTGCCTCTGATACAACAAAAGAAGTAGCTGATCACATAAGCACAGGAGTGGGATGTGAAAAATTCTTATCCAAGGGATTATTCTTTTGCAATTTATTTTCTGAAGGTCATTCAGGAAATACAACCAACAAATGGTTTCATACTTGGATGGCTCTGTATTTGGGTTCACTTCCCTTTGACTAGTATCTGAGAAGGAAAACTCAAGAGCTTAGTGAACTTCTAACAACTGTCGGAGCTCTAGGCTGCTTCCTAATATGTCTGTTCAAGAGGCATATTGTTTCATGCGTGGATCCCCAGCTGTATTCTCCTAACCCATCTCAAATCTCTCTCCATTTTATTGAAAGCAGGCCTTTGTTTGCTGTGGTTCCTCTTGTGTTGTGGTGGCAGCGAATGGTGTACATCTTGTGAAAGACTGCTTGCTTTGTTGTGACAGTTGTCCCAAGCGTATCAATAACAGAAAGGGAAACTGTTGCTTTTGGTGTTTGCAAGTGTTTGCATTGTATCCAAGCAAGAAGAGGTAGTCTAGTAGCTGCTGGCATACTATGGCTCCTGTAAAGAAGCTGTGTCATGCCTAGCATAAGATTAACTGGAGTTGTGGGTAGCCCAGGAATTTGAATCATCTGAATTTGACCATAGATCTGTTACACTTGATCTCTTTACATAGCTATATATTACCTGTATACTTAGGGGGACATTTTCTAGCAATTCTTTTGTAAAGAATAGACGGTAGGCTTTCAAAGGTGGAAATGGTAGTGAGGTACAAATCTCACAAGAATTTCTTTGAAAGCTATTCTATATTTTGTTCACTTGCCATTCTGGTATTAGTCAGAAGCTCATTCACATTGTGAATTCATAGCGCGTTTGGTAACTGCTGTTTGTAGAGAGCCTGGACTTTCAGATCACTGCTACAATAGGCCTTTGTAATCTCAGGGGCGGATTGCTAGTTTGGGGAGAAAGAAATATGCTGCTATTGCCAGAAGGTTACCTGTGAGAGAAGTGGCATGAGGACAGGGATTCCTACTGTTGGAGGAACTCTGTTGCCTCAAAGGCAAATATTGTCCAAGTTCACTGACTGTATTCAAAATCAGTAAGAGTGAATATCAGAAAGAGCATTGAGAACTAAGCTATTAACGAGACTTAAAAAAATAGATTAAATGCTCTCAGCTCTTGAGAGATAGCTGTCTATCAAGAATCTTAAATGACCCCTAGTACTAGAGTGAGATGAACAAATGTTGAGTAGGATAGCTGC
Source organism: Limnodromus scolopaceus (assembly GCA_028565335.1). Taxonomy (NCBI): domain Eukaryota; kingdom Metazoa; phylum Chordata; class Aves; order Charadriiformes; family Scolopacidae; genus Limnodromus; species Limnodromus scolopaceus. The sequence continues at coordinate 6,396,967 of JAOXNO010000011.1, forward strand.
CTCCCCTTTCCCTCTCTTGTGCAAGTTTTACAGCTTGTAGTAGATGCAATCCCAGTATTTGTTGTTTTCTTTCTTTTCTTTCTGTTTTGTGTAGTTCTTTACTTTTCTTGCTTTGTTATATTCTTCCTTGCTGCTCCATATTAGACATCATCGTTTCCTTGGAAAGCACCATTACTGTAATATACCCACATCCCTATCTTAGTAATTCGTTCAAAGCTGCACTGTCACTGTGCACTTTGCAGCCATTCTAAGTTTTACACTCAGCTTGTGGTACAAAGAAAACTTGGGCAGAGATATGAGAGGTATCATCTCTGTTCACTCAGAGATAACAGAAGTGATATGAAAAATAAGTGTTTATCTCTGCAGAACGTGTCATGCTTTTCTTCTGAGACACACAACTGAGTTAATGAATACTGTGCATTTTTGACTCCCCAAGGGCATCTGACTGTGATGTGCTATATCCTTCTGCCCTAATCTCCAACCCCAAAGACATTAAACCACTTTGCCATTGTGTTGTGAGTACTGTCTCAGTTTGTGGCTCTTCCTGATCTGGCTGTAGGCACAGCTGGGGTTTCATTACCAAGTTCAAGTTTTGTTTTGTTTTGGTGGTTTTTTTTTCCCAATCACATCTATACTATTTTCCTCAGTGGCCAAAAGCCTGAAAATCCTGCCATATTTAGAGTAAGCTTTTGAATGGGTGGAGGCATGTCTCTGGACTAACCTGAGGCTTGAAGTGGTAATAAGCAGAGACATTTCAGATCACATTAGACATGAAATGTGGGTCAGTAAATGTTTCAGTTTGTAATAATATTATGTGAAGAGAATGTTTAGAGTGGACATGGGGAGGGAACCTGAGATTATTCCTTTCCTCATTTTTCATCGACCTCAAGTTGCATGTGGTTAATAGGTGTTGATTTGAGGTTAATAGAGAAAAGACAGAAAATTCATCTAGAATCTACCAGTGTTTGTTGACAAGGTTAGTTTTCTATAGATAACCACCGAAGACTAAATTCCAGTGTGGATTTTACAAACCTATTGACAAATTCTTGTATAAGAAAGATGATAGGTGGATAAAGCAGAAAAGCCAGACCTTTGGTTTCCATCCCTGAGCCTTATTGAGAAAATAGACAAACAAGCTCTGTTAGAGAAGGGTGAAAATTTCTGCTGGTGCTGGGTTAGTTGGGTCTCAGGTTGCAGTTGGTGTCTCCTGGTTTTGCTTGAGATGAGCTGTCCTGAAGCTGGAGGGTTTGCATCTTTTCCAAAAGCAAGTACAAAGATAGGAAAATGTTCTGGTAAGAGCCTCTCCAGAAATGAGGAGAGGCAGACTGCCTTGCGTGTGCAAATGTGTCCTGCTGTAGGTTCCTTCCCACTTCCTTCAGCTACAGGGAAATGGTAGATTTGTCATGTAGCACATGCTGAACATGATAACAATTTGTGCTGTGAAGTCAAAAAGCTTTAGGTCCTTATTTAGTTCCAAAGTTCAAATCAGAACCTTGAGGGTCAGTGGCAAAGTGGCGGAAGGCAAAAGGAGAAATGGTTTTATGGGAAAGGAAGGAAGTGAGGGGGTGAGGGATGAACTCACGTTTATCCTAGGGAGCCACGATGGATATAACTCCATAATAAATTTGCATTAATACAAATGTGTGGGTAAGTATTTTTAGAGTTCTGAGACATTCTGTTTGCATGGCCCCAGACAGATCTTTAAGAGCAGTGTGTGCATTAGCCTTCCTTCTTCTAATGTGGAAGGGTGAGTGCAGCTCACTGCAGCTCATTCACACTCTCACTTGAGTCCTTTTGAATTTAGACAGATACAGAACCAATACCCAACAATTAACACACTTTCCTCTACTTAAAGTGACATGTTATTTACTTAACAGGTAAAGCCTGCTGTGTTAGCCTTAGTCTCAGCCCAGCAGGGAGACATCCTCCCTGCCTATTACCAAAATCATGGCTTAATTTGAGCTCATTTCTTTTGTTGAAATGCAAAACTAATTATATTTAACTACAGATGAACAGGATGTTGCATTAGCAGAGTTTTTTCAAATCAACAGGGAGTTATTCAGTGTTATTTGGGGGCTGGGGAACTTTGTAACCAGATAAAAGATATGGGGGAGGGTAGAGCTATAAAAAGTGTTATTGTGTGAGTATGAAGAGGCCTTTTAATGCATTATTATGTGATGCTAAAAAGGCCTTTATTGCTTGAAGTTGGAAGCAGAATACAAATGGGCTCACAGTGTCTATTAAATGAAGGATGGAAAAAATAGTCTTCGTTTCCCTGAACTGCAAAGCAAAAATAACGATTAAGTAGTGATTAAAAACCGTGGCAGTGCTGCATTTGTCAGTTTGATCATATATTGAGCAAAAACGTTTAGCAAGTAGGGAGCAATTGTTTGTGTAATCTAAGGCACAGTTCATTGTTATGATGAACCTGTTTACCCAGGTTATGATGTCAGCAAATTGCTGTGCAGATAAAGGCTGGTCGAAAGAATTAGGGTTGAACTCTCCCTGGTGTAAAATATGTACAGATGAGCGTGATGTGAATAACTCGGAGGAACATTTCTTCTTGAATGATACCTGCTTTCCAGAAGTTTTCTTAATTTTCCTGGACTGAAGGCTGCTGGACAAACACAGCTGAGCTCTTTTGTGCCTAATTTCATCACCAGGGGTCTGCCTTCCAGCCCTTTGTTACCTCTGTAGGAGAAAGCCTTAAGATTGTGTTTGCAAACACATTGAGAAGGAAAACCAGGGCAGGTTCCAGACTGGAGCAGACCCACACTTATCCAGTCTGTTATCTCGACTCCTACAGAGAGCTACCTCCAAAAGAAAACACAAGAGACTGAAAAAAGCCAGGTATAATTTTGCTTCTCAGCATCTGCGGCAGAGTGGAAATGTTGAGATTTCATAAGAATATGGTTTGTGCCTTTAACAACTACAGGATTATTGCTCGCTGCTACTAGTGATTAACAATCAGAAGTCTTTCTGCAGGAAGTGATTGCTGACTGGATGTAAGCAAAGGCACAGTCAGACATTATTTTAAGGTTCTTATGGCCATTTATTAGGATACAGCAGTATCTTGGATTCCCTTGTGCTAGGCACAGTATAAATGCAAAACAAGTGCTGTAGGGTCTACGGGTAGCTTTGTGTTGGTGCAGAACACTGTCATAGTGTCAGTATGTACCTTTAAAGTTGTGCCTGTGTGTTTTCAGGTATGTCCAATATAGGCATGCAGAGAATGTAAACTCTGTGGAGTGTCCCTGTTGGGTTGAAAGAATTAGAGGGAAGCATTCCTTGCTTGGATGGAAGCTCTGTGATTCACCTTCTGTACAGGGCACTAAATGAGCAGAACAGACAAGAGCAGCAGGTACCCACAAAAGTAGAACATACCATAGTAACTCTAATCTGCCATTCCAGGGCCAGCCAAGCACTGTTAACTGATACTCTGCTCTATTTCCCAAACCAGCTTAATACTATAGCACTGTCTGCCAGTGACTTGTCACCTTGTCAGTGTTTAACAGCAGTGTTCAAAAACACACTGACATTTAAAAAGACAAATCAGTCCTTCTGACAGCAGGGGTTTGTTGAATGACACTGGCCTCATGCAGTTTTACTGGGGTAAGGTAAATCAAGTGTAAAGGGTGTGGATTCATGTGTGTCAGCTCTCTCTCTCTTAGAATAAACATTTGAGGGGAGGCCTTTTTTTGTTTGTCTTTACAGCTTGTCCTTCAAGGGAAGTGAGTGAATGCTGGAGGGAAGATGAAAGCAGGGAGAGCATCTTAAAATTGAAAGACACAGGTTGTCCTAGCAGTATGATAGTGACCCAGAACCATGGACATGTGAGCAAAGTACCACTGGGATACGAGCTCGTAATATGTCATCTGCCACACAGCTACCTATGTGGCCTTTTCAATCAGTCCCATTTCCTAATGCGCAGTAGATCGCCAAGTTCTGTTGATTTTCTTCAAACAGTGTGAACAGAATACTGACAGCAACCAAATACTGCTGAGCCCCTTGAAGAGAAGTGCTTGAGAGTCATCCCTGTGGTTTTGGATGCTGCACAGAGATAGCATGTTTTAAATACAATGAAATAGTATGTAATGCAGTGCATGTGGATTGCTAGTGGATGAACATGGCAATAATGAAGTTACTGTGTTTAGTACGGAGGCAGTAATCGCACAGCTTTTCTCTTATATCAGAGTGTTGTGTGATGTAATCTGCTTTAGTCAGCTCATGAGTCTGGTTAGCAGGAGGGTTAGCAGGAGTGTCTGCCAATGAGAAGATTTCTCAAGTTAGTATTTACTTGTAAAAGGGATTAACTAGGCCTTAAGCTGGCAGTGATGTGGATACGATGCTGTATGTTTCAGCAGTTTCCTTCAAGAAAAGTCACAAAATACACAGTGTGCATCTGGCTTACCTCATCCTTTCGGCTGTATTTACAGTAAGATGTTTCCTGGTTGTATGATTTTCTTCTATTCTTTGCGTCTACAGTGGCACAGACATGCGTTAAAAAGATTTAAGGTAGAGCATAGATGCTGAATTCTGGGGTGATGAAAAGTTCAATGCTTTACACAGAGCCTTTTTTCTTATTTCTAGCCGTAACAGAAAGCACCTGAGAATGGAATGAAAGGCATTAATAACCCCAGCCTTTGTCACTGCCTTCCCAGCATGCAGCAACTTTCTGAAGTGTAGAAGAGGTCCACTGGTATATTTATATAGTGTGGTGTAGCCAAAAAAGAAAGAAAGAAGTAGTAGTATGAATTTATATTATATCTCAATTAGCTCAAAGCTATTTTGCCAGCACCCCACTGTTTGCCAGTGTAAAAAAGTTGATGGCTAGTCTAAATGCCCTTCCTTGGGCTGATCTGGTTTTCCCAGGCAATGCTGTGGCGGAATTCAGTCACAACGTCATTGTGTTCCCAGTTGACGCAACGTGCAGGGCTCAGAAGAGTGTCCTTTTTTAATGATGGCAGGCAGTTCTCCTTCATTCTGTGTATAGCTGTATTCTTAATGTCTAAGCCCCACAGTCCATATGTCTGCTTCCCAAGTACTGTAAGGAATGTTGCTATTGGCACATACAAACAGGTTTTAATTTCTGAAGCAGTGCATGTTTCTTAAAAACCCAGGTGTGTTTGGCAGCTAAAACTAATGCCTGTGGTCTGGAGGTAAAATTAGCTGCTCTGGGAGAAGGGTATTCATGCACTACAGCATGAAAACATGGAGAGTGACAGACAAAGCATTTGCAGTAATGTTGCAGAGAACTGCTCTGGCTACATGGGCTAGAGGAATACCTCAATTAAGGTGATGGTTTTCTGCAAGCTTAGGGCTGCAGTTTCAAAATGAAACCTGTTCATGTTGGACTCTTGAAATTCATACTTGACCTGGACTTGTTAGGCTACAGAGCTGTTGCAGCATTAAGCTATAGCTAGAGGAAAGCCAGAATCCAATTATATTTTCTGCCTAATGGGTCATAATTTATGCTATGAAGGCGGCAGTGATGTTGCTGGGGGAAAAGGGCATTGAGCATACTTGGATATGTATTCTGGAAGGCTGATTGTAAATGTACATGAAAATGGGGAGGTTTGCTTTCCTTTCTTACTTGTTTAGTACCAGTGTAATTAAAATGAGAAAATGAATTGTCATACTATTGGACTTTACACAGCGCAGGCCAGAAATCTGGTTAGCTTTCATCTTGGCTGTCTAACTTGCTTTGCAGTGATTGTTCATTCTCCCTTTACTGTACTAAACCAGGATTGTTTTAATAAATTCAGCATCTTTGACTTTTTGCTTTTGATTTCTAGTGACACTTCCAAAACGGTATGTTCCTTCTCCTTTGTCCATTAAATGCTAATAAGTTTCAGTTTCGTAAATAAATGAGGGAAAAATATGGTGGTTTTCAGTAGTGGGACTCCAAATGTAAGCTCCTACGCTGTGCTTAAGTATTGAGGCAGGAGACCTGCCGTACTTCTTAGAGAGCTGCTCATAGACGTTGGTTATTCTTGAAAGCCCAACTTTTAATTTAGATATCTAAATACGGATTGAAAACTGAACTTTGAACTTCTGTTGTCAGTGCTGGCCTTTCTTTTCTCAACTTCACTCAGAAAGTAAAGGCTTTTACACAGCAATTATCGGAGCTCTAAACTTTAACAAACATTTAACTGTTCACCCAGGAGCTCTAAATGTTCCTTAATAATGATTTGTTCTCATTTGGGTGAGACTAAGGATTCTTGGTTCTGTAAATTTAACTTCTAAGCAGGAGCTATCACTCCCACGCCAAAGACAAGATCATAAAAGACAGTTTAATTGATAATTTGAAAATAGTAAAAAGGTCTCATTATTTAGAACTGCCTGTCTTTTGCTGATGCCCCCAGCTTCTGGATTATTCATACTGGAAACTACTGTAACCAGAACCAGAACTACTGTTCTGGAGTATTTGCATCACTGCATGTTGCTGCAGCTGCTGCCCAAAGACATTCATTGAGTTTGTAATACTGTCTGTGCTCAAATCTAGTTCCGTAGCAATGTTGAAGGAGAAATGTTTTAGACAGTAGTACAAAGCAGAATTCTGGTCTAGAGGAACTCGGAGATCTGGGTTTGAGACATTTAAGATCTCTTTGTAGTTCCTTTGCACTCATTCCATACAGCAGAGACCTTCCCAGGAAGAGCACCCCAGAATGTGATTCCAAATATAAAATTAAAATGTTGGAAAGATTTGTAGAAAAAAAAACACAACACAATAAAAATGAGCCTATCGAAGTAGGCTATTTAGTCCTTACTGCAATGAATCTAATAAACCTTTATCCATTTGTTATATTTGGCTCCTTGTACTTGCAGTTCTGCTTGGGATTAAATTACATTAAAGTAGTATAGTTGAGAGAAATTAGATTATCTGGAAATAAAACAGGCTGAATGCAGGAACTAGAAAGCTAATGTGTACTTCATTGAAAAGTACAAGGAAGGTGAGAGAGTACCGTCAGACAAGATACATGAGTGAAATGTACATGAGTATGAAATACATGAGTGAATGTCCAATGGGAGATTGAAAACATCTGAAAATAATTTTGATTTCTTTCAGCAACAGTATCCTCAAATATTCTCTCAAATTATTATCTAATATGGATTATTTTTAAATGATTCCTTTGAGGCTGTGCTGGATTCGCTTGTATGGAGCACAGAAGGTACAGTATCTTTCACTGACTCCAGGCTTCCTGAATTCCAGACCAACATGTAATAGATGCTTCACTCGGGTCTATGGAACATCTGTTCCATCTTTGCTGCCAAAACACCTTCATTCTCTTACTTAAAAATAAAATAAATGAACAAAACCATCAAGAAAACAACTAAAAAAATGCTAACATAAAAGCCAAAGCACAGAAGACAGTGGAAGAGACCAAAGTATTGCTAATGTTTTCATCTCTGTAGTAGAGGGAAGTTAAATGATATGTGCCTGGATGAACTTGTCTTGGCCAGTAGCGTGAAGGCAGAAATCACAGTAAATAGTCCTTGTCAGCATATATTGGAGGAAGTTTCCTTCTAATCCAGGTGTGCTCTGTCTGCCATAAACATCTCCAGTTTGCTGGCTGTTTGGAATAGGTTTCTGACTAGGAGATCAAGGACCTGGAGTATATCAAGTGACTCCCACTCTGCATTTGTAATAGTTGGTAACTGGGGCTTGTATGAATATTGTATCGTATAGAGCAACAAAAAGTCTCCAAAGGAAAGATATTTTGTATTTGCTGCCAGGATAGGTCTTTGAGCCAATTCCAGTTTGAATTCAGAGGAGTCCTCAGATGCTGCTCAATGTTCTGGTGTACACACCAAGTACACTCCCTAGTATTGCAGCATGGTAGAGATTTGAACGTAAATCAGCCCTTTCTGTATCATTCCCTGTGGTTTTATAAAGAGCTGGAAGCAACTCTGAATGTTAGCAACTTCTTTTGGGTCTTCAGGGATCTATGGCACTGTACATTCAGATAAATATCGATAAAGAGCAATACTTATGAAGCCAAGAATGCTCCACGCTGTGCTTTTCCATTTGATGATGAAAGGAGCAATGGGAATTGGAAGGCTGGCAAAGCTTTTTTGCTGAAGACCACTCCTATTGTCTAACCATCTTGTGCATGCTCATTTCTTTTCCAGCCTCTCTACAAGTGGACATTGTTCCAAGCCAGGGGGAGATCAGTGTTGGAGAATCCAAGTTCTTCTTATGTCAAGGTGAGTGATGGCATATGGCAACAGCTGTCTCCATATGGGTTTTCTGGCAAGGTCAATCGTTGTATTAACTCTGGGATAAAAACTCCAGTGGCAGGTCGAGCTATAAGATCACTTGCTCTTTCTTTCTCATATGTGCTTACAGTTTATAAGACTGAGTAGCAAAGGCAACATGTGCTGTTTACTGGAAACAGTAAATGCATTCTCCCTGGAGGGCTGGCAACAGAAAGCAGCTCCAGCAAACAGATTTCAAAATTAAAAAACAGGTACTGAAGTGTTGTCTTCTATAAGCTTGAGCAATAGCCATGACAATGGCACCTTGTATCATTCCACAGCTTTTGGGTCTTTTGAATTTAGAATTAAGCCTGTTCTTTTCCAAATTATTTCTCTAAGAAACTGCTAACAGCAGTAATGCGAGTGCTAGGTGACTTGAGAGTTGTTACCTCTGCAACTAAGGATTTTAGTGCTGCTGAAACATGCATTTCTTGTGACAAAATTTACTGTTCGTTCAGGCCATCAACTGCTGCAGGCTGTTCCCCTGCACAATGTAGTGCAGAGCTGACACACTCCATGTGCTCCAAAGTGGGTCCCTCAATTTTATGGCGTTTTCCAAATTAGAATCTGAGTGTCCTCTTCAGAGATTCTCCTGAAAGCAGCTGGCCGGCTTTCTAGTGGGAGGAATTAGTATGTTGGACATAAGAGCATACTGAAGCATGACACAGAGCAAATAGGTGCAACAGTGAGGTCTGGCAGCAAAATGCCATCAGAGAACCACACTTCTTCAGGACCATACTGACTGGGACAAGTAATGAGGTTATCTGATCCAGGAGTGCTTAACTGCAGAGCAATTTGTTAATGCTAGCGCTCTAAAAATGAAAGCCTGCTCTGAGCAAGGGCTGTTGTGATGGTATTTACATTCAGAAAACTGTGGAATCAGTTACAGCCCCTCCAGTAATAGGAGTTAGTCCCAAATAATAAAGCTACTCTGAAGAACGCAGAGATGTGAGCTGCAAGAAAGAGACAGCCTGGGACCATGTAATAACAATTCTGATTTACACTCGATACAGCAGGAGATTTAAGCTGATCAGTGCCAGAACTGCTGCTACAGTAATGCCACCGTTTTGATACGCAAAGTAGCCCAGTCTGCAAATACAGGTATTTATTGAAAACACAATGGAGTTAAGTGGGAAGACAATTTTATTTCTTGGGCTGCTGTGCATAGTAGAGGGACTGGGACATAGGATCCCAGGCTGCATAGACAGCCATTCTGGGCTGAAATGAGTGTACCCCTTTAGATTATAAAACCAACCTAATATCATTTTTGCAGGACAGCAGCTGGCCATTCACAGTGCTTTGAGAGAGAATTTTCTTTGCTTGCTTCTCAGGTACCAGAAGCCCTTCCCCTGGGTCAGTCTTCCACCTAGTGCTACTGGTTGTATTTAATTCCCTCTGTGCAGATTTGTTGGGAACTCATTTCAATTTGCTGTGTTTTCTTTTATTGTCCCTAGTGGCAGGGGAGGCCAAATACAAAGACATTTCCTGGTTTTCCCCTAATGGTGAGAAGCTGACGCCGAACCAACAGCGCATCTCAGTGGTGCGAAATGATGACTTCTCCTCCACCCTCACCATCTACAACGCCAACATTGATGATGCTGGCATCTATAAATGTGTTGTCAGTAGCGTGGAGGAGGGAGACTCCGAAGCCACCGTCAATGTGAAAATTTTCCGTAAGAGAACAGCTCCGAGGCTATTTTCTGGTCACCTTGCACATGTATGAGGCAAGATTAGGGAGGCTATAACTTTAACTTCCTAGAAAAGGCTATTTTTAAAGGGAAAGAAGGAGGGTGAAAAGAAAGGGGATGTTAAGAAGATGCCGCCTTCTTTTGTAATTTTGAGGAGAAAGCAGGAACTAGGACCTTGGCCTGTCATGGCATTACCAGCATGTCTACTGCTTCTCTCAAAAGACAGGAGGGCAAGGAGTAGAAGGAGAAGATTCTAGTGCATCATGAATGTCTGGGAGGAGTAAGCAGAGAGAATACCTTTTGTGGATGACAGACATGCTATGAGTTAAGACTAGGCTTCAGTAAAGAGGATCACACATTCAGAAGGGTTATAATACGCCGTCATCATGTTGTCCAGCAGAGCCATGATAGCAGCTCCTCCCTGTATTGCTGGGAAGCTGGGCAGTTCCAAGTTCGCGTTTTCTCTTTGCAGTGAGGACAGATCAGTGAGCTAGGTAGAGTGTTACTTGGTCCCACTGATATGCCTGGGAGGCAGGGCTGGAAAATGGGGTTCCTGTGTTGCAGTGCATTGAGTCAGGCACACCTTTATCCTCCACTCAGGTACGTGAGGATTTCTACAGAATATGTCGTCTGGGATTTCTTTCTTTTCCTCAGGCTTGAGTTAGGAGGTTGAGATGTGCTGAGAAAGCTGCAGTGACTTTCTCCTTCCATTGTTTTCAGAAAAGCTGATGTTCAAGAATGCTCCCACTCCTCAGGAATTCAAGGAAGGGGATGATGCTGTGATTGTGTGTGATGTGGTCAGCTCACTGCCTCCTACCATCATCTGGAAGCACAAAGGCAGGGATGTTATCCTAAAAAAAGATGGTAAGGCACAAGAGGTGTCTCAGTGCTTGTCCATTCAGGGGTCAAATGTTTATCTCCCATTAGGGCTCAAATCAGGCTCATACAAGGGGTTCAGGAGAACAAAATTGTGGCGGTCACAAGGGAGGAGAGAAGCAATTTGTACCTAACACTAGGTGTTAGGACGTGAATTCAGTTATTCAAGATGCTGTGGTTTGGCAATGGCAAAACAATAATGTTCCCACAGAAACAGCCATCAGGCTTTGACACTGGAATAGACCAAGGAATGCTAGGAAAAAATTTCAGATAAAAGAAATGCCATCAGACAGAAAAGCTGCATGTTGTGACACTCTCCAGCCTTCCCAAGGAAAAGGGGCTGAAAGCCCTTTCTTTCTTTCCCTTTCTTTCAAAACGCTGCAGAGGGACATGTTACTGGCAGAGATCACTGACCCTGACTCTAGTTGAGCATTTGTGCCTCAGCTGTGTTTCCCACGTCTGCTTGTTGCAGGCACAAGGGAACTCTAGTAAAACTTGACCTCTGCCACCCTTGGGCAAGAGGGACACGTTTCAAATTGCTTCTTGTCTGATACTAATTTAATGTAAATGTGTTTGTGTGTGTATATTTATCTGTTTATCTCTCTGTGTGTACTTATGGTATAAAGCACCAGAGCAGTTTGCTTGCTGCCCACATCTGGTTTGTTTCTTGCCAATGTCAGATCCAGTTACAGCAGCACCTCTATTAAATATTAGGAAGTTTTGTGACACTAGGCCTTGTCTTAACCAGAAAAGGTAAGGAAAGGAGAAGAACCTGTTAGTTGCAGTGAGCTTTCCTGAGGATCCTTGGATGAACCTTCCTTTTGTCTTTTCTAGTTCGATTTATAGTCCTGTCCAACAACTACCTACAGATCCGGGGAATCAAGAAAACAGATGAAGGGACATACCGCTGTGAGGGCCGGATCTTGGCTCGTGGGGAGATCAACTTCAAAGATATTCAGGTCATCGTAAACGGTGAGCAGCTTAGAGTAAGGCTGGTACCGGGGCAGCGTATATGGCACCTGCAGTCCAGGCGGCTGGTGTGAATTTGGATTTACACTGACAATTTACCATCACCTTACTAATCTTTCCCTGCTGTCTCTAATAAAAATGTCCATGAAATTGACTGTTTACCAGATGTTTACAGGAAATTATCATGTCAAGTGAAACCAGAAGCGTCTCATGACTTAGAGTGAGGTATTGATCGTGTTGTGCCTCACAAGTGATTTTGTCCAGAATACTGATTTTCTGTGCGTCTCCCCGCCCCCTGCCCTCCCTTCCCTGTGTGATTGCTTTGGAGAGCTCGTGTACCAAACCTGTTGATTGAGACCTGCAGGTGATGGCATATGGGTTTGAATTGCTAGTGACATTGTGTGTACTGCAGAGATTTACAGAGAGCCTTCCAGAGCTCACTCTTGCTCACAGCTGTCCTTTCTAACTTGAATGTGGATTTCTTCTCTTTCAGTACCTCCTTCTGTGCGTGCCAGGCAGAGCACTATGAATGCCACGGCCAACCTCAGCCAGTCTGTCACCTTAGCATGTGATGCCGATGGCTTTCCTGAGCCAACTGTGACGTGGACAAAGTAAGATGCTGTGTGCAATGTCCTGATTGTGTGTGAACATGGATGTTTCCAGCAGGGCCTGGAAAACCAAGCTGAAGTGAAAGCAACATTTTATCTGGAATAAGATTAAGTCATTTTTCTCACAAGAGTAAGAATTGTCTCACAGTGGAAGTGTAGTTAGTTTCTGTTGTGGGCTAACCCCTGTAGGCAACTAAGCACCACACAGCCACCCACTACACACCTCCCCAAGTGGGATGCGGAAGAGAATCAGAAGGGTAAAATCCAAAAACCTATTGGTTGACACAAAGCCAGTTTAATAGATAAAGCAAAAACTGTGTGTGCAAGCAAAGCAAAATAAGGAATTCATTTACTACTTCCCGTTGGCAGGCAGATGTTTAGCCAGGTCAGCTGTCCCAGCTGTATCCCCTCCCAGCTTCTTGTGCACCCCCTGCCTACTCGCTGGCAAGGCAGTGAGAGAAACAGAAAACCGTTTGACACTGTGTGTATAGTGTTTAGCAAAAGCTAAAACATCATTGTGTTACCAACACTGTTCTGGTCACAAACCCAAAACATAGCCCCCATATGAGCTACTGTGTAGAAAATTAACACTATCCCAGTCAAAACGAGTACAACTTCCTGGAAACACAAGAATAACAGCAAAAATAGCATTTTTTCACTGTACCATTCCATCCTTTGTCAAGCTGCAAATAAGGATGAAGCTTCACGCTGAACAGACCCGTCCTGTGGACCAGTTTATTATCATGTTTTGCACTGGTGGGGAACCTTAGGCAAAAGTGGATGCTGTAACTTGTATCTTTTTTGTGCCAGGAGATCCACATCTGAAGTCTTTCTCTTCATTTCATGGGGTTTAAACTTCACTGTTAGGCAGTGATACAGACTTCCTGTATACTATTCTTGAAATGGTGTAGCCTTTTGTGGAGGTTATGAGGACAAGTTTTAACATTGAAAAAGCTGATGACAGCTTGGGATACTGTCTTGATATGCAGGGACAGGAGCCACCTTCTGAGCTGTCTCTTGCATATAGGCTATGATGTGTGTCAGGAAGCGAAAGGTTCATCTGCCAAGAGCTCTAATGCAGGAGGGATTAGGAATAGATCAAAATATAGGCTTTGTCCCTCAACCTGAGGAGTTTCAGTGTAGTAACGCAGTTCTAGAATTAACAACAAGCCTAAAACAAATAGCCTTTGATTGCTTCTGCTCCCCAATGCAGCTGGTGTGCTTTGTGCCCTGCAGGGACGGAGAGCCAGTAGAACAGAGCGATGATGAAGAGAAATACAGTTTTAACTACGATGGGTCCGAGCTCATCATCAAGAAGGTGGATAAGAGTGATGAAGCAGAATACATCTGCATTGCTGAGAACAAGGCTGGCGAGCAGGATGCCACCATTCATCTCAAAGTCTTTGGTAAACGTGTTCTTACTGTCCCCACTTTCCAATCCAGTTGGCTGTTGGCAGCTCACTAGTGCAAGCTGGAAGCAACCTATTTATCCTCCTTAATGGCTGATGTGGCTTATCTAGAGCTGCTTCTTTCCCAAGCAATGCTGTGCACCTCTGCCATCCTGCTAGGCAAAACAGAGTCTGTTTATGTGTCTGAAACAGATGCCAACTCCATTCTGCTTCCTCTCTGATAAAAGAAATTCAGTTCTATGCATGGGGTGGTGTGAGATTCAGATGTTACTTGAAAGATCTTCCAGGCCCAGAGGGCCGAATCCTAAGCCAACCAGAGCTGCTATTAAAGGGGCTTTAGCACTTCAGTGGGACTTGATATACCCGGACAGGGAGGTGGTGAACTCCACCCCACCACTGTGTGAATGACCTCAAGCTTGCAGGAATGAATCAGCAGCTTTTCTACCTTCCATGAATCTGGGAATGTTAAGGAATATAATTCTCCCTATCCCTTCCCTCTGTAGGCACTTGACAAAGCTGCTTATCAAAGGGCTAATTTGGGGCAGAGAAAGTAGACAGTGAGGTGGAAGATTTATCTGATAATCCCAGGAACTGATCATCTGTACACTGTTAAATGGATTCTACTTCAGATATGCCCTTTTCTAGTCCTCTTACAAGCCTTACTTGTAAGCACATGTACGTACAAAAGATCTACTTTTCCAAGGAGGTAACCTTCTCAAATGTCACTGTGCTGCCTTCCCCATACGGGAGTAAACTTGTGCCAATTCAAAAGTCTTTTTTCCCCAACGTTACTTGTTTCAAACATTGCTGTTGACAGGCAAGCTTCATTCTGAGCCCCGACTGAATGAAGGTTGCTTTTTCTTTTCAGCAAAACCCAAAATCACATATGTGGAGAATAAAACAGCCATGGAGCTGGAGGATCAGATTACACTTACCTGTGAGGCATCTGGGGACCCAATCCCTTCCATCACTTGGAGAACTTCCACCCGGAACATCAGCAATGAAGAGAAGGTATAACCCTTCCCAAAACCACGGTCTCATTTGCTGGGTCTCTGCTGGTCCAGAATGCACGATAGTCGCATGCAGATGCACATGGAAATCATGGTGATTCCCCTCTCTGTACTGAGAACACGTGTGGTCCTGCACAGAATATCTGCTGAAGGGTTAGCTCCACAGCTGAAGTAATGCCACAGGTGTTTTTGTACACCTGTACAAAAAGACGTTTGTAGTACAAAGAGCTATCTTGGTTTATAACAGCTGAGGATATGCTTTTTAATTCCTGCTTTAATTCTAACTCTGAGTTGAATTAACTTGAAAAGCAGTAGGCCCTGGATTCTTTTCAGAGGAGTTTCCAAAGGGAGCTACAGTTGCAGGAAGCTTGTGAAAGTGTATTTCCCTTCTTTTTCCAAGCTGAGAGGTGGGAATGAACACCCTGATTCTAGTGTTGTCCATGCTGTCATCATCGTGATGTGATCTGGGAGAGTGGCAGGTGGGAAGGTGTGGGATATTATCACTCAAAGGTGCAGCGGACCAAAATGAGCCTGTTAATTCCTTCTTGCCCTCCTGTATTATATTCTAATACTGTGTGTACCTGAAGCACAAAAGCCTGGCTGCCTTTGTGTTCTCCTGTTTTGTTGATCACAGCAATACCATTTTGTTGTTAAGAGGCAAAAATAATTAGCAGTTTTTCTTTTAAAAGAGTGATGTGGTGTTTCTCTTTTTTAATATTGGCCACAATTGCCCTTAACTAGACAGGATTAGGATGTGCTGTATTACTGTAGATACTTCATAATAATTGCATAAGGTTATCAGGAGGCATAGTTTAGAGCCAAAGAAAACGTAGACAAAAGTTGGAGTAAGGAGTTGTTTCTTATTGATAATCTTCTAATAACAGGATGCTTCAAGGCTCAGCTAACTTGGGCATACCAGGGGTTCTGACTCAGTATGAAGGCAGCAGTTGACAGACTGTGAAAGTCTTTAAGTCACAGAGGTATCCGCTGTCAGTCATCCACACAGCTGCCATTCTGCATTATAGCCTCCTAAATGAGCTTTTTTAATTGCCTCCATGATGTCAGCTCTTCGCCATGTTGTTAATGTGTAACTTATTAATCAGTGTGCCAAAGTTTTCCAGACTTAATTCTTTCTTTTGGATTCAAAGGCTAGTGTAAATCCCTGCAATGTTTAGAGAGAGATTTCCATTGCCTTCAAAAGCTGTTTGGGCTGCCATTATGACATGGCTGGGGGACCCGTTTTGAAGACATAAGGTTATTCATGGTCCTGTTCTCTCTGGGAGAGCGGTGGGAGAAGCTCAGTGCTGTAGTGCTTCTAGCACTAGAGTTTGTTTCACAGCCACTGAAAAGAGCTTTTATAGGGAGAAACATATAAAAACTGACATAACACTAATATAAAAGCTGAAATAACACTAAACAATCAAGTGGAAGTCAGTAGGAGAGCCTGTTTGCAGAGAGTCCCATCTGTCCAGCCCAATTAAACTAACAAGATCTCAGTGGCAAAACTGCTAACCATTTTTGAGACTCTCACGTATCATGTTTGATGCTGTTAAGTTGGTGATCAGTATTAAGGAAAATGTTAATACTCTAATAGTTTCATGTATAGATGGGGGGGAATCAAAGGCTTGAGGTGCTACCATGTGTCTCATGTACTGGTTCAAACCTTCAGGGCAAAGATATTTTTTTTTTTTTTATCATATACATGCACTTTCTAGGCAGGATTTTTTTTTTTTATATGTTTGTTTTTTACTTTTTCCCATTCTCTATCTTGTGCTGTAAGTTTAGGTAAATGGTACAGATGTCCAGGGAATCCTCAGGTCAAAATAGCTCTGGTAAACTTTCTATTACATGTACAACCAAATACCTATATTCAGGTTACTATCCACTTAAAGTCTCTGGGATAGCTCAGGGGAATGGATGGTCTTTGATGTGAGACAGACAATACTATTTTTAAAATTATCAAGCCTTACTTTTGAATATGCTTTAGATACTTGGGTGCATCTGTCTTGCTACATGTTGTTTACTTTTGTAATCATACTTCAGTCCAGATTTTTAAAGGCCTACAGGTGCCTTAAATCCCATGAACATTTGGTATTTAAGAAAAGCCTACCCAACCCCCCCAACAAAACAAAACAAAACATAAAAACCTGTCTGGCTTAGAGGTTTTTTCCCCCTTCAGTCTTTGTCCATGAACGGAGGTAGTCTGATGTGGACAAGGGGCAAGAAGTGCTATAGCCCAAACACCTAGGTTGACAATGTCACAACTATTTCAACATTCCCACGCTTTCCTGAGAGGCCTGTTGATATCTAGCATGCGTAGCAAAAGGTTCTCCTCTCTTTGGCTATGCCTACATAATGTGGCACCCCTTGGACAAACCGTCTTTTGCTTTGAGGGGGGTCTGCAAAGGTAAGTGGTTGTGGCTGCGTTCTAGCAAAATCAGATAATTGGCAACCGTATACCAACACAAATGAGCAGGCCAAAGTTCCAGATACTGACATAGTGGAAGCTTCCTCTTACTAGTAAGCTGGCAGCTTGCATTGTTCTGCCCTGCAGAGAGTGCAAGTAAAATTTAAAACAAACCCCCAAAAATATTGCTTATATGTGGTTTACTTTGGTTGTCAATGTGGGAACATACGACATAGGAGAAGCTTTTACCTTGTCAGTCAGAGATTCCTGTCTACCCTTGAAGGGGTAGCAGGTGGTGCTTTTCTGCAGGCCTTTTAACATCTTGCCAGAGCTGGCAATAGGCATATCTGCAGTGTAGGGTCTCACTCAGTACTGCTGTCTAGCCTCCCATGGTAGCTGTTAAAAGACCTGCATCATGTTAGCATTTTCTCTATGGAAAGTCAAAAATAAAGTGAAGATTTTCTTACCGGAATGAAGGAATCAAAGTAGAAGAAGAGATCAGCTGTGGTATTCTTCCTCCTTTATCTTAATGGCAGTTTAACTTGTATAGTGTTATTAGGCCTTTTTCTTTCGTGCTGAGTAGAGCTTGTGTATCTCTTTGTCTTGGTGAGGGTGAGTTAGTATGAAATTCTCCAGGATGGAGAATGTGGTTCTGTCTTTTTTCCCCACACCCACGAGTGCCATCAGCAAACTCCAGGAGTGTGGGAACTGGCTTTTTTCCTCCTTAATCTTCCTTTAGGTTGACAGATACTGAACAGCAAAAGATGAAAAGATGTCTCTCTTTTTTTTTTTTTTTCATTTTTTTTTTTAATCCCTTTGTGCTTACACCATAGAGACTCAATGAATAGGATCGAAAGCAGTCTCACGTGGGTATAGGCAAAGCAATTCCCTGGCTAGCTGGGCTTACTCGTATACAGGAAATGAGTGGTACATCAAAAAGGGATTATGCTCAATTATTATGGGTGCATGTTCAGTTTTCAAGGAACTTGTACACAAGATGATAAATATATACATAGAAATGAGCAGATGATGGGGGTGTGCTAGCCTATGCAGGTGTTGGTGAGCTTCTCTTCAAGTGGCTTCACTTCAGGCCACAAGTGAATGACTTGCTTTTGTCAAAGACATTCTAAAAGGAGGCTGTCTGTACCATATGTTAATGCTGAAGTCTCACAGTGTTCACTAAAAGCACTGTGGAAACAATACTATGTTTTTAATTCTCATTTCCTAAGCTTTCATATCCATTTCTGTAATGTCATTCTTGTGTGTGCTGTTATAACCACACGTCAGCAACGCTTGTGCCTCACATTCAATAATGCCATTGTGGCTGTGATATTAGCAGGTGATTTTTGACTCCTGAACTGAAATGGATCAAGTTGCAATTGAAACAGAGACTGGAAGAAAAATATTTGAAAGATAAATTATAGGGGAAAAACAGAACCCAGCAACTTGGTCTTTCTGAACCACAGTGAATATGATCCACACTGTTGGTGGCTTTCTCTGAATGGGAAATGTGTGTTTATTGCTAACGTTTGTGCATGTTTCACTGATGCCTGTTGTTTGGTTGTCCCAAGCCCAATGAGGTTTGGGTGCACACATCCCCAAGCATAACAAGCTCTGGATGTTATCGGTTGGAAGTACAAGGTTCTGCCCTGCTATCTCCTGTCCTGACGGGTCATGCTGTTTCACTGCTCTGCAGCTCAAGGTCTCCTACTCCTGGCACAGTATGCACGTACAAATGCATGATCACATTAACGATATGAGTGTTAATGTTAATCAGTGTGTGCGGGTGGCTAACAAGCCAGTGTTAGAAAACCAGTTCCATAACTTTCTTTGCAATGCAGTGACCGGAGCCATCAGAATCACTTCCCCAGCATTCTGGGAACAGGTTTCTAGAAACTCTGAGATGTCACAAGGGAAATAACCACTCAATATGTAAAAACAGAAGCGATCTTTAGGTATCATTAGTCTTCACTTAATAATTTTAAGACCAATTTATAGGATATTAAATTTTGAATGTAAATCTCAATTGAGGTTTTGTTGGGAAATGGAAATTGTGATCACCCCACACACATGAGATATACAACTTGGATCCTGCACGTGCGCAGAACACAAAGTGGTGCATACGCTATGATACCTAAAAGCAACCTTTGATAAACTTTTATTGCTTTTTTTCTGTTGTTGTTGTGTTCTATATCTGTTCTCTCCAGGCTTCGTGGACCCGGCCCGAGAAACAAGAGGTATAAGATTACGAGACCTTTAGCAAACTTCTTAGTTTTTTGGTTTTGGTTGTTTTAAGCATTACAGATTAACAAATCTCTAGTCCAGTAACCATGCCAACTAAACCAGCATTAAATATCAGTACCTAAAAGAAACAGCTTATAGAGTTAGAAGTTGCTTGGCATATAGTAATGCATTTTTGGATGAGCAAACTAGCTGTGTTGGGGTGAGTAATTCTAGTTGTCACTTTTTTTTTTAAAAAAAGACAAAAACAAAAGCAAACGTAAAATCTGACAAATACTGCTTTCACCATTTTCTGCTATGCTACCACTGCGAATCATATCTCTCTTCCAGAGTTTAAAGAATTAGCAACAGCATATATGCTGGGAAAGTATTTTTTCCCAAAGATAGCCTCTTCTGCTCCACCCAACTCATCTGTTTGCTCATGGTACTCCTTAAGTTTGACCTTCTCTTAAAGCACAACTGCATCATGTTCCATTTCAAAATCAATGCAGATAAATCTTTCACATGTTACATTTCTCCAAAAAATGCTCCAAATTGCTATATTTTTTTGTGTTTGATTTGCAAGGGTCAGTGAGGGGGTGTGGGATAATGTAGTGAGGTTGGTGCAAATGTGGTTTGTCGCTGTTTTATTTCACATTCAGTACTGTATTCTAAAAATAATTGTAATAACCTACTTTGACATGCACCTGATTTGTAGCATTCTTGCTTCAAAATGGACCAG
Source organism: Limnodromus scolopaceus (assembly GCA_028565335.1). Taxonomy (NCBI): domain Eukaryota; kingdom Metazoa; phylum Chordata; class Aves; order Charadriiformes; family Scolopacidae; genus Limnodromus; species Limnodromus scolopaceus. Next base: position 6,417,155 of record JAOXNO010000011.1, read on the forward strand.
AAAGTATGTTTCCAAGCAAATAACAGGGCTCAGGTAGAGAACAAAATTAGCTATTAGAACTGGGTGACTCGTATATGTATTTTTAGGATCAACTTTGAGGAGGCTCTAGGTATCCTGAATTCTTTTTTATTTTTAAGCTGTCTTAAAGCATAGAGACTGGTGTGGCCTAAACAAAGTGAACCTCTAACTCAAGCACCATCTGCCTTTGTTTCATATGATGCTGAGCAGAAATTTTCATTTCAAAATAATCTGTTGGAATAGATGAATTGTGGCAAGTGAAGGCATCGGATATTCAGGCGGGTTTGCGTTGATGAATTTGGAATTTGAGTAGTTGCATCTCTTCGGGCCTCATGTTAATTCCTATTACAGTTGTCTCTGACCCCCTTCTGCCACATCCGTCTCCCCCCGCCCTGTGTTTTCACTGTGCTCTCTGTCTCAAGCTTTTTATTAATATGAGCACTAATACTATTAAGCCTGCTGTCTCTAAATTTCTTACTATGTCTGTGTCTTAAAATATCTAAGTGGCATTCTGTGAGAAGGCTTTTGAAGCTTATTGTTGCAGCTTGTGTAGGCATATTTCTTAAATAGCTAGCATGGGGTCTTTTAGCAGTGCATTCCAGTGGCAGCGATTTCAGGTCTGAGGAAGCTGAGTGACTTACTTGGCATTAAGTGTTTCACTCTTACTAATGCATTAGCTATTTTAAAGTAAAGAAGTCTCTGGGAGTTTCAGTCATAGCAGCATATATGGGTGTTAAAAGTTGCTTTCCTTGCTTCAGAGGCACAATTGCAGTTGACTGCTTCTTTTTCTGAACTACAGTCAGCTGTATTTACTATGCACAGTCCATAGCCTTGGTTCACCAATGCTGGTCCAGCATATAGTGGAGAATTGCTGCAAGTCAAATTAGCAGCATATGCTAACAAAAAAAACCCCCCACATTATCACTCACAGACGTTAAAGAACTCAGTTGCAGGCAAAATCACACGTCAGTTACACCAAAAACTGGTGATGCTTTTCTCGTAACTGGAAATTAGTGCAACCTTATAAATATTAAGAGCTGCAGATGAGTTCTCGTTAGTGCAGTGCAAGCACAGAGCTAGGAGACAGCACTTATCTTCCTTTGCTGGAATTTGTGGTCAAGATTTCCAGGTCCTGTTTTGTAGTGATGTCCGTTGTGTGGAAAGTGGGTGAGGAGAAGATGTGACTGTGAAATTAAGTCATGGATACTTGTTTGCGTAAGGACTGAAAAATCAAGAAGGTGGAGGGAAGTGGGGGTAAATGCTTTTCCTACTTGTCTCTCCTTCCCCTTTGGCACTGAAGTATTGAAATCTGGGCCAGCTTTTTTCATAGGGACTACGTGTCACAGGGAGTTGTCAGAATCTGGAGAAAAACATCTCCATGTATCTCAGGTTAAGTTGTAGTAATCAGTGATACAGAGAACCATCATACCCTTTTCTGTAGAGTGGCAATTGCTACGGCACGAATTATTGCCTCTGTCCCTTAGGGTTGTCCCCTCACTAGTATGAAGCATTTTGTTATCCAAAATCCTTAAAATCAGAGAGGCTAGGTAAAGGGATCACAAGTTTCTACCTATCCTATGTCTCTAATAGCTGGGAAATGATAGCATCTGACAGTCTGAAATACGAATGAAGAAAACTAGTAGCATACTTTCTGGGGTAGACATTTTTTCTCTTCTTTGGAGTATTTTCCCTGATCTTTCTTTTTCTTTACTTGTGCTCTTTGTGTTAAGAAACAGAGCTTCATCTTCAGAATTGGTTGCGTTACTTGTAAAGCTATAATTTCAATCTGACTGCCTAGTACTGTCTTGTTTGTATTAGATCTTGACAAAGTGGAGAAAAGGCAGGTGACACTGGACATAAAATTGCATTTGCTGTAATGATCATGTGCTGGTATTTTGCCATGTTTATACTCTTGTCTGCTGATGGGATATTAAAGATGAGTATTTAGAATATTCACTTAGTTCATGAGCTGAAAGAAGCTGGGAGCCTCTGCAGATCTGGACTCTTGATATTTATTGATCCTACTGCAATAGTTTCAGAAGTGAGCTGGGTTTTAGAGTCACAGGTCAGACAAAAGGATAACAACACAGTCAACCAGTGAAGAAAGATAAAAGCAGAATTTGGTTGTGTAAGATATCACAATGGACTAATGTCACGTTAAGGGTTCCTTCCCTGGTTCTAGGAAATGATGCACATACCACCACCCGTACATGAAATAAAGAACTGTTCCAAGCAACACAAGGGACCAAGCACAGGGGAGGGAGTGGAGCTTGTAGTTTGTGACATTGGTCAGGGATTGCAGTAGACCTGTATGCAGGGTAGCACATAGAAGAAAAATACATTAAAATGGTTTTGTGTCATCAAAGGATACTGGGTTTGTGCATATGAAATTTGACAAGTTCAAATGAAGTAATATTCAGAACTAACAGAGGTAAATCACATTTACTTGTAGAAACTTTGTGAGTCTCAGAGATTGAGACCACTAGTTCACAACAGAAAGAGCATTCTGGCCCAGAGGATCTGACCATTTAAGATACCAGAAATGTACCTTGTGCTACAGCTCGGTGCATTTGGCTGTTTAATATCCTCAGGGATTTTATTCATAATCTCAGTACTTGTCCTGTATCTCCCAAGAAAATTAATGCTCTTGGAGCATTAATTGCATTAGGTGTGGCAGGCTGCAACAGCAGGCACAGACATGAGGGTATCTAATTTGTTCACTTATGATTGTGTCGCTTTGGAAACTAGATGAGAGGGTAGGTGCTTTAAAGCTTCCAAGCTGAAGAACAAGCACTGAGAGCTTACACAGGCACCAGAGTGGACGGTGGAGTCCATGGCCTTGTATTAAGTGAGAACTTGGGCTATGGTCACAGATGGGAGAGAAAAAACCCAAGAAGTGATGCGGTATGGGATGGGATCGTTGGGTGGCTGCAGTCTCTTTGAGCAGATGGTGGTCTGCATTTTACATTCCCTGTCATTGACATCCCCACACTCTATCACATGTGGGAGGAATTTCTAAACTGACATATAACCAATGCAGATTGCTCTAGAATGTTCTTGAAGGATAACAAGACCTTGAAGCAGACTTGTCTCTAGAAGTTTTCTTGCCCTGTCCACTGTACCTTGCTTTCTTCAGTACCGTGTTCAGGTGAAAGTTCTGAGCTTTCATTTTGCTTGATTCAGCTCTGAGGTCTGGATCTGTTCTTATTAATGCCATTTCAAGGACATAAAAATTAAACAAGTGTCAGCGAGAGAAGAGGAAGGCCTGAATTCTCTGAGCAGAAACTCAGTAGCCATTGGGGAAGTTTTCTACAAGAGCATCCTGACAAAAATTTTTAACCAAAGCTGGTGTGAGGTAGACTTGACTTTGTTCCCATCCCTTTAGTCTGCACCACTGGCTCAGAGCTCAGCTTCTTAACTCTTTTTTTCCTTTCCTGCCAGACCCTGGATGGGCGCATCATAATACGTAGCCATGCCCGGGTGTCGTCCTTGACTCTCAAAGAAATTCAGTACACAGATGCCGGAGAATATGTATGCACAGCCAGCAACACCATCGGGCAGGACTCCCAAGCCATGTACCTTGAAGTGCAGTGTAAGAAGTGGAGGACGGGGTGGGAAGGCTGTTCATGTGTTTAGAGGGGAGACTGTTTTGATTTTCAGTGATGAGACCGAAGCACCTACAGCTAGGGAAATGTGTGGTGTTTAGGTGAAGGGCATGGGAAGCAACTCAATCTGAAATAATTTTGTTGGAGGCATGTTGCTGTGTGCATATGTGCAAATGTTTGCTCTAGCTGTCTCCAGCTGGGATACTGTTTGCACCTTGGGAAGACTATGGGACATGAATCTGCCACAGTCTCATTTGTTGGGTGCATCAGAGTAGAATGTCCTGGTATGCATTTCCCTGGATGCATAGCATGCTGTCTGCTCCTCCTCCCACACTGTGTTAGGAGCAGCCTTTGGGACTGAGTAGGTTTTCTCCGTACATCCTTCAGCAAAAGACACCCTCCATCCCCACAGATGAGGAGACAGTTCCTGTTTCCTGTATCAGATTCCCTTCCCCGCATTAAACTGGATCCCAGCCAAGGGATCCTTAAAGTGAGGCTGACTTGGCTACTTTAGGAGATTTTCTGGTTCAAATTGCCTTCACAAATGTGTCTGTCTTTCAGATGCCCCCAAGCTTCAGGGCCCTGTTGCTGTCTATACCTGGGAAGGGAATCAAGTGAACATCACCTGTGAGGTATTTGCTTACCCCAGTGCTGTCATCTCCTGGTTCCGGGATGGACAGCTGCTTCCCAGCTCAAACTACAGCAACATCAAGATCTACAACACTCCATCAGCAAGCTACCTGGAGGTGAGGAAAAGCAAGGAGAGGAGAAGGCGTATGCAGCCAGGAAGGCTCAGTGCTATCAAATAATTTATGTTCCTGATGTTGAAGGAGTTAAGTCTTTTGTCATGGCACCCTGTTGGTAGACAAGAAGTTGTGTGGTGTTTCTGGCACATAAATGCGAAGAAAATCAGGTAATAGTAGATACCACCTCCTCCTTGCCTTTGACTTTCTGCCCCCTGCAGTTCTCCCCTCTGTGGACGGCACTCAGAGTGTTAGCACATGTACTTTATTGCAACTTCTCTCTCCAGCAAAATGCAGAGAGTATTCACAGAGTGAAAAGGGTTTGCCAATCCGAGCATAAATCTTCATTCTTTCCACAGGTGACACCAGACTCTGAAAATGACTTTGGGAACTATAACTGCACTGCTGTGAACCGCATTGGCCAGGAGTCCTCAGAGTTTATTCTCGTGCAGGCAGGTGAGCATCCCAAGCAGGGAAATCATAGAATCATAGAATTGTCCAGGTTGGATGAGACCCTTGGGATCATCGAGTCCAACCATCTACCCTACTCTACAAAGTCATCCCCTACACCATGTCCCTTAGCACT
>JAOXNO010000011.1:6422206-6436426 GCA_028565335.1 Limnodromus scolopaceus
GCTGGTCACACTATTTTTGATACAAGCCAGAATGCCATTGGCTTTCTTGGCCACCTGGGCACACTGCCGGCTCATATAAAGGAAATAAGGAAATGTGTATGCAGCCCTTGAGCTGAGGTGTCTGTCACCGTTATTTCTAGTTTGTGTTGGTGGGGTAGCAGGAGAACCAGCTTCTACTTTCAGAGAAACTGTTCATACATTTTTGTGTTGGGATGGGTTGTAAACAACAAGATCCTCAGCATTTCTGTTTCCATGTTTCTGAAGGGTCTCATTCTTCTCTGTGCTTCCAGTACTCTTTGACAGAGCTGGGATCTTTGATTTCTGACAGCCATTGCGTATGTGCATATGCATGCGCATGTGCTTCTCCAAATCAGAAAAACATCCCTAAATAGTACAGGTAGTGCAACACAGAAACCTCAGAGTACTGTGTACCAACTGAAGAAGCCCAGTGTCTGACTGCATGACAGACTGGAAGGGCCTCTGGTGTCCTCTCATGGCTGCCACAGAGGCAGATTTAGGAATCATCAAGCTATGCATTGGAGTGCCCTGTGGAAGAGACTGTAGGGACAGAATAGCATCCAGGATGCTCTTGCTACTCTGCTCTGGTTGTCCTCTTTTGAAAAAGGTACTGAAAGTCTCTAGCCTCTTAGAGGAGAGACAATATGAAGGTCTCTGCACTGAGGGGACCCTTAGGCCTACCCTTCTCTCCTTTGTGAAGTCATGACAAGGGTGTGTTTGATATTCCAAGTTTTCTGTTTTCATTGCCAGTGAAACGTGGGATCCTTGTTTCCTGCTGTCTTCTGTATCACTGGTTGTTTTCCCTTCCTCCCCCAGATACTCCGTCCTCTCCTTCCATTGACAGAGTGGAGCCCTATTCCAGTACTGCCCAGGTGGAGTTCGATGAGCCTGAAGCTACTGGTGGAGTGCCCATCCTGAAGTACAAAGCAGAGTGGAGAGCACTGGGAGAGGGAGAATGGCATTCAAGGTTGTATGATGCAAAAGAAGGTAAGACGATAAAACAAGATGTTACCTCTCCCACCAACATCTCAAAAGACTTTCTTTCCTGTATGGGAAAGCCAGAGTGGAGGGTTCCATAGCTTTGCAGTTTCAGCTTGTATATTAAGGCCTCACACAAGTTCTTAAACATTCGCTTTGCAGTGACACCTTGAATTTCTGGTCAGAAATGAGGGCCCTGCTGTGCTGATAGTTCTAGGTGTGTGACAGGGCACCAGCCTTCCCTGCCTACAGAGCGTGTGTTTTAGCACTATGTTTATCTTCGTATCCCTTCTTTGTTTGCACCATCCTGTCTGAATAAGGTGAAGAACCCAGTGCCTGGTGTCAAATGAGGTTTCATTTGCTGACTGGGGAGTAACTTTGTGCTTCGTACTGAAGGCTTTTCAAGCCTTGTCTGTCATCCCCTTTAGTTACCCTTCAGTTCCCCTTGGAATGTAAACCCTCCTATTCCAGAAGCAAGTCTAGCTCCCATTACACCCTGTCTCATTATCTGTAGGAATACTGTATTTGGTTTGCGTGGCAAGGTTTTGGTAGTGAGGAGGATGTACAGGGGTGGCTTCTGTGAGAAACAGCTTTAGAAGCTTCCGCTATGTCCAATAAAGCCAATGCCAGCCAGCTCCAAGAGGGATCCACCGCCTGGCCAAGGCGGAGCCCATCAGTGATGGTGGTAGCACCTCTGGGATGGCATAGTTAAGGGCGAAAAAACCAAAAACCTGCACGACAGCAAGCACGAGAGAGGAGTGAGAGAAACAACTATGTAGAAACCAAGGTCAGTGAAGACGGAGAGGGAAGAGGTGCTCCAGATGCCAGAGCAGAGATTTCCCTGTACACTGTGGTGAGGCAGGCTGTCACCCTGCAACCCATGCATCCCACACCAGAGAAGGTGGATGCCTGAAGGAGCATCTGTGACCCTGTAGAGAGCCCACACTGGAGCAGACTCCTGGCAGGACCTGTGTCTCCATGGAGAGAGGAGCCCACACTCAAGCAGGTTTGCTGGCAGGACTTGAGACCCTGTGGGGGACCCACGCTGCAGCAGTTTGTGGAGAACTGCAGCCTGTGGGAAGGACTCATGTTGGAGATGTTTATGGAGAACTGTCTCCAGTGGGAGGGACCCCACGCTGGAGCAGAGGAAGAGTGTGAGTCTTCCCCCTAAGGAGGAAGGAGTGGCTGAAACAGCATGTAATGAACTGACCACTACCCCCATTGCCTGTCCCCCTGCACCACTCGGGGGGAGAAGGTAGAGAATTCAGGAGTCAAGTTAAGCCTGGGAAGAAGGGAGCGGTGGGGCGAAGGTGTTCTTAAGATTTGGGTTTTATTTCTCATTACCCTGCTCTAACTGGATTGGCAATAAATTAATTTTCCCCAAGTGGAATCTGTTGTGCCCTTGACTGTAATTGCTGAGTGATCTCCCTGCGGTTATCTCGACCCACGAGCTTTTTGTTCTATTTTCTGTCCCTTGTCCAGCTGAGGGGGGGAGTGATAGAATGGCTTTGAGCACCTGGTGTCCAGTCAAGGTCAACCCACCACAAATAAACACTGCTTAAATTGTATCCTTAAGTCCAGTAAACAAAAGGAATTTTAATTTGGGAGCGCTATGAAGAGGAGAGTTCTATTTCAGAGCTGAATCTTCTGCCACCAGTTCTGGCTGGAACTGAAATTCTTCTTTTAGGTCCCCACTTCAGTAATGCGATCAAAGATAGGGTTTATTTTTCTAATTTCTCCCTTTGTGTCTGTGCAGGAAAAAGAAGAGCTTATTTCTTTCTTCATATCATGATGACCCCACAGCAGGTTCTTTCCATCTCATACATTATCTCTGACCTCATTACAGATTGTTAAAGGAGAGAGATGGGTTTCTCTCCTGCTAAGGGCTTTGCTTTCAGTTGGATCATGCTGCCTAACAGATGAGCAGTTCTAGGTGTTATGTCCACTACCCCCACATGACAGTGGTCTTGGAGCATTCTTCAAGTTGCTCCTTGGCACAGGCCAAGGGCTGATGCCCTCTGGTGTTTACCAGAACTCTGCTATGTCCCTTCCAGAGGGACTGTGGCAATTCACCTCTTTAATCAGCTGGTTGACACAGAGGTTATAGCTCTGACCTTTCTCTTTGCACTGTTTATGTAAGGCTGGGCCCAGAAGAGGGCTCTGTTATATGGGGTGAGCATGGCAAAAGTATACGATACAAACATGGCATTTATTGTTGACTTAAAGCCTGAGCTTTTCTTTGCTCTTCCTCCCTTGTTTCTGCAACAGCAAATGTGGAGGGCATGATCACTATCACTGGCCTGAAACCTGAAACAGCCTACTCTGTGAGACTGTCTGCAGTCAACGGCAAGGGCGTGGGTGAGATTAGCCTACCATCCGACTTCAAGACACAACCAGTTCGTAAGTAAAACTGGGACTCCCCTCTGGTTCTCTTTCCTTACATCTTTCCAGGGAATCTCTGCCATGCATGGATGACACCATCTTCTTTTGCAGACCTTCCTGCACCCTTTGTTTTTGTTGTGCTTTTTGATTGTGGTGAACTTCATTACTAATTAAAAACCTTCTTTGAAGGTAGGAGGTAGAGGAATTGTTTTATTTGTACTAGTTTGCGCCCTAGGTTAATAGTGTAAACTTCGTATTGTCATAGAGAAAGAACTATGGCATGGAGAGTTTTAATAAGAAAAAGCAACAAGTTAAGAAGGGCATTGATTATAGAGAATGTAATGTCATGGTTGTAAGGTAGGTTTTTTTGCAAATTGGGAATTAGGAGTTTCAGTGTAGGACTGGCCATGAACTGTGGAAGGAAGGGGATCGAGTGAGATTCCTCTTTTCTGCATATCATTGCTTAAGATACCCATGCAGCACTCAAGGCAATCTCCACAACCCCTTGTCTGCTTTACTTGGGTAATCTTCTACTCCAATGGCAGGATGCTCTGCTGTGACCTAACATTTTCCCTCCTGTTTCAACCAGAAACAAAAGAGACAAGAAGCAAAGACAGGAGATGTATTCAAGACGGGAAGTGAGAGAGAGGGGAAAAAAAAAAAAAGTGTAGAGTAAGTAGGGGAGATGTGACAAAAGCAGGCAGGGGAGAGGTGGCCTTTTATCCTTGTACACAGCCTCATCCAAGTATTAGGATCTGTATTCAACCACGCACAGCCCCGGGCATTCTTCTTCCCCATTCCCCTTGCATTTAGATCTACAGCCTATTCTTTTTCCCACCATCGCACCTGTACTTGTGTACCTATTTCATAGATCTTCTGAAAGCACTACGCAGGATCTTCTCCTGAATTCAGAGCCAGCCATATTCCTAGCCTATGTATGTGCATGCTTTGAGGTCCTGTGAGCTGTGCATGATCTTGATTATTGTCTGCCAACTTCTGCCTGTTGCTGAGAAGTTCGAGACAGTCCACATGCTTTGTTGCTTGGAAATCCCAAGCCCTGTGCAGTAAGGTAGCCCTCACAACTGAGGTCCAGTCTGTTGTGATAACTCCTGTAACCTACCCCACTCCCTAGGGTTGGATTTGAGACATCTGATGGTATTTTGATTTTCCAACTCCATATTCTCTATCTCCTCACATCTTCTACATTTTATTTTTTTTGTCTATCTCTGTCTTTTATTTTTGTCTGTTCCATCCATGGAAAAACTGCAGGCATCCCTCACTCACGTAAGTGCCTCTCTGCATTGCTTTCACTCTCTTTTTATATTCCTAGAGTGTTTCTCTAACATACATAACATTAGCTTTTAATCTAGTACCTTTTTCCTCTCAGGGTATTTAGAAGTAAAGTAACTGATACTGTCCATTTCCTAACAAGACTGACACTAGAATAGCCACCCTACTATGGGTAATACTGCTCTTTAGAACAGAATTAGGGGTTAACATCTTTATCTTTATTGTAAAGCATGCAATTCAAATATTTAACTTAGTGATTGTTTAATAATAATAGTTAGCTTGTTGATTACAGAGTGGAGTAATGGAAGGCTTAATGTTTATGAATGGATTAAAAAATTTCAAATTTTAATGAAATGCAGATAATTCAGAAAAAAAAACCAACAAAAAAACAGTAGAAAGTTTTACCTAAATTGCAGATCTGGTTTAGATCAATTAAGAGCCAACCAAAACCTTCAGAATTTTGAGTATCTTCACATTTTTGAAAGCAAAAACTTGGAGAAAAAAAAAAAATCACATTTTTTTGACTCTTCTCACTAATGCTTTTTACAGTTCGTAGTCTTTGGAAAGTCTTCCAGCACTTGTGTAGATTGTATACTGAAATAAATAAATACAATTCATACTAAATAAAAAAATGCATGTTTCCCCCTCCCAATGCAGAATGAGTTAGAAAGATTTGATGGATATGTTTAATGGTCAGTTGGGTTCACTGAAGCGTTGTATGCTCCATGGCTTTGTGACTTTCAAATTGGAGTTAAACAATGGCAGCTAAAAAGAAAGCTCTTTAAGTGAGCATTATTCTGTTTATTAAAATGTATGTCCTTGTGGTGAACTATTATTATTCCAAAGATTGCATGGGCAAGGTTTATGAAGCTGCTGTTGCGATCTTTTGAGATTTCTGAAGTTGAACTAAAAAAGGAAAGAATTTTTTTTTAACCCTAATTACAGGATTTGAATCATGCTTGTGCAATGTTTCCTTAAAGATTATATTATACAAAAGCTTGGTCTTAGTGGAGCACTAACAATCTGAATGGATTGGTAGTAAAGAAGGAGGAATGAATGGACAGATGGATACACAGAATTCAAATTGCAGTAGTTACAAAGAGTCAACTGGGAAACATGTTTCAAGAACTTATGTGCAGCCTGTTGCCTAAAATTGTTTGGAGCCTGTTAATTTCAGTAGAAGTAATATATCCCTTACATGAAGTTAATTTTGGTTAGTATTTTAAGTATCAGGCAAATGATTTGGTAGGCCCTTCTGAATTGGGCATAGTCAACAATACACAAGGGAGATAAGGGCTTAGATATTCAGTCTCTATGTAGATCAGTACCACAGGAAAAGGGAAAAGATCCAATTAACAAGAGAGGAAAAAGAACATTAAAAGCTTTGTTTCGGCCACATTGGCAGATCTGTCCGCTAAGCCTCATGTTCACCACTTGGGGACAGGTACGTGGCTTTGAAGAACATTAAATCACACTTGTAGAGGAGTCTTTTGCTTTTTTTAATTGTGACAATTGGCTATCAATCAGTCTGTAGTCCCTAACTCTTCTCCCTTGTAGGGTAACTTCCATTTCTTTTTTCCTTCTTTGCGGGCTATGATACGGGTTTTTTTCATTTACAAATTAAATTCTGCTGATGCTCTTCCAAGCGCATTTATGCCTTGCAGCTGTGATCCTTCTGAGCATTTGGTTCTCTGATTCTTTTTCTGCTGTCTGGGGTTCTCAAAGCCTGTCTCAGATCATGAACTGGGTTGCAGCAATGGTGAAGAGATTGTAGGCACAGCAGAAACACCTTTTTTCACCTGTGCTGGAATTCCAGTCACACAGTATTACCTGTTTGTGGGAAAAGTCAAAATCAGGAAGAAGTTAGGTGTCCCCTAGTCTGGTGTGATTTGAAGATCAAAGAAATGTTTCACAAATTTTACAGGAAAGAATATAAAAACTATGTTTTGACACAAGCCAAGGCTGTATTTCCAGACTGGCCAAAGGCAACTAGTTTTCCTTGCACTATAGTTTAAAGTTTCTACTTGCATATAAAAACTGGCACCATTCTTTAATGCCTGCTGGGATATGTCCATAGTTATTTTGATTTTTTTTCATTTTCCTCAATAAGCAAAAAGCACTTTCTTTCCATCTTAGAGGCACATGAAAGCCCGAGTAATTAGTGTTAATGAGGTACCATACTAGCACAGATGAGAATTGCGGGACCAGGAGAATATCTGCCTAACTTGACCTGGGCTTGCATTTTCATCCCAACAATTTGCTGGTTTTCTGCATTTCCTTTTCCTTATAAATCTGAAGGCAAACAAAGGCTGCACACAGACCTTGTAAATAGTTTCTTTTTGAGCTCCAGCTGCTTCTTGGTGTTGTGCAGGTGGAACTCAAATGTGTGTTAAACCAAGAGTGTCTGTGGGTTTGATATCAAAATACCTTAATGTAAAAAAAAAAAAAAAATCCCCCCCAAATTCCACCAGATCCTAAGCTGGCAGTAGGATAGTTAGCAATGGCCTTCACCAAAATACCTTAAATACCATTGGTTTGAACTCCTGGGAATGTTGGTGAACAGTAGTATGTGTTCACTGAGCCTATGTTATAACAAAGTTGATTTAAAGCAAGAACTCGCAGGGGATCCAAAATGCAGGTCTGGCAAAGTGCTCTTACTTTGCTTGCGCTCTGTGTCCAGAGAGGCTTGATCTGACAAAATCTTAGCAAATTGTTTTTTAATTTTCGATCTCTTGGCAGTATTTAACAGCAATCAACTCCCCTCTTTACCTTCCTTTCTCTTTCTTTAGCAAGTACTGCTGCACCCACCTCCCGTTTAGCAGAGAGTGAGTATGGTAGAAGAGGCTGTTGTCTTTGTTCCACTTTGCTCTGCATGCATCTCCTCACTGAGAATGGTGCAGTCTTCCTAACATCCTTGGGTGTTTTCCTTTTCCTTGCTCCTTTGTCTTCTATAGTTAGACAAAAGCTAGCCATGGGGTACTGCTCTAGAGGGCCTTCCAGAAATTCCAGGACTTAATGGGCTAACAGTATGTGAACCTAGATGGCTATTTGGGCCAAAAGTAGGCAAAAATGCTGTAGTTGTCTCTGAAACTGGATTCAGAGCTTAAAAACTCTTCAGGATGAAAAAGCATCAGTCGGGACCCTTGGAGCCATAGCTTGCTGCAGGAGCCATGTGGTGTAGGCTGGCTTCCCTGTCACCTGGAGGAGCCTGCATCTGGCAGCACAACTCTCCCTGTGGAGAGGAACTGGAAAACAGCAGTAGCAGAACACAATTTTTGTAGCCTCTTCAGGTAATACACATCTGTCATTAGGATTCAGTGTAATTCTCACTCTCTCCTCATTAGACCTCTTCTCTTTCCTTTCTTTCCCTGCTTCTTATAACTTATTTACATGGTATGCTTTACCTTTACGTGTCCTATCTATCCTTCGTGTTTCCGTAGCAACTCAGCCTCTTGCTGAATCCAAAAGCTCAGACACACCAAGTGAGTAGGTGGAAGCTGCTCCCCTTTGGTCCGGAGTGCTATTTGTTATGCTGTAGCCCTTCTATCGAGGGAATTAAAGCACTATACCACATTACTTTCATACCTGTTAACCAACTATCTGGCATTGGTGTGTTGTGTGAGCATGTTAGCTGTTCAGAACCCAGCATGATACCACTCTTCCTCCTCCTCCTGTTGTCCTACCAAGCATGCAGTAAAAATGGAAATACACGGTTTAGAAGAAACATGGAGGGGGAGAGAGAGGAGGGAAAAATGTAAATTATCATTCTCAAAAGGAATGTTTTCCTTTCACATTTTCAATTAGTGATTGTGGTGTTAAAGCTGCCTTTGCAAAAGGGGTGTGGACTAAATAATCTTCTTGCTACCCTGCCTTGGTCTATTTCCTGCGAATTTAGGGAGATACCGTTGATATTACAGCTGTGGATGCGAATGAGGAGGTAAAATATCTTACAGTGGGAAGGACTGTGGGGAGAGGAAGAACTGTCCCATCTGCCTACATTATGAGAGGTCTAAGATTTCACAAGAAGTCCGTATCTGAAAAGGAAACTGGATTCAGATTCCCTCAGCTCTTGTTCAGTTCCTTGTTAGATAGCCATTCCTAGTGAGACTGAGTCAGATAAGCAGATGCTTCTGCACTGGACCTGAATAGTCTAAGGAAAAATAGCTAAAACTCACATTAGTTGATTTGTACATAAAAGAACCATTTTGAAATGTCTGTTTTAGACTAGCTGTTCAGCAGCACAGCTTCCTGATACTGAGTGGATGTATCAGGTGTGATTTTAGTCTTTACATGTAGGAGGAGATTTATAGCCAATCACGTGCCAATAGGAGAGCCAAGTAAATATTTACAACACAGTCCTGGAACGCAAATATACTTGAGGAAGACATAGATTTATATGGTGCATATGTGTGTTTTGAACAACTAATCATGTCTACAAAGCCAAATGCTGCTTTTTTTTTTTTGATTTGCAATAATAAAATGTATATGTTTCTGTGAATATGGTCTTTAAGATAAATACCTGTGTGTTTACCTGTAGTGGGTTAGAAATGGTTCATCACTTCTAAACAGAAAATACTAAAAGCATGAAGTATGTGATAATTTGGGGGGTTGGGATGGAGGGAGAGGTTAGTACAGCTAGTCTAAAACTGTCAAAAAATTATAAAAATTAAAATCATAACTGCATTTATGACTGACACGTTCCACAGTCTTACACATTGCATGAAATGTTGTTTTATCTGTCAGTGACCACAATGAATGCTTTCCTTCTTGCAGTATGTTTCCTGTATACAACATGCCAAACCATAATTATTGATGCATCTGAAGTGGTAGTGGTTCTGTATTGCTAAAGAGAACGTTTATTTTGGATCAGAGTTGGAGGCTGGGGTAGAGAAGGCAAAGGGCAGGGGAAAGGTGGCAACCAGCAAGTCTACTAATATTCTTTTTTTTATTATTGTTTCTTAGGAGACAGAGAATCCATTGTGGCTGCTTATATGTGAGGCTAGGAGATAGCTGGACTCATGAGGGAAAGTGTTGTGTTAATGTTTTGCAGAACATTTTTTTTCCTTAAAAAGAATCGGTCTTTTTACCCAGAAAAGATACTAAGAACTAGTTCATCATAAACATTTTCCACACTTTTTTTTTTTTTTTGTTGGGTGTATGTCTGTGTTGGGTTTTTTAAGGGTAAAAGTTTTCTGTTTTCACCTACGTTGAAGTTCAGGCTCTTACATGGAACAGAAGCATATCTGACCTCTTACGCCTCATTGTCATTTGTTTCCATAGTCAATTTATGCAAATGGTAGACATATTTGTTTTGTATGCTAAGTTGTTCTGCAGCATATTAATATTCTATATTCAACAGCAAAAAAGGGCATTGGCACAAGGCAGATGATCTTATAACTTTGCATTATTTAATTGTTGATGCTGCTGCTGAATGATCTTGTGTCTTACCCTAACCTAGCCTCTGTGGTTACCTGAATGAATCAAGAGCAATTAGAAATTGACAGCTACTGTGTCATTTTCATGAAGTCAGGAAAATGAACAGTGGATCTAATTTAAATCTAAGGAAGCTAAAGAGTTTCTTAACTGAAGTTAGTGAGTTTTTGATGTTATGTGATCAGTAACATATGGGAGATGTCTGTAGTCATGTACGAGGTTTAGGAACATATATCTCCTTTGGCTTAATCCTCTTGGATTGCTCGGATCAGTAGTTCTGTGTCAGTGGCAGTGAAGTTTATCTTGCAGCTCTCTGCACTGTAGAATCTGTTTTGCCTAGCAACGTCTGAGGTCACTTGAAAAAGTGGTGGGGTTTTTTTTTTTCAGTTGAGGTACTAATTTGGGTCTGTCTTCTACCTCGTCTCCTGGTTTTTCCAGAATCTATGGGAACTTTTGTCATATTTACTAGATACCAGCCAACAGATTCAAAAGTTGCAGGATGTGGGAGGTGGAGGACACTGAGCAAGAGACATGCAGGTGGAAAGCCAAGTGTTTCTTTTGTTTTATCTTGCACAGTGCCTCCAGTCAATTCAAAATTGGCAGTCTTGGGAAAAAGGTCACATGGGCATCCCAAGGAGCTGGTGATGCTTTTTGCTTTGGAATTCTTTCCCCATAAAATGGGTCTGGCCACCAAGTATTTGATATAAAAAGACATGCGTGTGTGTCAGAAGCCTATTTACATAAAATGTGAAAGTTGAATACCTTTCCAGGCAACCTCACAGTAACTCTTAAACTTCCTCCTTTGTGATACGCTTGCCTAGAGTTCTGTGAGTCTATGTTTATAACTAGAGAAAATAGATTGAAAGCTTAGATATAACAAATCCATTTTACATTTCGTATCATCAGTTCTTCCCCCGGTAATGGTATGCCCTTAAACTTGTCAGATACAAGAACCCAAAAGATAAGGGTTTTAATTCTCTTTGCACCAAATGAACAGGGAAGTACCAGAGCACTGTGAAGTAGCTTCATTAAGATGAGACGAAGGAATGATTGTGAAAAATGCAAGTTATAGATAGTAATTTAGGAAGGGAAACAGAGCATGGAGTTAGTGGTGTCCTCCAGCCTGTCAACTGATTTATTTTTTTAAATTTTTTTTTCACTTCCCTCGTCATACAGACTGCACACTTTTTCATCTCTTTCAGCAGTAGCTGTCTTCCTCATGCCATCAATTGTAATTGATTTTCAGTGCAGAACACTTCATTCCTTTCCTCATTGACAGAAAAACCCCTTTACACACATGAAAACAACAGTGCAATTCATTGTTCTCATGCCATTCCTTGAATCTTCAGGCTGAATGTGTTGGATGGAGCTTGTACACTCTGAGTGATAACTGTCAGTCTGACCAAAATCTGGTTGCAGCTCTTTGATCGAAAACTCTGTCCTTGGAAATGTATACATGTAGCAGGTTTTTCTCTTTTTAGGTTATTATTGTTCTTGATATTTAGGAAGACATTTGTTTCTGCAGGGAGGAGAATACATCAATGTGAAACGCCAAGGTTTATCTTCACTGAACTGCGTGGGCTGTGATTTTGACCATTTCACCTCTGCTGCCTGGACTGTTTCTGAATAACAGCGTATTCCCTTTTTCTTTCCAACAGTCGTGTGGATTTCTTCAGCTGTCCAAGTTCTGGTGCACACTTTACAATAATTTTATTTCTTCTTTGACTTGGTATTAATACGCAGTGATGCAGCTGTGCCTAACACTCACAAGGTCATAACTCAGTGCTTTCTGTGGTTTAATGTTCTTATATTTCCAGGTGATTTTACTGTCTCCCCAGTGTTTCTGATATATACTGGCTAATTTAATTTTGTTTCTATTTTATTTAGTCTGTAATTCTGTTGTTGATTTTTCCCTTGCCCATTGTTTACATCAGTTTTTTAATTTTTTTGTATTTTCCATGTGACCTCCTCCACTTTCCTTTCAACCAATCATGTGCGTGCGTATCATGTGACTTTGTCATGTGGCTTGCATGGTGCTGCTGATGTCGTCCACGCTGGTGAACAGAAGGTAAAATACTTTGTTCTGACTGGTTGCCTAGATCTGGGGTGAGGATTCCCCTCTGGTCAGTGACCAGGGATCTCCAAATTCCATCACTCCAAAATCCTTCTACAAGCCTTTTGGAGAAGTCGCTAGCCACTGTCTGCGTGTGAAGAACTCAACTTCAGTCTTCCATGCTGAGCTTTGAAAAAATCCGGAGGGGGGGAAAAGAGAAAAAAAAAACAAAAAACAAAAAACAAAAGCAAAAAACAACAAACAAGACAAAAATTGTGGCTCAGTCATTTGCTTCTTTCACTATCAGAATCCAACAGTCGGTGTCCTAGTAAGATTCTAAAACTCTCCCTGGCATTAATACCAATGGCAAAAATCCTTTTGCTTTTCAGGGCAGCAGTGTGCCATCTACACACTGCTAGTTGGTGGGAGATTGTGCGTAAGATGCTCAGATAATGTGAACACCGTATCTCCTGTTGCTTTAGCAACACTTTGACCCAATACAGTATACATTTATCTTGATATAAATATATACACACACGCTCACATACATACTTACTAGCCTATCAAAAGGATCCGAAATTCCCTATCTCTGAAATATTGTTATTGGTAAGCATGTCACATTATGATTTAAGAAAGAAATCTTTTTTCTCTCCTGAGGAAAATTTGAACATACCTAGAGTGGGAACTGTGTTTTTATAAAGTATTATGTATAGGCACACACAGAGGGCATGATGCGAGCTAGACTTTGCACAGTTTGCATCAGAGGTACTATTGCATCTTCTGTGCCAGAGCACCTCGTGCCTCCCACACGCTGTCTCACAGTGTGGCAAGGGATTTAATCTAAACTCATTTACCAGCAACAGTTAACAATAGCTGGTGATCTCCATGAAACCAAGAAGCAAATGATTGACCCTTGCAGCTTATGGAGATAAAATCAGTCTCCAAGTAAAGTGTGTGGTAGTGAAAACAATTTCTGCAACATTGTGAGTTTTACAACTTCACTTAATTCTCTGTGCGTAATCTAAAGTGGGGGAGGGAGGGAAACTCCTGCTTTTCTGCTTCCCCAACTAAACAAAGAATTTTGAAAACTAGGAATCAACTCACTTATTTCAGTCTATGAATTCTGAAATCACCTTATTGTCTTGGACCACCACCAGGAAAGGATTTGGTTGGGGTTTACCAGGAAAACAAAACTAACACCAGTAACCTTCCCACATGACTGCATGCATGGAAGCAGCCCCTCTTCCCCCAGTCTCTTCTCTTTCTGGTTGAAGTCCAGGAGGATTGAAGACTTGGTTGTCTCGTTTTTGCATGTCCTTCTGGTTTTGTTCCTTATTTTTGGTTATTGCTGTTTGCTTCTCTTATGTGCATTCTGAAGAATCCCTACCTATTCTTTCTCACCCCTGTATATATACCACATGTGGAGACTTTCCATAGGTATGGCTGATGTATGTTTCAAATTGTGACATTGTAGGTCACAATCTAGTCCCATTTACACGATGGTCAAAGATTGCAGAAATCAGCTGCTTCCTTGTTCATGTGTTACATAAATTACCATAGACTGCAATAGTATTCTCTAAGCACAGCAAGGATGCGGGATCTTTCTTAAGACGGTGCCAGCTGGGCAAGGATTTAAGCTCATAGTCTAAAGTGCTGCACTTGCCTAGTAACCGATTTAAGCTGCTTTTCAAAGATGGGGAGAAGGAACATATTTGATGGGAGCAGAGAAGAGATATGATGAAAAGTCTCTGTCATCTGCACTGCTGTCACTTCCAGGGTCCTGCAGGTATTCAGTGCCCCGTGACTAGGGAAAAGTTTGTGCTGCTTTTTCACATTCTCTTCTCTCCCCACCTTAAGTTTTCACTACAGCTGCATTCAGTCTGGTGCTTGTGGCGCTCTCTGAAACCCAGTTAAAAACAGGTAGCTTCTGAAGTCCAACTACACCAGACTAGTATTAGATCAAGGAAGCGAAGGGCAACGAAGATGATGCAAGGATTGGAGCATCTCCCTTATGAAGAAAGGCTGAGAGAGCTGGGACTCTTTAGCCTGGAGAAGAGAAGGCTGAG